>JALXFT010004785.1:0-360001 GCA_023376895.1 Aspiorhynchus laticeps
AACAAGTTTGAACTTGAACTGAAAGTGACTGGTTTTTCATGTTTAAAGGCACAATATGCAAGTTTTCGCCGCTAGAGGTTGCATGTTCAAAACAATAACAAAGGCGAAGCTTGATGACACTGTGTAGATGGGTGGAACGATGGGAGACTTCGTTTTCACCATAGACATAATAAATATGGTTTTCACTATAAAGAGATGTATGGAATTCACAAATCATGTTCACAGATGAAGAAATTAATTACCTGTACCTTCCACAGTTATTCAAACGTGAGATTACGCGTGAGATTACACACTTAAAAAAAACCCTCCCCTTGTAATCAATAAAGCTGTCTATAGACACTGTCACTGTTTGATGAATGAATCGCTTGCTTACATCATACATACATACATACATCTGCAATTGTTTATGATGAGAGAAATCGCGAGCTGAATTCAGGCAGCCTGTCAGTGCCTGTACCATTTCAGTGATGACTCATCTGAACGCCTCTGATTGGCCATTGCATTCATATGCTCAACAGACTCATGTGTGATTGGTTATAATGCGCTACACTGTAAAAACACAGATATAAATTTAATGCTGATATAAATTTAATGCTGCAGTCAATCATTTTCATTTCAGCCATAATGGATTTACTTTAACTGTGCAGTGGTATTTTTGTCCACGCTTGTAGACTTTACAAGTTTGTTTGTTTGTTTGTTTGTGTTTAACGCCATTCCAGCTTCTGTGGCTATTTTCACGGTGAGAAATATTATGACTGAATTATATCATGTTTTTAAAATTTATTTTTGCTAAAAACTCCAAAACTGTATTTGGCTTAACTCTGTTAAAACTCTCTTCAAAAGAGTTAACTGAATAATAAAAAAAAATTCCTCAATATGTTGAGACCAGCACAATCCAATAAAACATGCTTAATGGATAAAGGCATTCGGCAGAAAGAACATGTTGGAGGATCTTCCCCTAGTATACCGTGTCGGAGGACGAGGTTCGGAGAGAATTAAGGAGAGTAAACATCAGGAAAGCCGCCGGACCTGATGGGATTACTGGCCGCGTTCTGAGATCCTGCGCCGATCAGCTTGCTGGTTTGTTTACTTCCATCTTTAATGAGTCCCTTGCTACCTCTGTGATTCCCACCTCATTTAAGAAATCTGTCATCATCCCTGTGCCTAAGAACAGTAAACCCTCTTGCCTGAATGACTATCGTCCAGTTGCCCTCACATCAACAGTCATGAAAGGTTTTTGAGAGACTTTTAAAGAAACACATATGCTCCTCCATCCCTGCTACCTTGGACCCTCTTCAGTTTGCCTATCGCCCAAATAGGTCTACTGATGATGCCATCTCTCAGGTACTGCACTCCTCCCTCACTCAGATTGACTGCAAAAATGGCAACTATGTCAGACTGCTATTCATTGACTATAGCTCAGATTTCAATACTATAGTCCCCTCCAAGCTAGCTGTCAAACTCTCAGACCTCGGCCTAAACACTACACTCTGTGACTGGATCCAAGACTTCCTCACCGGCAGACCACAAGTGGTGAAAATGGGCCAGTTCACCTCCAACTCCATCACCCTGAATGTAGGTGCCCCGCAGGGCTGCGTTCTGAGTCCCCTGCTCTACTCTCTCTACACACACGACTGTGTGTCCTATCACAGCTCCACTTCTATTGTTAAATTTGCTGATGATACTGTGGTGCTGGGCCTCATTTCCAACAATGATGAGACCGCATACTTGGGTGAGTTAGAGAGACTAACATCATGGTGCCAGGACAACTGTCTCTCTCTGAACGTGAGCAAAACTAAAGAGCTGATTGTAGACTTCAGAAAGAGACAGCAGCGGCCCTACACTCTTCTTATGATCAGTGGGACCCCTGTGGAGAGGGTGAGCAGCTTCAAGTACCTCGGTGTAAACATCTCCGAGGACCTGACTTGGACTACACACAACCAAACACAGGTTAAGAAAGCCAGGCAAAGACTGTACCATCTGCGACAGCTGAGGAAATTCAGGGTCTCACCAGCAATCCTGAAAACTTTCTATTCAGGGGCCATAGAAAGTGTATTGACTCAGTGCATCTCAGTGTGGTACAGTAACGCCACAAATCAGGACTGCAAAGCTCTGCAGAGAGTCGTGCGCTTAGCTGAGTGCATCTCTGGCTCTGCCCTCCCCTCTCTGCAGGACATCTACCTCAAACGCTGCAAAAGCAGAGCTGCAAAAATAATCAAGGACTCAAATCACCCCGGTAACCGTCTTTTCATCATACTGCCATCTGGCAAGCGCTTCAGAAGCCTGATGGCAAAAACTGAGAGACTGAGGAGGAGCTTCTTCCCTCAGGCCATCAGGCTCCTAAACTCAAACTCAGTCTCATAACATCTACAGGACTCAATTTAATAAACTGTAAAAACATTCATTATTCTCCATCATCCGCATTGCTGCTATGTGTGCATACCCGGTACAACCTGTTTGCACATCCCTGGTTATATTAATATTTATTAAATCCACAGTAGATTGTATTGCACATTTTACTCCTTATTTTATTTTATTGTTTTTACTTATTATTTCATCTTATTCCTACCTATATTTAAATATATGCTCCTGTGTTATGTATCATCTTTTATTTTTTTGCACTGTCCATTGAGCGGACCTTTTCCTGACCTACATTTCACTACTGATTATACCCTGTATGATTGTGTATGTGACTGTGACAAATAAACAAGAACCTTGATGTTTTTTGAACAATTAAATAGAATTAAAATTGCCAGCAAATAAAAGATTCTCAGCAGATGACGTGTTGTTTTATGGGACAAAATTAACCGTGCCCTTGGTGCAACCCATTTGGGCCCCACATGGGTGTGTTCATCAGTTAATTGCAAAAGTCTATATTATAGTACACAGAAAAAGAATATGCACATTTGAATTTATACAGTACATTTATTTGTGTAGCAGTGTTACATGTAAACAGAACAAGAAACTAATTGTTCAGAGAGCTTGAACATATTACATAGTTTTATAGCTTTGAGAGAAAAAGTTCACATCCTGAGAATTGAGCCAAATAACAAAAACAATCGATAAAAATACCAAATAGATCAGCAGTAACAGTAAAACCTTAACAATATCCATCCCTACACAGTACACAATTTTCCACACTTTTGAATCTCATAGAAATATCCTGCCACAAACAGAACAGATGTAAGTCTTTTAATTTGCGTGAATTTTTTGGTGAGGCGGCTCTTTAGTGTGAATTCTCATGTGATGATCAAATCCTCGTTAACAGGTGAAACAACATCAGTCAGAGCATGCTGCACAACTTCTTATCCAGGCCCTTGTCATTTCTAGGCTGGACTACTGCAATGCTCTTCTGGCTGGACTTCCATCACGCACAATCAAACCTCTACAAATGATTCAGAATGCAGCGGCACGACTGGTCTTCAACGAGCCCAAAAGAACCCATGTTACACCTCTCTTTATCTCCCTGCACTGGCTACCAGTGGCAGCTCGCATCAAGTTCAAGACACTGATGCTTCCATACAGAATGACCACAGGCTCAGCACCCTCCTACTTCCACTCACTATTACGAATCTACATCCCCTCCAGAAGTCTGAGATCTGCTAGTGAGCGTCGCCTTGTGGTACCATCACAGAGAGGCTCAAAATCACTTTCCAGAACATTTTCGTTCACTGTTCCTGGCAGGTGGAATGATCTTCCCACCCCATCAGGAATGCTGATTCCCTAACAATTTTCAAGCGATGGCTGAAAACTCATGTTTTTCGTCACTATTTGAAAAAAAAAACTTTTTCTCTTTCCTTTAATCTTTCCCTGTCTCGCTTGTACTTATTTGAACAATGCCTGAAATTTGGTTTTAAGAGCACTTTCTGTGTCTGTTTACCTCTTTGAGATGAACTGCTTGTTGTATTCCACAATTGTAAGTCACTTTGGATAAAAGCATCTGATAAATGAATAAATGTGAATGTAAACATAAATGTAAACTCAATCCACACTGAAAGCAGCTGAAATGCTTTATCCTAGTATGAATTAACATGTGATACTTAAGGTTTTCATTACATGTGAAAGAGTTTCCTCACTGAAAACAGCTATAAGGCTTTTCTCCACTATGAGTTCTCATGTGATTCATAAGGCTTCGTTTCTGTGTGAAACTCTTTCCACACTGAGAGCAGCTGAAAGACTTTATCCCAGCATGAATTAACATGTGATTCTTAAGGTCTGCTTTACGTGTGAAAGTGTTTCCACACTGAGAGCAGCTAAAAGGCTTTTCTGAAGAGTGAGTTACCAAATGATCCTTAAGGTGTCCTTTCTGTGTAAAACTCTTTCCACACTCAGAGCAGCTGAAAGACTTTATCCCAGTATGAATTAACATGTGAGGTTTAAAGTTTGTTTTACGAGTGAAAGTGTTTCCACACTGAGAGCAGCTAAAAGGCTTTTCTGAAGAGTGAGTTACCAAATGATCCTTAAGGCCTCCTTTCTGTGTGAAACTCTTTCCACACTCAGAGCAGCTGAAAGACTTTATCCCAGTATGAATTAACATGTGATTCTTAAGGCTTCTGTTACACGTGAAAGTGTTTCCGCACTGAGAGCAGCTGAAAGGCTTTTCTGAAGAGTGAATATGCAAATGATCCTTAAGATAACTTTTCCTGGTAAAACTCTTTCCACACTGAGAGCAGGAAAAAGGCTTTATTCCAGCATGAATTAACATGTGATTCTTAAGGTTTTTGTTACACGTGAAATATTTTCCGCACTGAGAGCAGCTGAAAGGCTTTTCCTGACTATGAATTCTCATGTGTTTCATAAAGCTTCCTTTATGTTTGTAAGTGTTTCCACACTGAGAGCAGCTGAAAGGCTTTTTGACATCTGTTTTTTTAATGCTGCAGCTCACTGATTTTTCTCCATTGACATCATGATCTTTCTGATGCTGATATTTCTCCTCCACCTCATTCAGATCTTGTCTTTCTTCTTTCACTTTCATCAGGCCTAAAATGAATAAATGAGAATCAATTGGTACATTTGGAAAAAGAAAAACATTTGTGTACTAGGGCTGCAACAATTGATTATTTTCATAATTTATTAATCCAATGATTATTAGAATTATTAATCAACAAATCATTGATTATTTCACTGATTAATCAGTAGACATTGACTGATTATTTAGCCTTTGCAATTAGTTAAAACAGGTCTCCAACCGGCTCTCTCATGTCTCATATACATATATACACATATTTATATATATATAAATAAATGGAGACGTGAGAGAAGAATGAACGGTATTCATGTGCTGTGTAAAATACTTCTCTGAGCATGTGCGCACTTTGGAAAAATCGAGTTGTCTTTCGCTTTCTTCTTCTTGTGGTTTAAAATTGCTTAAAGGGTCATGAAACCCCCTGTTTCAGCACTGGTTAGTTCTCACCACAGTTTTAAAAAATGCTAAAAAAGTGGGTGTGGTGCGCAGCGGAGAGACAGACATCACAGACAGCTTCGGGTTCAGACAGTTTCATTTCACTCCCATCGAGTTAAAAACAAATAAATGCACAGCCATTTGCACTCTGTATCGAAAACATATGAACGCGCGCTGTTGCACCTCTGATAACTTTTAAGTCTTATTCTGTGGTGTTTATATAAGGTATATAAAGGAGGGATGCAATGATACCATTTTTTCAGATCCGATCCGATCCGATACAGAAAATTCTGAGTATCGCCGATTCCGATCCGATCCTAGCGCAGTTTTTTTTTTTTTTTATCAATGTAGAGTTTCTATACTTCTGTGTCACTCTTTTGTGTGTTAAACACAATCTACTAGACAACTTAATTTTAATGAAAAATAACATGAAAATATATATAGGGGCTGTTTACATCTGGTCACTTTATGCGTTTTGTAATATAATTCCGATCGCTCAAAACACTTCAGGAGGAGGTCTGGGCCACATTCCAGATGAACTGAACATGTGTAAATGCATCTGGTTGTTGAAACCACATATGTGAATTTTACTCCTCCTAAAATGTAAAAATAATAAACGTGTGAGACCGTGTTATAGGCTATATGACATTTTAGTCAGATATGACTGCGTTAATGCAACAAGCCTCACCGCGGATGAGTAGCTGAGCATCGCAGACGCGCAAACTGCCGTGAATGAAACTGAAAGAAAGACGCAGACGCTCAACACAATCATCTTCATTAAAAGCATAATACAGGCTTATCTCTCCAGTGCTGATGCTGCGCGCTCTCATATTGCGGTCTTTGATCTGGAAATGAGCTGATAATTAATAAAATGCAGCGCTTTTGATTTCGTTGACGTGAACTTCATTAAATGTATATACAGCGCGGGAATTGAAGATCGGATTTATATCCATTTTGTGAAGATTTATGTGGCCAAGTGTAAATGGAAACGTTTTAACAAATCAGATAGATATCAGATCAGAGAAAAACGCATGACATGCAGGTGTAAACAGACCCATTCATAATCTATGACAAAAATATTATAAACTAGGTTAGTGGATAATTTAGCAGCAAAAGTTATTCTAGAAAAATCATGAGTGCACAATTTTATAAAATCTAAACATTTAGTGAAATAATATTATTTAGTGGGGAACAAATCAAAGTGAATATGTGAAGGACTAAATCTGGTAAAATGTTACACATTGCTCTTTGCATTGTTGTAAAATACATTAATGAAAACAAGTAAATGTATTTTTATGGACATCTCGTCTCGTCTCTCCGATACCCGATCCGCAGAAAATGACCGGATCGGAGCCGATACCGATCCTGAGTATCGGATCGATGCATCCCTAATATAAAGCTGTAAAAATGGTTACACTCATTAAGTGAATGAATCGGATTTGTGCCGAACTCTTATTACAAAGCAAAAATGCTCTCGGTTACTCACGTAACCTCGGTTCCCCGAAATGAGGGAACGAGATATTGCTATGGGAAATACATTTTCCTCGAATACTACCGAGGCCTTATTGAATCACGCCAGTGAAACTTGCCAATAGCGTTCAAGCGCGCGAAATATGAGCGGGAATCCCACTCTATATAAGGCAGTGATTGTACGTCATCCATTCAGAATCTTTCACTGAAGCAACTTGGCATTCTAAGATCCTGAGCTTGGTGACACGGCAATAAGAGCAATGTCTCGTTCCCTCATTTCGGGGGAACCGAGGTTACGGGAGTAACCGAGAGCGTTCCCCCTCAATTCGGTCATTCTACATTGCTATGGGAACGTATAAAATCCCGATGTGTCACAGCGATGGAGCCTGGCTTGACTAAGTATGTCAAGTTTCACATTCAGAGCCGTAATGAGAGCGGCAATGATATTGGCGCTCTTAGTAAACACAGCTCAGGTCTACAGGACCTAGTCGAAACCATGTAAAAGTCAGGGGGGGGGCACGGCAACTACAACCCCAAATCAGAAAAAGTTGGGACAGTATGGAAAACGCAAATAAAAAAAGAAAGTAGTGATTTCTAAATTTACTTTGACTTGTATTTCATTGCAGACAATATGAACACAAAATATTTCATGTTTTGTCTGGTCAACTTCATGTCATTTGTAAATATACATCCTTTCCTGTCATTCAGACCTGCAACACATTCCAAAAAAAGTTGTGACAGGAGCAATTTAGGGCTAGTAATGAGGTAAATTGGTTAAATAATGATGTGATTTGAAACAGTTGATGTCAACAGGTGATTGTAATTATGATTTGGTACAAATGCAGCATCCAAGAAAGGTCTAGTCCTTTAGGAGCAAAGATGGGCCGAGGATCGCCAGTTTGCCAACAAATACGTGAGAAAATTATTGAAATGTTTAAAAACAATGTTCCTCAAAGAAAGATAGGAAGAGATTTGGATATTTCACCTTCAACAGTGCATAACATAATTAAAAGATTCAAGGAATCTGGAGGAATTTCAGTGCGTAAAGGACAAGGGCGCAAGCCTAAGCTGAACAACCGTGATCTCCGATCCCTCGGGCGGCACTGAATCAAGAATCGTCATTCATCTATAAGCGATATCACCACATGGGCTCAGGACTACTTTGGCAAACCTTTTTTAAGTACCACAATATGTAGTTACATCCACAAATGCCAGTTAAAACTGTACTGTGCCAAAAGGAAGCCCTATGTTAACAGTGTCCAGACGCGCCGTCGACTTCTCTGGGCTCGGAGGCATCTGGAATGGACCATCACACAGTGGAAACGTGTACTGTGGTCAGATGAATCAGTATTTCAGGTATTTTTTGGGAGGAATGGACGCCGTGTGCTCCGGACCAAAGAAGAAAAGGATCATCCAGACTGTTACCAGCAACAAGTCCAAAAGCCAGGGTCTGTCATGGTATGGGGTTGTGTCAGTGCCCTTGGCAAAGGTAACTTGCACTTCTGTGATGGCACCATTAATGCTGAAAAGTACATAGAGATTTTGGAGCACAATATGCTGCCTTCAAGAGGACATCTTTTCCAGGGACGTCCATGCATATTTCAACAAGACAATGCAAAACCACATTCTGCACACATTACAAAGTCCTGGCTGCGGAGGAAGAGGGTACGGGTACTTGACTTGCCTGCCTGCAGTCCCGACCTGTCTCCAACAGAGAATGTGTGGTGCATTTTGAAGCGCAAAATGCGACAACGAAGACCCCGTACTGTTGCCCACCTTAAGACTTGTTTACACCTGAAACACTTCATCACTTGGTGTCTTCAGTCTCTAAACGTCTTTTAAGTGTTGTGAAAAGGAATGGCAACATTACAAAGTGGTAAATGCTTTACTGTCCCAACTTTTTTTGGAATGTGTTGCAGGTCTGAATGACAGGAAAGGATGTATATTTACAAATGACATGAAGTTGACCAGACAAAACATGAAATATTTTGTGTTCATATTGTCTGCAATGAAATACAAGTCAAAGTAAATTTAGAAATCACTACTTTCTTTTTTTATTTGCGTTTTCCATACTATCCCAACTTTTTCTGATTTGGGGTTGTAGATGATGACGCGTCACACCAGGGGCGGAGTTAACTCCAGTGAAACAGAGAATGTGAAATGGCGGCGGCTTCGGCGCTTTCAAATATAGATTAGTTGAAATTGTTTAATTTCAATGAAATCATGTTATGATGCACGGCCGTACCGGTATGATGGTGACCAAGTCCTAAAAGCCGTGGTGAACTATATCATAACACTGTGATAAACTGATAGGGACAGCATTGAATTGGTGGTGCGTCAATACAGGGTGTATACGACCTAATCGAAACCACTGATACACATCTCAGATCATAGCTGAGGCTGAGTAGGCGCGTGCGCTGCTCGCACTGACAGCACATGCGAGGCAAGCGATGACACATCTAGATTATAAAACCTCACGAAAGTGCTGGGTGACGACCAGCCTGCCGCCATACAAATGTCCTGAATAGATATGGCATTTGCCCAGGCCCACGAGGACGCGAGTCCGCGGGTTGAGTGGGCCCGAACCCCTATAGGACATTCCACGCCCTTAGAGCTATAAGCCGAAGCAATTGCGTCGACGATCCAGTGTGACAGCCTTTGCTTGGACACAGGCAGTCCTTTTGTACGTCCACCAAAACATACAAATAGCTGCTCCGAGAGTCTGAACTGTCTAGAGCGCTCAATATAAGTACGCACCGCGCGTACAGGGCACAGTAGGAGTGTATTAAGCGGCTCCGTCCCGGTCGGTGTTTCGGGGCAGAAAGCAGATAGTGTTATGACTTGCTCTTTAAATGGAGTTGAAAGCACTTTAGGCACATAACCTTTTCTAGGCTTCAAGGTGAGTCTGCAATCACCTGGCCCGAATTCAATACACAAGTCGTCAATTGAAAGCGCCTGTAGGTCTCCAACTCACTTAACAGAGGCCAGCGCAAGCAGGAGCGCTGTTTTGAGAGAGAGCGCTCGCAAGCTCGCCGATTGCATGGGCTCGAACGGGGGTCCCGCGAGAGCGTCAAGCACAAGCGCCAAGTCCCAAGTGGGTAGAGTAGAAGGGCGAGGAGGGTTCAGCCTTCTGGCTGCTTTTAAAAATCGTATGATCAGGTCATTTCTGCCGATCGGGCGATTTTCGACGTGCGCGTGAAAGGCTGTTATAGCAGCCACATACACTTTCAATGTGGATGGCATACGACCACTATCAAATCGCTCTTGAAAGAAGACAAGGATTATTGGTATTGGGCAGCAGATTGGGTCTTTACCCCGCGATATGCACCAACTTGAAAAAACTCTCCATTTATGTGTGTAAAGATGCCTCGTGGAAGGAGCCCTAGCCTCAGAGATAGTATTCAACATGCGCGGAGGAAGTGCATCTGTTACTGGCAAGCTCCGTCGAGCGGCCAGACATGAAGGCTCCATGACTCCGGATTTGGATGCTAAATCGTTCCTTGTGCTTGAGAGAGGAGGTCTCTCTTCAGTGGGATAGCCCACGGGGGGGCTACCAGCATCTCCACCAGTTCTGGGAACCACGGCTGATTGGGCCATTTCGGTGCCACTAACAGAACAGATTCCTTTTCCTCTCTGATTTTGCAAAGCACACGAGGCAGAAGTTTCACTGGAGGAAAGGCATACTTGCGTACTTTCGGCCAGCTGTGAGCTAGTGCATCCACTCCCAGGGGAGAGTGTGTCAGTGAATAAAACAGCGGGCAGTGAGTGTTCTCTGCTGATGCGAAGAGATCCACCTCCGCCCTGCCAAATACACTCCAAATAATTTTGACTGTCAGTGGGTGTAATCTCCACTCCCCGTGGATTACCCCACCCCTCGACAGTAAGTCTGTGCCGTAGTTCAGGCGTCCAGGGACATGTACTGCCCGGATGGAGAGGAGGTGTCGATCTGCCCAAGGAGTTCTCTCGCCAGCTGCAGCAGTGGTCGTGAGTTCACAACGCCTTGGTGATTTATAAACGCTACTACTGTCATGCTGTCCGTCCTGGTGAGAACGTGATGGTGAAGAATGTCTGTGAGAAAGCACTCGAGCGCTAGGTGTACAGCACGGAGCTCCAGACAGTTTATGTGCCATGACTTCTCCATTGCTCACAGTGAAATATGTCGATTTTAGTCAAATTTGAGGTTTTCACAAAAATTTGTTCATTAAGCCCTCGTTTAGCTATCCCAAGGCTCCAAATGGTAATTAAATATCTAAAAGTATCTTTAATTGTATATTTTCTGAGAGGATTAGCTTTTCTCTGCTCGCTTCTCGCACTGACTGTCTTCTGAAGAGCGCGCATAACGGCGCTTCTGATGGCGCACAATCCCCATAAATACACGGAATTACAGTATTTCAGTATTCCCACAATCATAATCTGTTCTGTCTTAAGTGAACGCTTGGGGAACAGATGGGGAAAACATCTGATGTGTAACTTTATATGATTCGTGCATTACAGTAGGACATCTGTCTCAATGTTATCTATCAATAAAAGAGGGAATCACTCGTAGCACTTCATTGAACTGCTTTTTGTAGTTTTAATAATCAATTTATTTGTAATGAACACACTGAAATGATTTTTACATTTGATAATGTTTTTCGTAGGCTATATGAATGCTTTTGTTTAGATGTAAAATGATAAAGGTAATGCATTATTTGTTTCTTTCTAGACTAGTTATTCCTATACTGTTTTTTTTTTTTTTTTTGCATCTGTTCTTAAATAATAGGAAGGATAAAATAAAAAAACAGCTTTATTGTGATTATTAATATAGTAGCCTAATTATTAATAAGAAAAGAACTGGAGGAAAACAATCAACCAGGAGGAGTTTCTTCCCCCAGGCCATCAGGCTCCTGAACTCAAACTCAGCCTCTTAACATCATGATGATGACTTCACTTAATAATCACTCACAATCAGTAATATATTCACACTCATTATTATCTACCTCATACTGACAGTGTCATTTGCACACAACACTTTCTATATCTTGATATCTTATCTTATTTTTTTAATTTATTATTTTTGTGATTGCTGCTCATGTCAACCATGTTCAACCTGTTTGCACATTCCTCTCTCGTACAGTCATGCTTAATATTTAATTCTACAGCATACTGTCATGCACATTCTTTTATATTTTATATTCTGTGCTTTATATATCTTATTTTTTATTCATTTTATTTTATGTATACTTCGCTTGTGTTGTATTCTACAATATTTGCACTGTCCATGGAGCGGACCTGACTCACATTTCACTGCTGGTTATACAATCCCTGTATAGTCGTGTATGTGACAAATAAAACTTGAACCTTGCTGATATCGACTTTAAACGGGTGTAGCAGTCTTTTTTTTTGTCCGATTCCAAAAAAAATCACATAATTTTGAAGGTCTTTTAATGGAGACTGAAAATAAAAAGAACTAATTTTTCAAATTTGCTCGACTCGTTTTGTCAGCACAGGTTACATTATTCTCGGAAGGAAGCACGTGTGGAGGCGCTAAATGACAACAACGCATGCGGGATGCTTCCGATGGTATGGAAAGTGTTAACACATGAATCGGATATGGGTCACAATTGAAAGAACGTGTATATATAGGCAACAAATCGGAATTGAGCATCGAGACCTGCAGTGTAAACGAGGCCTTTGATGCGCAAGGTGCCCTTGTGCCATGCGTTCTGTGGCACCCGGCTCTTTAACCAGAGCTGAAGCGGACGCATATGTAGGAGCCCTAGATTGCACACTGTCGAGGCAGCAGCCATCTGGCTGAGCGTCCACTGAAAGCATTTTAGTGGGGGAGAACGCCCTAATTTGAATTTGAAGACTGCGAGAGAACTGATCAATTTTTGTGAGTGTGCTCCTCTGACAGACGCGCTCGCATTTTGATTGAGTTCAGCTCCACTCCTAAAAAGGAGATGTTCTGGCTCGGTACCAGCATGCTCTTTTGCATATTTACAGTCAGCCCTAAGCTCTGAATATGAGCGAGGAGTCTGAACTTGAAAATGAGCGAGGAGTCTGAACTTGTCGCTGAGCAGCGTGCTCTCTGATTGGGCTAAAACTAGCCAGTCATTGAGATAGTTCAGGACGCGCATTCCGTTTTGCTTCAGAGGAGTGAGAGCAGCACCCATGCATTTCGTTAACATACGAGGGGCCATACATAAGCCGAAGGGCAGGACCGTGAATTGGTACGCTATCCCCTCGAATGCAAATCTCAGGAAGCGCCTGTGGCGGGGGGCTACCTGAATGTGAAAATAAGCATCCTTTAAATCCACGGAGATACAGGTGCATCTCAATAAATTAGAATGTCGTGGAAAAGTTCATTTATTTCAGTAATTCAACTCAAATTGTGAAACTCGTGTATTAAATAAATTCAATGCACATAGACTGAAGTAGTTTAAGTCTTTGGTTCTTTTAATTGTGATGATTTAAGCTCACATTTAACAAAAACCCACCAATTCACTATCTCAACAAATTAGAATACTTCATAAGACCAATAAAAAAAACATTTTTAGTTAATTGTTGGCCTTCTGGAAAGTATGTTAATTTACTGTATATGTACTCAATACTTGGTAGGGGCTCAGTTTGCTTTAATTACTGCCTCAATTCGGCGTGGCATGGAGGTGATCAGTTTGTGGCACTGCTGAGGTGGTATGGAAGCCCAGGTTTCTTTGACAGTGGCCTTCAGCTCATCTGCATTGTTGGGTCTGGTGTCTCTCATCTTCCTCTTGACAATACCCCATAGATTCTCTATGGGGTTCAGATCAGGCAAGTTTGCTGGCCAATCAAGCACAGTAACACCATGGTCATTGTACCAGCTTTTGGTACCTTTGGCAGTGTGGGCAGGTGCCAAGTCCTGCTGGAAAATGAAATCAGCATTAATAAAGCTTGTCAGCAGAAGGAAGCATGAAGTGCTCTAAAATTTCCTGGTAGATGGCTGCGTTGACTGTGGACTTCAGAAAACACAGTGGACCAACACCAGCAGATGACATGGCAGCCCAAATCATCACTGACTGTGGAAACTTCACACTGGATTTCAAGCAACATGGAATCTGTGCCTCTCCACTCTTCCTCCAGACTCTGGGACCTTGTTTCCAAATGAAATGCAAAATTTACTTTCATCTGAAAAGAGGACTTTGGACCACCGAGTTCTTTTTCTCCACAGCCCAGGTAAGACGCTTCTGACGTTTGTCTCTGGTTCAGAAGTGGCTTGGTAGCCCTTTTCCTGAAGACGTCTGAGCGTGGTGACTCGATGCACTGACTCCAGCTTCAGTCCACTCCTTGTGAAGCTCTCACAAGTGTTTGAATCAGCTTTGCTTGACAGTATTCTCAAGCTTGCGGTCATCCCTGTTGCTTGTGCACCTTTTCCTACCCAAATTCTTCCTTCCAGTCAACTTTGCATTTAATATGCTTTGGTACAGCACTCTGTAAACAGCCACACCTTTCAGCAATGACCCTCTGTGACTTACCCTCTTTGTGGAGGGCGTCAATATTCATCGTCTGGATCATTGCCAAGTTAGCAGTCTTCTCCATTATTGTGGTTTCAAAGAACAAGAGATACCCGGAATTTATACTGTAGGGATGGTCATTAATTGAAACTCAAATGTAAATATTCTAATATTCGGAGACTGATTTTTGACTTTCCTGAGCTGTAAGCTCTAATCATCAAAATTAAAACAAAAAAACTTTTGAAATGTTTTACTTTACATGCAATGAATCTAAAATATATGAAAGTTTCACTTTTTGAATTAACTTACAAGAAAAAATGAACTTTGTCACGACATTCTAATTTATTGAGATGCACCTGTACACCAATCTCCCGGTCTGATATGTGAGAGGATTTGTTTCAGCATAATCATTTTGAACGAGTGCTTTGAAAGCGCGCGATTCAGTGGCCTCAGGTCTAAGATTGGGCGGAGTCCGCCGTCTTTCTTTGGCACCAGAAAATAACGACTGTAGAAGCCGCTCTCGCGGTCTGTGAGGGGCACTGCCTCTACAGCGCGCTTTGCAAGGAGGTTGTGTATTTCCTCTCGCAGAACTGAGGCATTCCGCTCCCGTACAGTGGACATTAACACACCGTTGAAACGGGGCGGTCTGCGGAAGAACTGAAGCGTGTAGCCGTTCTTTATTGATTTCATAACCCACTCTGATACCCCTGGCAGTGCCTGCCACGCTTCTGTGAACTGTGACAGCGGGGGAGGCGGACTGCACACCATGAGGGGTAACTCGCCGTTGGGAGGCGGGGAGTTTAATACCACACAAGTGTGAGAGTGAGTGATGGGAGAGAGGGGAGTGAGAGGAGGAAAATTGCCCTGATATTGAGGGGAGTTGTGTGTTTTTTTCAACTTTATTGCACTGCATAGTGGAGCAGTCAAAACACAAACATGACAATTGCTCTCACCACCCGCAACAGGCAGGGGGGCGTGGTGAGCACACACAGCGGAGCGAGCAGACTTCTTCAGTGGCTCATCTTCGGCGCTGGGTGCAGCTTTCCGAGAGACAGCATCAGGAATGCGGCTTTGATTTCGGTGCTGCTGCCGTTTCTGTCAGGGCAGGGTCTTGGGCCCTGATGGCGCTTCGGCCACGGCTGTCTTGATCTCACCGCTGGCTCATGTTCGCGTCGAACAGCAGCAGAAGAGGCTTGTGGTCTTCCCGCGTGCTGCACTGAAAAGGAGTGAGAACGCGCAGGAGATTTCGCGCCAGCGCGCTTTGGCAGGAAGTGGCTAATGGTCTTCGACTGCTTCTGCGCTTCAACAAAGCGCTCCATGAACGTTTCCACCGCCGCTCCGAAGAGACCTGAGGGATTCATGGGAGCGTCCAAAAGGGCCGTCTTCTCAGAGTCCTTCAACTTGGTCAGAGTCAGCCACAGGTGACGATCTAGCACCACAAGATTCCCCATATTGTGGCCGATCGCTCGAGCCGTCACCTTCATCGCTCTGAGGGCCAGATCCGTGGCGTGTCGGAGCTCTTTGAACACTTCAGGGTCCGGCCCATCCTCATCCAGAGACTTGAGTAGCTTGGCCTGATACACCTGGAGTATCGCCATCACGTGCAGTGCTGAAGCTTCTTCCACAGGGGGGAGTTTGACATACCCCACTTGGTCAGCTCCGTCCACAGAAGACAGGAGGGAGGATCCCGGATTATGCACCTGACTGGTGAGAGGCGCGTTCCACGACTTCTTTATCTCGTCATGCACCTCGGGGAAAAAGGAGCTGTGTCTTCGCGGGGCGTCTTTTCGGCCGTGATCCGACTGGAGGTACCACTCGTCCAGACGGCTTCTGGCCGGCTCGGCAGGAGGCGCCCACTCCAAACAGGCGTGATTCAATAAGGCTTCAGTAGTATTCGAGGAAAATTTATTTCCCATAGCAATGTAGAGTGACCGAATTGAAGGGGAACATACACTCTCCTTTAAAGAAAAACACTTTAAAGATTATTTACGATGAATTATTGTTGCCAAGTTATCTAGTCGTTATTGCTTACAGTGCTTTGTTATATGGAGCAGTTTGTTTGTCTAATGAAGTGCCGACAGACGTATATAAGTACACAAGTCACACTGTAATTTAAGCGTGGTAGACTTTAATGGACAGTAAAACGAAGGCAGTATACCATATAACTCCAGGCTGGCGTTAAGTCTTTGCACTGCGGTCACTATAGAGGGGCGTGGTTTCAGCTCAGCTTCACCCATGTCCCGCCTTTATGCCCATTTTCGATTATCCGGGAGTGACGCGCGGCCAAGATGGTGGTGGTCGGCTCCGCCCACTTTAGGCTTCAAAAATGCTCTTCAGAAACCTACGAGTGACATCACGGACATTACGTCCATTTTTTTTTTTACAGTTTATGAGTGCGACGCGCAAGAGATGTGCTCTGGGGTTACATCATTTAGCCTATTCTTATTCTTTGCAATCTTATTCACGGTCTATAGCATTTTATAATTATTTGTACATTTAACTTAACCTGCTTTGTACCTTTATTATATAATAACTGGATCAGATGAGTGAATTCATGTTTGAGAATGAAACCAACCTGTTTGTTCCTCAGTCTCTTCTTGTTTCAGACTGAATACTGCTTCAATCCTGAAGTCTTCAGTCTCCTCTTTAATAATCTCCATCTTTATAACAGTGTGTCACGTGATCTCAGTCGCTTCAGCAGGAGTTTTTCTGTGTGTTTAAGATGAAGAGAACAATGAACAGAGAGCAAACCCAAACTAAATCTCTCCATCAGCTCCCTAGTTCAGTAGTCAGCACACTAGTTCAGTAGTCAGCACACTAGTTCAGCAGTCGGCACACTAGTAAGGGTCCCTAGTTCAGTAGTCAGCGCACTAGTTCAGTAGTCAGCGCACTAGTTCAGTAGGCAGCGCACTAGTTCAGTAGTCAGCACACTAGTTCAGTAGTCGGCACACTAGTAAGGGTCCCTAGTTCAGTAGTCAGCACACTAGTTCAGTAGTCGGCACACTAGTAAGGGTCCCTAGTTCAGTAGTCAGCGCACTAGTTCAGTAGTCAGCGCACTAGTTCAGTAGTCAGCGCACTAGTTCAGTAGTCAGCGCACTAGTTCAGTAGTCAGCATCAGTAGTCAGCACACTAGTTCAGTAGTCAGCTCACTAGTTCAGTAGTCAGCTCACTAGTAAGGGAGTGCGAGTTAAATCACCTGATTAGACAAAAACTCAAAACTAGCGCTGCAAATTCATTAAAGAGCACAAACTATACAGACATTTCATATTTAGTTGAGATATATATACGGTAAAAAAGAATTTGTAGATTATATACACTAAATCACACTAGCATGAGAAGATATCCAGCTGGTTTGTAAGAGTTGTTTGTTGTTCTCGCTGCATTTACACAGTTTAGATCAGCAGGTGATCAGCGAGCAGAGATTCGAATCACTGAATCATTTGAGAAGCAACCGATTCAATCGAATCACTGAATCATTTGAGAAGAAACCGGTTCAATCGAGTCACTGAATCATTTGAGAAGAAACCGGTTCAATCGAGTCACTGAATCATTTGAGAAGAAACCGGTTCAATCGAGTCACTGAATCCTTTGAGGAGCAACCGGTTCAATCGAGTCACTGAATCATTTGAGAAGAAACCGGTTCAATTGAGTCACTGAATCATTTGAGAAGAAACCGGTTCAATCGAGTCACTGAATCATTTGAGAAGAAACCGGTTCAATCGAGTCACTGAATCCTTTGAGGAGCAACCGATTCAATCGAGTCACTGAATCATTTGAGAAGAAACCGGTTCAATCGAGTCACTGAATCATTTCAGAAGAAACCGATTCAATCGAGTCTCAAAAAGCTCAGTTTCTCCGTCGCTGCTGAGAAGTGAGATAATTAGTGTTGATGATAAACTGATTCAGGACACAGGGAGCGAAATGAGACATCTTTTCTGTTACTCGTGTGCACGTGCGTTTACTCACACAAAATAACGCCTATTAATGTAAGATAAAGAATTACAATGTTACAGTCAATAGCAAATAATTAAAACTTAAAAACTATACAATTGACTGAACGGTTTCTATCAGTTTAAGCAGTTTAAAATACTTAAAAACACAGACCTTTCTTGAGCCGAGTCACAACAAACGCGGGAGCGCACGCAGCCTTATGACGTCACGCCGCCAGAGCAAAATAAAAGTCCTCTCTGCTCTTCAATAAAACACAAACATTAGTTAATTATGAGAAACTAAAACTGTGATTTCAGTCCTAAAACAATCCTCTCTGCTCTTCAATAAAACATAAACATTAGTTAATTATGAGAAACTAAAACTGTGATTTCAGTCCTAAAACAATCCTCTCTGCTCTTCAATAACACATAAACATTAGTTAATTATGAGAAACTAAAACTGTGATTTCAGTCCTAAAACAATCCTCTCTGCTCTTCAATAACACACAAACATTAGTTAATTATGAGAAACTAAAACTGTGATTTCAGTCCTAAAACAATCCTCTCTGCTCTTCAATAACACACAAACATTAGTTAATTATGAGAAACTAAAACTGTGATTTCAGTCCTAAAACAATCCTCTCTGCTCTTCAGTAACACATAAACATTAGTTAATTATGAGAAACTAAAACTGTGATTTCAGTCCTAAAACAGTCCTCTCTGCTCTTCAGTAACACATAAACATTAGTTAATTATGAGAAACTAAAACTGTGATTTCAGTCCTAAAACAATCCTCTCTGCTCTTCAATAACACATAAACATTAGTTAATTATGAGAAACTAAAACTGTGATTTCAGTCCTAAAACAATCCTCTCTGCTCTTCAATAACACATAAACATTAGTTAATTATGAGAAACTAAAACTGTGATTTCAGTCCTAAAACAATCCTCTCTGCTCTTCAATAACACACAAACATTAGTTAATTATGAGAAACTAAAACTGTGATTTCAGTCCTAAAACAATCCTCTCTGCTCTTCAATAACACATAAACATTAGTTAATTATGAGAAACTAAAACTGTGATTTCAGTCCTAAAACAATCCTCTCTGCTCTTCAATAACACACAAACATTGAGTTAATTATGAGAAACTAAAACTGTGATTTCAGTCCTAAAACAATCCTCTCTGCTCTTCAATAACACATAAACATTAGTTAATTATGAGAAACTAAAACTGTGATTTCAGGCCTAAAACAATCCTCTCTGCTCTTCAATAACACATAAACATTAGTTAATTATGAGAAACTAAAACTGTGATTTCAGTCCTAAAACAATCCTCTCTGCTCTTCAATAACACATAAACATTAGTTAATTATGAGAAACTAAAACTGTGATTTCAGGCCTAAAACAATCCTCTCTGTTCTTCAATAACACATAAACATTAGTTAATTATGAGAAACTAAAACTGTGATTTCAGTCCTAAAACAATCCTCTCTGCTCTTCAATAACACATAAACATTAGTTAATTATGAGAAACTAAAACTGTGATTTCAGTCCTAAAACAATCCTCTCTGCTCTTTCAATAACACATAAACATTAGTTAATTATGAGAAACTAAAACTGTGATTTCAGTCCTAAAACAATCCTCTCTGCTCTTCAATAACACATAAACATTAGTTAATTATGAGAAACTAAAACTGTGATTTCAGTCCTAAAACAATCCTCTCTGCTCTTCAATAACACATAAACATTAGTTAATTATGAGAAACTAAAACTGTGATTTCAGTCCTAAAACAATCCTCTCTGCTCTTCAATAACACATAAACATTAGTTAATTATGAGAAACTAAAACTGTGATTTCAGTCCTAAAACAATCCTCTCTGCTCTTCAATAACACATAAACATTAGTTAATTATGAGAAACTAAAACTGTGATTTCAGTCCTAAAACAATCCTCTCTGTTCTTCAATAACACATAAACATTGAGTTAATTATGAGAAACTAAAACTGTGATTTCAGTCCTAAAACAATCCTCTCTGCTCTTCAGTAACACATAAACATTAGTTAATTATGAGAAACTAAAACTGTGATTTCAGTCCTAAAACAATCCTCTCTGCTCTTCAATAACACATAAACATTAGTTAATTATGAGAAACTAAAACTGTGATTTCAGTCCTAAAACAATCCTCTCTGCTCTTCAATAACACATAAACATTAGTTAATTATGAGAAACTAAAACTGTGATTTCAGTCCTAAAACAATCCTCTCTGCTCTTCAATAACACATAAACATTAGTTAATTATGAGAAACTAAAACTGTGATTTCAGTCCTAAAACAATCCTCTCTGCTCTTCAATAACACATAAACATTGAGTTAATTATGAGAAACTAAAACTGTGATTTCAGGCCTAAAACAATCCTCTCTGCTCTTCAATAAAACATAAACATTAGTTAATTATGAGAAACTAAAACTGTGATTTCAGGCCTAAAACAATCCTCTCTGCTCTTCAATAACACATAAACATTAGTTAATTATGAGAAACTAAAACTGTGATTTCAGTCCTAAAACAGTCCTCTCTGCTCTTCAATAACACATAAACATTAGTTAATTATGAGAAACTAAAACTGTGATTTCAGTCCTAAAACAGTCCTCTCTGCTCTTCAATAACACATAAACATTAGTTAATTATGAGAAACTAAAACTGTGATTTCAGTCCTAAAACAGTCCTCTCTGCTCTTCAATAACACATAAACATTAGTTAATTATGAGAAACTAAAACTGTGATTTCAGTCCTAAAACAATCCTCTCTGCTCTTCAATAACACATAAACATTAGTTAATTATGAGAAACTAAAACTGTGTTTTCAGTCCTAAAACAATCCTCTCTGCTCTTCAATAACACATAAACATTGAGTTAATTATGAGAAACTGTGATTTCAGTCCTAAAACAATCCTCTCTGCTCTTCAATAACACATAAACATTAGTTAATTATGAGAAACTAAAACTGTGATTTCAGTCCTAAAACAATCCTCTCTGCTCTTCAATAACACATAAACATTGAGTTAATTATGAGAAACTAAAACTGTGATTTCAGTCCTAAAACAATCCTCTCTGCTCTTCAATAACACATAAACATTAGTTAATTATGAGAAACTAAAACTGTGATTTCAGTCCTAAAACAATCCTCTCTGCTCTTCAATAACACATAAACATTAGTTAATTATGAGAAACTAAAACTGTGATTTCAGTCCTAAAACAATCCTCTCTGCTCTTCAATAACACATAAACATTAGTTAATTATGAGAAACTAAAACTGTGATTTCAGTCCTAAAACAATCCTCTCTGCTCTTCAATAACACATAAACATTAGTTAATTATGAGAAACTAAAACTGTGATTTCAGTCCTAAAACAATCCTCTCTGTTCTTCAATAACACATAAACATTGAGTTAATTATGAGAAACTAAAACTGTGATTTCAGTCCTAAAACAATCCTCTCTGCTCTTCAATAACACACAAACATTAGTTAATTATGAGAAACTAAAACTGTGATTTCAGTCCTAAAACAATCCTCTCTGCTCTTCAATAACACATAAACATTGAGTTAATTATGAGAAACTAAAACTGTGATTTCAGTCCTAAAACAATCTTCTCTGCTCTTCAATAACACATAAACATTAGTTAATTATGAGAAACTAAAACTGTGATTTCAGTCCTAAAACAATCCTCTCTGTTCTTCAATAACACATAAACATTGAGTTAATTATGAGAAACTAATACTGTGATTTCAGGCCTAAAACAATCCTCTCTGCTCTTCAGTAACACATAAACATTAGTTAATTATGAGAAACTAAAACTGTGATTTCAGTCCTAAAACAATCCTCTCTGCTCTTCAATAACACATAAACATTAGTTAATTATGAGAAACTCAAACTGTGATTTCAGTCCTAAAACAATCCTCTCTGCTCTTCAATAACACATAAACATTAGTTAATTATGAGAAACTAAAACTGTGATTTCAGTCCTAAAACAATCCTCTCTGTTCTTCAATAACACATAAACATTAGTTAATTATGAGAAACTAAAACTGTGATTTCAGTCCTAAAACAATCCTCTCTGCTCTTCAATAACACATAAACATTAGTTAATTATGAGAAACTAAAACTGTGATTTCAGTCCTAAAACAATCCTCTCTGTCCTTCAATAAACCAGCTCAGTCACAATGAACAGCTTTCACACAGAGCCAGATTACAGCTGTTCTTACTGTACGATCAAACATATATTTAAGATGAAATATACATCTAATCATAACTATGTATTACTTATATAACCTAATTATCAGTTATTAAATATAAATAATATAAATTTAACCTAAAACAGATTTGTTAGACACACTCACCAGATTTAATCTTGTATACACACTTATGTTTTGTTAGATTTTTTTTTATAGATTTATCAATGTTTAATTCAACAAACATTTGTCCATGTAATTAAACTTTTGTATAGGGCCACAGACTCAAAAAAAAAAGTCAATGGTAAAACTAACATTTTACAAAACGTTAGCAACTGGCAAAATGAATTGTGATTGTGTGTGTCCTCCCATATTTATTTTCCTTATAGTCCATGCGTGTGGTGAAAACTTTTCACTTTGTGAAAAACAAAGTGAAGATTTGTGCCATATAACCTAATTGTTACAGAACTGCCAGACACGAAGGTAAGAGTAAAAGAGATTGAGTTTATTACAGGATTTGGTGATACAACAGTGGTGAGAGTCCTTGAGTGAGGTAAGTTGCTTTCTTAGATAGTGCACTGGGATTCTGACTGTCTCTGTCTCTTGGCAGGTTTGTGGCGGATAGGAATCCTGGAGAGCCTGCGAGTCTCAAGCGTCCACAGATGAACAGGTAACTGGTGGTGAGAGGGAAGACAGAGGGTAAGTATCATCAGGTAAGTAATGCAGGAAAGTATACTCAGCTAGCAGTCCGCTTGTAGAGTGAAGGTCCGTATAGTATCCTCAAGATACAATGTGTTGGCAGCAATGTGACTTCAAGATCAGACCATGACTGGAGTGAGGAGTGAGCTTAAGTAGAGCAGGGGTGATGAGCTGTGATGATGAGGAGCAGGTGTACATGATAATTAATCAGGTGCAGGTGATCAGTGATGGTGGAATACGGGCCATTCTGTGACACTAATAGGGATTTCCTAAAAAAACAACAACAAAAACAAGTGAGAAACACATGCAAATAATAGTTTTTATTGGACATAAAAAGGACCACAAAGGAAATTATATTACTTTTTTGTGTATTTTCACAAGTATGGGGCTTACTTGTACAATTTTATAAAAATTGTCTGAAAAAAGCAAACAAACATCAGCAAACATCAAGAAGTTCGTTAAATAATAAAGATCAACATTTTTAAGTGTTCCTCACAGCAATATAATGCAAAATAAAACCACTTAAATTTCTCATTGTCTTTGTTCCTGTGACACACGTGTCTCCATTTTTTCTGTTATGAAACCAACAAACTACATATTAGTAGAAAAAGATGGGAACCTGGAACGAGTAATCATTTGGGCGGTGTATAATAATAAGAGAGAGGTGTATGTATTTCATTCTGATATACTTCCACCTGCATACAGATCTACATTTTGAGGTTTCCTTGTTTTATTAAGTTACTGACAACTTAAGCCCGAGACACACTGCATGATTTTAGCAATCCTATAAGATCACTGCATGTCACACTGTGCGACATGGATCTAATAAACTTGGCTACAACATGTGTGAACGACAATGACACCGACTGACTCGTACGCTACGACGCATGTTTCTTTAGAAGAATAAAACATCATCAGCATGTGCTAGTGGTAAACAAACAGAGCATGATAAATCACTCTTTATTAGCAGTTGTATTTTTTATGTGTGCTGAATAAAAGTGGAAGCGGTGAAAAAGAAAGGCATAAGAGCTTGAGGTAAGCAGTTTTATGTTTTAGCGCCATGTCGTGTTGATTTCATGTCACATTTTTATTGGTTGGTCAGCAAACGTGGATCGTAGCAGCAAACACACAGTGCGATGATCATGCTGTATCGTAGGCTATCTTTGTTCGCAAGATCGTGATAACGGCCGTCATTTGAACCTCTCTCACTGTACAACACAGAACCAGCGTTTAGGAGCCACAATCACAGAAAAAGCCCCAATTATTTCACAATGCCAATCTTTCATCTTAAACTCTGAAGGACAGTGGTCCTCCAGGACTGAGTTTGGTGACTCCTGCCCAAGGCTATCAATGCAGACAAGAGTCCCTGTTCACATTACACACACATCAAAATGGCTGTGATGCATGTGGAGACTCAGTTCATGTGTAACTGGTCAATTCATGTGTTTTCTCTGATCACATAGCTATCCAATCATAAAAAAATACCAGGGGTAAATGCCCTCCGAAAGAGAGGGCATTTTTCCACATTCCAGGATGGGCTGGATCTTGATCCGTCGAGAGCTTCAGCTTCAGAGAGCTCATAGAGGTCTGGCGCCAAAACCAACGGACAGTGTGAGACCGCGCTCCATTGTTGTGAAAATTCTGAGCTTCAAATCGAAAGAAGGCAGGCGTGGAGAAAAGGAGGTCTGAAGTGGAACAACGTCCGAATCACATGTGACCACGATTACCCCCCTGAGCTTTTAAAAAAACTTAAAAGAATATGCGCAGCGAAAACAGTGTTGAAGGAAAAAAAAGATCAGGTTCCAGACCCCATATCCTGCGAAACTCCCGTGTATTCTACGAAGGCGAAACAGTGCTGTACAGCTCTGCAGAAGAGGCGACAAAAGACATGAAGGCAGGGGGTCTACAGGTGGACGTCATCCGGCCACAGCAGATGCTGCTCGAACACCTCCAGCACCGAACTTGGACAACGAAAAGAAAGTACCTCAGCACCGGATTATGTGGAGCGACTGAAAAGTTTCAGACGAAAATGAACAGTAACTGTGATGCATCTTCAGAACTTCCCTAACGTTACACTGTGTTTATTCTGGAGAACATGGAAGGACAATAATGGAACCGTGTTATCACAGGTCTGGCTGTATTTTTCTCCTTTTTTGTAAGTACAGCTAATCACGTAAACCTGGGTAGTTTTTTTTTTTTTTTTTGATTTTCTGTTTCTATTTGTTGTGCTCTTTAAATGAACTCATGAAAGTGCTTTTCAATGGCACGATTTTCTGTTTCTATTTGGTGTGATGAGACCAGGCTGCCGTGCTGTCCGTACAATGCCACTCAGTGTGTGCGCGCTTCATTCAAATGTGTGCGCGCACATTAACGATCTATCACAGCGCGCGAGTACCACACTGAGATCCATAAACGAGCAAGAATGATAAAATTTCTGGAGGAAGCAGCACTGGCCTGATCATTCAGATAGCAGAGTATAGTTTTAGGGGGGCTGAGACCAAAAATAGGGGGGTTGAAGCCCACCTAAAAAGAGTCTAGAACTGCCCTTGATGACGATACAACCCTGTCATCATTCTTCTTAATCCATAATGAGTTATCAATGCACGATAGACTGATAATGTGAGGTGAGTACTATTTCGAAAAAACCTGCTTCTCTCTGTTCAACTCATGAAATCCACCAAGGACTGGTCAGGACAAATCCACCTTTGTGGATGAAGGATTTCATAAAGTAGTTAAAATCAAATCACTTTTTATTGTCACATCATCACAGCACATGTGCCTTGATGAGTGAAATTCTTGAGAGCGTGCTCCATACAGTGCAGAAACAATTAACATATAGACAGTACCATTACATACTTACAGACTTATACAGATGACAATGTGCAATATACACATACATATACTCATTACACACAGTGTACTATTAGACATACTTACAGTTATCAATACACATTATACACAGTATGTACACATTTTACATTATGTACACATATACACATACAGTAGTATGCAAAGGTGCAGTAGATTATACATAAGCTGGATACGCAAATGTCATGGATGTGCATTGGATGGTATCCAGTGGTAGCAGATAGATTGTTGTATTAGTGCAGTGTGTACGTGTAGTCCAGATTGAACTGTGGAGTTAAATCAAAAGACAGCATGAATTGGAAGGATAAAGTTAAATATATGTTCAATGAAAATGCATATGCAAATGTCTGCTTTACTGTGACCTAAATGTGTATCTTGTCACAGGATTGTCTATCTAATGTCAAATTCAGATTTCACAATATTTTTGTTGATTATGATAGTCATTATATCAGATTATGTGATTGTGACTCTCAAAATCTTGGTGTGTCGTGGACAAAAAAAAAAAAGTCAGTCTACACGCTTCTACCCGACCCTTCATCGCTTGTCGTCTTTAACAATGTGTGTGCTTACTTCAAGAAGACAGGACTATTGACTGACAGAAGGTACTGTGAGCATAAACAAAGAATGGCTACCTAATGGTGTTTTTTGCTCTGACGGTCTTGTCATCAGAAATCGCTGGCTCTCCATTGAAATGAAGGGGATTGATTGACTTGACACTACTAAACATAACCCTGATGTGTTTGATTCACTGTTTCAGCATGTTTTTTGCACAATTAAATAGAACTAAAATTGACAGCAAATAAAAGATTCTCAGCAGATGGCGTGTTGTTTTATTGGACGAAATTGACCGGGCCCTAGGTGCAACCAATTTGGGCCCCACATGTGTGTTCACAGGTTGATTTCAACGGAAGGTAAAAGTTTACTGGGAAAAGTCTATATTATAGTACACAGAAAAAGAATATGCACATTTGAATTTATACAGTACATTTATTTGTGTATCAGTGTGTTACATGTAAACAGAACAAGAAACGAATTGTTCAGAGAGCTTGAACATTTACATAGTTTTATAACTTTGAGAGAAAAAGTTCACATCCTGAGAATTGAGGCAAATAACAAAAACAACCGATAAAAATACCAAATAGATCAGCAGTAACAGTAAGAACAGTAATGCCTTTAAAACATTAACAAGATCCATCCCTACACATCACACAACTTTCCATGCTTTTAAGACCCATAGAAATATCCTGCCACAAACAGGACAGATGAGAGTTTTAATTTGTGTGAATTTTCTGGTGAGGCGGCTCTTTAGTGTGAATTCTCATGTGATGATCAAATCCTCGTTTACAGGTGAAACAACATCAGACAGAGCATGCTGCACAACTTCTTATCCAGGCCCTTGTCATTTATACTGGACTACTGCAATGCTCTTCTGACTGGACTTCCATCAAACACAATCAAACCTCTACAAATGATTCAGAATGCAGCGGCACGACTGGTCTTCAATGAGCCCAAAAGAGCCCATGTTACACCTCTCTTTATCTCCTTGCACTGGCTACCGGTTGCAGCTCGCATCAAGTTCAAGACATTGATGCTTGCATACAGAACGACCACAGGCTCAGCACCCTCCTACTTCCACACACTATTACGAATCTACATCCCCTCCAGAAGTCTGAGATCTGCTAGTGAACGACGCCTTGTGGTACCATCATAGAGAGGCTCAAAATCACTCTCCAGAACATTCTCGTTCACTGTTCCTGGCTGGTGGAATAATATTCCCATCCCTATCAGGAATGCTGATTCCCTAACAATTTTCTAGCGATGGCTGAAAACTCATCTTTTTCATCACTATTTGAAAAAAAAATTACAAATTTATCTTTCCTTTTAATCTTTCCCTGTCTAGCTTGTACTTATTGCCTTACCATAACAATAGTCAAACGTGTGAAACGATGCAATAAAAAATGCAACAGAAAAATTACAGTTTGATAAATGGAAACTAAAATTGAAAGTGACAAACAAAAATCCCTGATATTCCATGACTTGGACATAAAAAATATAAAATTCCCTGACTTTTAATGTCTGGAACAGACCTTTTAATATTCCATGATATTCCAGAAATTCCATGACCCGTGGGAACCATGCAGTATGAAATAATATGTGATTCTTAAGGTTTTCATTACACGTGAAAGAGTTTCCTCACTGAAAACAGCTAAGGCTTTTTCCCACTATGAGTTCTCATGTGTTTCATAAGGCTTCCTTTCTGTGTGAAACTCTTTCCACACTGAGAGCAGCTGAAAGACTTTATCCCAGTATGAATTAGCATGTGCCTCTTAAGGTCTGCTTTACGTGTGAAAGTGTTTCCACACTGAGAGCAGGTGAAAGACTTTCCTGAAGTGTGAGTTACCAAATGATCCTTAAGGTGTCCTTTCTGTGTAAAACTCTTTCCACACTGAGAGCAGGTAAAAGGCTTTATTCCAGCATGAATTAACATGTGCTTCTTAAGGTCTCCTTTACGTGTGAAAGACTTCCCACACTGAGAGCAGCTGAAAGGCTTTTTGACGTCTGTTATTTGAATGCTGCAGCTCACTGATTTTTCTCCACTGGCATCATATTTCTGATCATGATGTTTCTCCTCCACCTCATACAGATCTTGTCTTTCTTCCTTCACTTTCATCAGGCCTAAAATGAATAAATGAGAATCAATTGGGACATTTGGAAAAAAGAAATTCATAATTGATTAATCTAATGATTATTAAAATGATTAATCAACAAATCATTGATTATTTCACTGATTAATCAGTAGACATTGACTGATTATTTAGCCTTTGCAATTAGTTAAAACCGGGGTCTCCTACCTTTTTTACACCACAAACCGGTTTCACTTTGAAAATATTCTTAGGGACCGGCTCTCTCACGTCTCATATATATAATATATGCAATAATGTGGTTTGACCAGCGTGGTGCTGTAGTGCAAAACTGTAATTCAGCCCTCCTAGATACAATTGAAGAGCATCCACCACATTACTCCATTTATATACTGTATATATATATGTATATATATATATATATATATATATATATATATATATATATATATATATGTATATATATATGTATATATATATATATATATATATATATATATATACACACACACACACATATACATATATACAGTGTTTCCTCTAGAATTTTTTCCAGCTGTGGTGGCAGGACTATTTCCCATGGGCAACGCCCCCTCCCCACCCAAGAATCACATGCACTCAGAATTGAATATATTATAACTAAAAAAGACAAGTAAATAATAAAGTATGAGCGAATAAATTAATGACAATCAATAGCACAAACAAAAACGAGATACAAATTAAATTTGTAATCTATTCAACTAAAATAACACTGGATAGTCTTCACTGTATATATAGACAGTAATGACAGACAGCAGCAGGTTTATATATTCTGCTGTCTCTTTAAGACCTCATGCATTGATCTAATATGTTACACAGGGCTCTATGCTTACTTTTCTTTTTAGGAGTGCTTGTCCTCCTAATTTAAAAAATTTAGGAGCACCTTCTGATCAATAATAAAAAATTCTGATAAAAAAATAGCCGTCCTAATACGAGGTGATATTTGACTCCTTAGAGTGACTTACAGGGGCATTTTCTTTTTACCTTTGGCATTTTTCTAATATTATTATAAGTATGTCATCTATGTCACATTCAGAAATTAAAATGTATAAGCTTTTTAGAATTTCTAATTTAAACAATATAATAAGAAGTAGAATAAGACAAATACGTTAGCAATCATATGAAATTAGTATTAATAAAAAATTAATTTGTACTACAGAGGTGGCACAGAAGAACATAAAAGTGGCTTGTAGGTACGTTTAATGAGGCTCAGAGGTGGCATGAGTGCAGTTCATAAATTCATGTTGAGATTAATGTTTTAAATATAAAATGTTGAATACAGAAATATTAAATGATTTAAATAACTGAAATTATACTTTAAAAATTAAACTGAAACCTCCAGCAGGTGGTGGTATGTCACTGATTTTATCACTGAATCGTTCATTCAATTGATTCGTTCAAATGGCTGATTCATTCGGGAATGAAGCCATCAAGAAACTACCATTTTGGTATGTTTATGTTGAAATCCATTCAAAGATAGGACGTTGCATCATATAACAATTTGCCAAGGACCTATAGAAGCATCAAGCAGGTTTGTAACTTTCTTTCAAATTTGGAAAAAAATTACCTTTTTATTGGCTGGTATGTAGTTACCACATTTGGATATCATGTGGTATGACCTCAAAAAAACAATGAATATTAAGTTATTTCTACAAGCATTTATTTTTATTATAAATTTCATAGTGACCTTTCATGGGAAGCTAGCTTGTTTTATTTAGGTGGCTAATTCTGTGCTTGTAAATTTTGACTGAATTTGAAAATATCATGTGGTGCGACCAAATATCATGTGGTGTGACCACTGCAGAGTGTTTTCCATTATAGATATATGTCCAGAGGTGGGTAGAAAACTGTACTCAAGTAAAAGTAAAAGTACTTCTAGAAATAATTACTTAAGTAATCGTCTGAATAGTTACTTGAGTAAGAGTAAAAAAGTATCAGATAAAAACTACTCAAGTAGTTAGCTACTAGTTACTTTGGATCATATACTGAATATAGTCTATTTTTATTTAGATATATAGATTACATTTATGCAATGTGTATGTGTGTGTGTGTACACACACACACACACTGCCGTTCAAAATATTTTTTTTTATTTTTTAATGCAATTATTTTCAGTGATGCAAATCAGAATTTTCATCAGCCTTTTTAGCCAGTCTTCAGTGTCACATAATCCTTCAGAAATCATTCCAATGTGTTAATTTATTATCAATATGCTGTTCTTTTTAGCTTTCCATTCATCAAAGAATCCTGAACAAAATGTCACCGTTCCAAAAAATATTAAGCAGAAATATTTTTATTATAGGTAAAATGTTGCATCTTTCATCTTTAATTTTGAGACCCCGCCCTTCCCAGGGCTCTAGACTCTGTTACAGAGGAGGCTCCCGTACCGCCTCCCTCGCACCACCAGAGGGAGCCATCTCCTGAATATTAACCATTCCCATTCGGACTCCATTTCCCATCATTCCTCATACCTGGGACTGATTGATCATCCACACCTGCACCTCATTCACACACACACATATAAACCACTCACACACACGAACTCTTTGCGAAGTCTTGATTTGCCCTGCTATCATTTCTGAGCGTTATACCCGTGTTTGATTTCTCGTTTTGACCTTGGACTGTTTCCTGATTATCTGATTGTTCTCTGTTTGCCCCGACCTTGGATTGATTCACCTGGACTGTGTTTGCTAGCCGCCTGCCCCGATCTATCGCCTGATATTTGGTTCTGTCTCTGCCTAGCCTCTACTGTTCTGCCCTGCTGGTATTTGACCCTGTATTGTCTGACTTCTCTAATAAAAGCTGCAAATGGATCCAAACGCTTCTGACTCATCACAACAGACTCATTCTTCCCACTGGTCGCACTTGTGCGACTAACTTTCTCAGTTGGTCGCACAAGCACATCATTTGGTCGCAATTTTTTTTTATTATTATTATTTTTTTTATTAACATTTGACTAATCGATGCATGCTCATGCTGATGAACTTTTGTCATAGTTTATAGTTATATGGAACAGGAATTCCTCTTTTTTGCTTTCACTTTCGCGATCTTGGTGTGACGTTTTACAAGAAAAGATAATTGTCTGTTTTGCTTGTATCTACACCTTTCACTTTTTAAGACTAAAACAAAAGCTGGATTCATTGTTATTCTTAATTAAAAATCACAACAATAAAACAGTACGTAACAATGACATTACGGTGCCTAATTGTAGAATAAAGTCGTTATTTTAATTTTATTTCCGTACAAAAAGTATTCACGTAGCTTCATAACATTACGATTGAACCACTGATGGCAGATGGAGTATCCTGATTATGCTTTTCATACTTTTCTGGGCCTTGACAGTGTTAATTACTTGGCAGTCAATGGGACAGTCACAAGCCTCCCGGTTTTCATCTAAAATATCTTAAATTGTCTTCCGAGGACGAACAAAGCTTTTATGAGTTTGGAATGACATGGGGGTAAGTGAGTAATGACAACATTTTCATTTTGGGGTGGAGTAACCCTTTAAGGAGTAGTAACGTTTGTACAGTCTTACAGTTACAAACGGCCCTTTGATGGCAGCCATAATGTTGAAGTGGCCCTCAGTCAGGGGCGGACTGGCCATCGGGTTCCCGGTGGCCTGGCAGCCAATTTGGCAAGCTACCCTACTTTTTTTTTATGTTGTTGTTTTTGTCTGCCCAATATATACGAAAGTGATTATTTCCGAATTCACCATTCAATAATACAACTCCAATAAATCATGACTCGGCTAGTCTTCTTGGCTGGCAACGCGATTCGCCTCGCGCACGCTCCGCGCATCCGTGCGTCCACCAAAAAGGATGAGAGACTTGAGAATGGAGTAGAGCAGAAGCGCCCAGGTGGAGCAGAGGCAAAACTGTTCTGTTTATGACTTCAAGTGCAGGTCAGTTACATCTGTAAATAGACAGACTATTGTAGTTTTGTCTTAGTTTACTTAGTTAAACTGCTAGCAAATGTTAGCAGTAGCAGTCAATTGCTACAAAATTACCAAAATGACAATTACTATTGTAAAGAGTTGGAATTTAGCAGACAATTATTCACATCGTTTTATAACAGGTTTAGAGGGAGCTAAGGCAGACAACAACACAACCCTTACGAAAATTAACGTGGTTTCACTTAAAATAAAACCAAAATCCATGGTTACTATAGTTAAACCATGGTAACCACAAATTAACAATGGTTTTGCTACACTATATAGTTTCACCATGGTATTTGTAGTAAAACTCTGGTTACAAATGCAGGGCCCTATAAAATCCGTTTTATTTTTTCCCAAATTCCATTAATTTTTTTTCTAAATTCCGTTTTTTCCGTTTTAATTTTTCTTGATTCCTTTTTAATGGTCAAATTAAATTTCATTAATCAAAAAGCATGTCTAATTAATTAAAATCATGAAACCTATACAATTTAACACTAATTTATTAAAAGTGTAACAAAATTGACGTGTTTAGGGCCGTATTCAATTTTTAATTTTTTTCTCACCTTATGTTTTGTTACCAAATTCTGTGTTTTAGCAGGTCTAATTATTTTAATGCATACAAACAATTTTTATTTACTCTTACAGTAGCTTTATGAAATATCCCCCCTCCCCCCCTCAGAAATTCTGTGTTGTGTATTTAAATTTGACTGGTTATCAGATAAAGGCATTGTCAGTCCTCTGTCGTGTGTCATGTGTTCCCGCCTCTTGTGTCCATATTTGGTTTGTTTCCTGTACTTGTCTGATGTGATTATTGGTTAATTCTTGTCCAGCCGTGTTTGTCTAATTATCTATGATTTACCTGTCTATTTATAGTCCTGTCTGTTTGTTCAGTTTGATTTCGTCCAGTCTACTCGTTACTCCCCGGTGCTTCCCATCTGTCAGCCTTGCCTTGTCCTGCCTTGTCATCATTAAAGACTATTATTTGAGTTTACGTCCTCATTTACTCCTTACGGAGTGCGTGTCCTTGTTCCTCCCTGCTGTGTGCACCGTGACAGAAGACCAGACCTAAACAGTAAGCGGCGCCCCTTCACCTCGTATTTCTTGTTCCTGTGTGTCTGTCCCACGGCAAGGAAGTCGCTGCTCATAATCCCGCCATAGCCCACTGCAAGTCGGCGTGGGAGCTCGGCGGGATCGCCGCGAGTGCCGCGAGTCCGCTGGCCCTCCAGCCCGCCGATCGCGGGAGATATCCGCTGCCGCCCGCGGCTATTCCATACCCCACCGCTCACATCAAGCCCGCTGTTCGTGGGAGTTCACGCCGCCGTCCGCGGCTCACCGAGCCCACCGTTCACGGGAGATGACACCGCCGTCCACGGCTCACCGAGCCCACCGTTCGTGGGAGATGACGCCGCCGTCTGCGGCTCACCCCAGTCCACCGGATCACCGCTGACTCAAGCCCGCCGGATCGCCGCTGACTCAAGCCCGCAGGCCGCCACTGACCCTAGCCCCGTGGATCCAGTCCACACGTCATGGCCAGGAGTGCCGTGTTTATGTCTTGTCGTGCCCACAGGAACATTTTAACATTTCTTGTCGGTCTTGTCCACGGAGACTCGTCTGGGGCAGGCGGCTCCTCTTGTTGTGGCCGCGGAGGCAATTCTAGCCTCCCTGTCGTGCATGTGGAAGCGGTAGCTGAGGGAACCTTGGGAGGGCCCCTGATGTCTTGTCATGCCCAGAAGAAGCCTCAGCTTCCTAGCTTGCCCAGGAGGGCTTCCTGTTCCTGTGGGCTGTCTTGTCCTGTCTGTCTGGCCCCGGAGGGCTTTTCTTGTCATGTCATGTACTGTCCTGTTTGTCTAGCCCCGGAGGGCTCCTGATACCCCCTAACTACCCCAGGGAAATTTTGAGGGGGGGGGGGGGGATTCCGGCTGGAGTGGCTGGGCCGAGGCCACGGCCATGAAGACCACCTGCCATGGCCTCCTGAGCTCCCTGCACCACCATGGCCGCCAGAGCTCCATGCTCCATTATCTGTTCCGCTCTGGAGGTCCCCATCCTGTGTTCCTGTCCATGTCTGTCCTGAGGGGCCTCCAGAGCGCCCCCCCCCCCCCCCCCCCCGGTGGAACGGTTACGGCGTGGGACACGCCTTCTGGGAGGGGGGAGTTATGTCAGTCGTGTGTGTCATGTGTTCCCGCCTCTTGTGTCCATATTTGGTTTGTTTCCTGTCCTCGTCTGATGTCAAGTCAAGTCAAAGTTTATTTCTATAGCATGTTTAAAAGCAACAGAGTTGCACCAAAGTGCTGTACAACAAATACAAATACAATACAGCAAAAATAGTATGTAACAAAAAAATTAATAAATAAAAAAATAGAATCTAAGCCAAGTTAGCAACAGAGCCTTAAGAGGGCATTATTCAAAAGCCAGGGAGAATAAATAAGATTTAAGAGCAGACTTAAAACTAGCTAGTGAAGGAGAGAGTCTCACATTTACAGGCAGACTATTCCAAAGTTTCGGGGCTGCAGCTGAAAAAGCCTGGCCACCCTTGGTTTTACAGTGACAACGTGGGACTGTTAAAATAAACTGATTACTGGACCTAAGAGCTCTTTGAGGAGAGTAAGCAATCAGAAGGTCACTGATATATTTTGGTGCAAGGCCAGCTAACGCCTTGTACACATAAACAGCTATTTTAAAATCAATTCTGAACTTTACAGGAAGCCAATGTAAAGATGCTAGGATTGGAGAAATGTGATCCTTCTTTCTTGTTCCAGTGAGAAGCCTCGCTGCAGCATTCTGGACAATTTGTATGCGAGAAATCGCCGATTGAGGCAGTCCCCAATAAAGGGAATTACAGTAGTCCAAGCGAGATGTTATGAAAGCATGTATTACAGTCTCCAAGTCTTTATGAGGCAACAACTGTTTCAACTTAGCAATGGATCTAAGATGGAAAAAGCTGCCCTTTACCACTGTACTAATTTGTTTATCGAATTTGAGAGACGAATCAAATGTAACCCCAAGATTTCTTACATAGGGTTGAACACTAGCGGAAAAAGACCCTAAATTAAAATCGGATGAATTTCTATAGTGACCTAAAATCAAAATTTCACTTTTGCTTTCGTTCAATTGTAGAAAATTATCAGCCATCCAAACTTTTATCTCCTCAAAACAGTCGTCAACACATCCAAAGAGCCACTGCCGTCAGTTTTTGCTGGAAGATAAAACTGTGTATCGTCAGCATAACAGTGGTTGGAGATCTTATATTTCTTAAAAATGGCACCCAAAGGAAGCATGTATAGTGAAAAGAGAAGAGGGCCTAAGATGGAACCTTGGGGCACGCCACATAACAAAGGAGCCGATGTGATTATTGGTTAATTCTTGTCCAGCCGTGTTTGTCTAATTATCTATGATTTACCTGTCTATTTATAGTCCTGTCTGTTCAGTTTGATTTCCTCTGGTCTACTCGTTACTCCCGGTGTTTCCTGTCTGTCAGCCTTGCCTTGTCCTGCCTTGTCATCATTAAAGACTATTATTTGAGTTTACGTCCTCATCTGCGTGTCCTTGTTCCTCCCTGCTGTGTGCACCGTGACAGGCCTAAAACATTGATTTAATATATCTTTTAATTAATGAAAATTAAACATGAACTTTTTTGGCAAATAAAGGGGATTTACTATTAAAATTAAAACATGGAAGAAATATGTTGTGATTATTTCTTAAAAAATAAAGTTGTATTATTTTTCAACAGTAGTAGTATTACGTACATTCTACTAAATAATAGTAATATAGCCTATTTCTGGCACAATGTCTTTAATAAGTTAAACCTAACTTTTATTTTGATGGGTTGCCGTGAATACCTTTAAAGTTCTGTGTGTATATGATATGACGCTAGTTTTACTCAAATTAAATGGTAAAATGCTCGTGAAGTGACTCTCAGATCAGTTTTGGAGATACTGTTCATGTATTTATGTCCTCATTGAGACAGCAGACGCTGAAATCACCGTGAGCGTCACGCGCTGTGTGTGTAGTAAAAAAAAAACACGCATCTGCTCCATTCATACAGAGACGCGCAGAACATGCAGAATTATTTAAATCAACTTTTGCAGATTAATATTTACATATACTAATCCATATTGCAATTTGATTTAAGTGTAATGACCTACTTCTGATTAAAGGGGTGGTTGATTGCGATTTCACTTTTTTAACATTAGTTAGTGTGTAATGTTGCTGTTTGAGCATAAACAATATCTGCAGAGTTGCAGCGCTGAAAGTTCAATGCAAACGGAGATATTGTCTTTTAAAATTCTGGCAGTTTAATGCCTACAAAAACGACAGGTAAGGGACTACAACGAGTTACTTCCCGGGTTTGATACGTCACAGACCCAGATAAACCCCGCCCCTGGGAACACGCAGCAAAGGGGGCGAGGCCATGTGCTGCTTTAGAGAAGAGGAAGAGAAAACTAGGGATGCAGGTAACAATCTTTACATATGAATCGCGATTCTGTCTTCTAACGATTCTAATGGATTCTCAAGTTTCAAAATCATTAAAGCAGCGGTTCTTAATACTGTTACTCTGTCGCCCTGCTCTGCATCTCTCTCTCTCTCTCTCTCTCTCTCTCTCTCTCTCATTCAGATCATCAAATAAGCTCCAACAAACTGTTCCAATTATACACTTATTTTCACACAGCAATGAGAAGCATTATAAATGGACACGCGTGCGGTTGCTGTGCTGTATTAAATCTTTAATCAGGATAAAACCGTATATTAAAAGCTAACAGAAGCAGTAGCACTTACAAATAGCAGCGTATTTAAAAGTATGAGACAACAACAACCAAACATACCATTAAGAGCCGTGCTTGCACAGGTTCTGCACGATCATCTTCACTAATATCCTCTGGGTCTCAATCGGGCTCAAATTGATAAGCATTATAGACAACGCCACTGTTTACAATTCAACCGGAGCGCATGGCTGAGGAGAGGGGCGGGACGTTCAGAGTGCAGTAGAGGCGGTTTAGCCAATCACAACACACTGAGCCAGCTAACCAATCTCAGCCCATCGAGGGAGGGGCTTCATAAACCAGGAAACAAATCGAGGCGTTTGTCAGAGAAGGGACAGAGAGGTGTGGAATAAAGGTAAATTATGTGAAAAATAATGCGTTTTTAAAAAAAACAAGCATGAACATGCTAGACTGCACCCCATAAACACAATCAAGCCTAGAAAAAAACCAGTCAACCACCCCTTTAACTCATCCAAACTTTGACAAATTCCGTGACATTCCACGTTAAACAGTAAATTCCGTTTTTTATGACTGGATTCCGCGATTCCGTCCGCGTTTTCTGCATCGCAGAAATCATAGGGCCCTACAAATGGTAATCAATCCGCCAAAAAAACATGGTTACTATACTTTTACCATAGGCCTCATAAAACCATGGTTAATTTTCCTTAGGACAAAACTCATGATAATGCAAAAACATGTTAAGTATTAAGATTTTTCTATAAAGGTATATTCAAGATGTAGCTATTATTGTACTAATTTTGAAATTTAGGAAAGATAAAACAATAACCAGGGATGTGATTTTTCCGTATAAATACGGATTAACGTAAATTCCGATTCCATGGCCGTGAGCCATGTGATTCACGTAGATCCGAGTTTTTTTTTTTTTTTTTTAGGGAGGAGGGGGTTGGGGGGGGGGGGGTTGGTTGGTTACTGCATGATGTTTGAAATCGCGCAAATGGCCTTGAGCTATTACCTAAATAAACTGCGAAAAGATTATTTTCTCAAACATCATGGACGGTAGGGCTGCACGATATTGGAAAAATATGCGATATGCAATATTGTTGTTGAATATTGCGATAACGATATTTCTTGCGATATAACATTTCCCTAGAGAAATGCTATTTTTATTAGCTATTTTTTTTATCATTTATATATGTAATGATCATACTAAAATAAACAGGTAATGGATATTCTTCAGATCTAATTAAATCTAATTCAGGCTAAAAAAAAAACTGTCAAGGAAGGTGCAAACATTTAGACTTTAAAACACTATGAATGACTGAAAACCTCGGCAGATATTCTGATTTCTGGTTTGCTGTTACCATAGACCTGCAAACACAAAATGCATTACTCTCAAACATTACTTTTTATTCACATGTAACCATACAATCATCAAGAGCATCTTAAAACAAGAGCATCTTTTAAACAAAATATTTCCTTGCCTTGCTTGTTTTTTTTAAATAAAAATAAACAAAAATTTAATAAAAAATACTAAAAAATAAAAGTGTACAGGCCTTAAATAAATTGGTATGTAGTGGAAATACTAACATCTTGTCAACATCCACATAAATAAAATAATTAAATATTAACATGCAAACATTTTTAACATGTAAACATTAAGTAATAACATGTAAACCTATGTTTTAGCACAACGCAATGCCAAATGTGCTTAACTGTGAAAGCTATTTTATTCCAGGTTTTTTGCCAGGAAAACTAGCATATTGACTTTGGTAGGTTTTAAACATGTGCGTTGGCACTTCACAACATTTCCTGATGTACTAAAAAGTCTCTCTGAAGGTGAACTACTTGCTGGTATACAGAGATACTTACTGGCTAGTTTACTCAGGTGTGGGAAGTCGACCTGATGGACTTGCCACCAAGTGAGAGGGTCCATCTCACTGTCTATAGTGGGAGACATCATGTAGTTGTTCAATTCAACTTCCACAGTGTGCGATGGTTCCATAGATGACGGAGCTGGGGATGTCTTGAAGAAACTGCCCAGGGATTTTTTGGCCTTCTTTAGGGTGACATCTGATGGACCCATGCCCTGGTGATCTTGATTACTTAGGCTTTGCTCCTAAAATAGAGAAATAAAGTAAATATTGTAAACAAATCTAGTTATAGTGCATTATTTTATCATTTACTATTGTCATATTAACATTTACCTATGGCACAGTTGCTTCAATTTCAGACATCACCCTGGCTCTGATGTCTGACACCTTGTCAGAGCTGATGTAGTTGGCTTTGAATCTGGGGTCCATAAAGCATGTCATGTCCAGAAGTTCTTGAGTTGCAGGGTTGTCATACTTGGTGTTCATGTACTCTAGAATCTTCATCTTTATGGACTTTGTTAAATCGCTGTCTTCTTCTTTTGCAGCAAGAATTGAGGTGTTCATCAAGTGAAGTAGAGGTTTCACATATGAAACACTTACTTAACTTTCACCTGATAGAGCATCTGTAAATTCTTGCAGAGGCTGCAATGCCTGGTTTATGGACTCAAGTACATCTAGGTCCTGCCAAGAAGGAACTAAATGTCTTGACTTTCTGTCTGCTGACAGGACGTCGCTTATGGCCCGCTGCTGCTCTAGAACTCTCTGATTCATTCTCTGCCTCGAACCCCACCTTGTAGGGCATTCTGTGATGAGGGAGTGCTCCTGGAGGTTGTGCTCTTTTTGTGCTTTTTTCAGTGCCATCTTCCCCTTCCAGGTGTGGGAGAGAGACACACTGACAGAGTGTGTCAGTACTGAGCCTTGAGGAACTCCATACTGCACTTGTGATCGATATGATACCTCTTCATTCACTGCTACGAATTGATGGCGGTCAGATAAGTACGATTTGAACCATGCTAATGCACTTCCACTAATGCCAACAAAGTTTTCTAGTCTATTCAAAAGAATGTTGTGATCGATAGCGTCGAACGCAGCGCTAAGATCCAGTAGAACTAATAGAGAGATACAACCACGATCAGATGATAAGAGTAGGTCATTTGTAACTCTAATGAGAGCAGTCTCAGTACTATGATACGGTCTAAATCCTGACTGGAAATCCTCACAGATATAATTTTTCTCTAAGAAGGAATATAATTGTGAGGATACAATCTTTTCTAATATCTTTGACAGAAAAGGGAGATTCGAGATCGGTCTGTAATTAACTAGATCTTTGGGGTCAAGTTGTGGTTTTTTAATGAGAGGCTTAATAACAGCCAATTTAAAGTTTTTGGGGACATATCCTAATGACAATGACAAATTAATAATAGCCAAAAGAGGATCTATGACTTCTGGAAGCACCTCTTTTAGTAGTTTAGATGGAATAGGGTCTAACATACATGTTGTTGGTTTAGATGATTTAACAAGTTTATACAATTCTTCCTCTCCTATAGTAGAGAATGAGTGGAATTGTTCCTCAGGGGATCTATAGTACACTATTTGATGTGATGATATAGCTGACGGCTGCATGGTTACAATTTGATCTCTAATAGTATCAATTTTGGAAGTAAAATAGTTCATAAAGTCATTACTGCTGTGCTTTTGGGAAATGTCAACACCTGTTGATGCTTTATTTTTTGTTAATTTTGCCACTGTATTGAATAAATACCTGGGGTTATGTTTGTTTTGTTCTAAAAGAGACGAAAGGTAATCAGATCTAGCAGTTTTTAAAGCTTTTCTGTAGGATAGGGTACTTTCCCGCCAAGCTAAACGAAATACCTCTAGTTTTGTTTTCCTCCAGCTGCGCTCCATTTTCCGGGCTGCTCTCTTTAGAGTGCGAGTGTGCTCATTATACCACGGTGTTGGACTCTTTTCCTTAATCTTCCTTAAGCGTAAAGGAGCAATTGTATCTAAAGTGCTAGAAAAGAGAGAGTTCATAGTTTCTGTTACATCATCAAGTTGTTTTGAGCTGTTGGATATGCTAAGGAATTGAGATAAATCAGGAAGATTACTTACAAAGCAGTCTTTTGTGGTAGAAGTGATGGTTCTACCATATTTATAAGAAGGAGTTGAATTTACAGCTTTAACTATATGGAGTTTACACAAGACTAGATAATGATCTGATATATCATCGCTTTGCTGCAGAATTTCAACACCATTAACATCAATTCCATGTGACAGTATTAAATCTAGAGTATGATTTCGACTATGAGTAGATGTCACGAATCCTGGCCATGAACCTTCCTTCATCCACCACTAGAGGTCACTCTCCCAGCACATGGACTTTCACACAGTTTCAGATCACTCTTAGACTACATTTCCCATCATTCACTGCACCCACACAGCTGTTCACTATTATCACGCTTGCACCTGTTCACCATCTCTCAATCACCATCATCACACACACACACACTATATAAACTCTGGACTTTCTCTCACACTCTGCCGAGTATTGTTTAGCCTAGCTACAGTCAACGTGTTTCCCAGTTTACCTAGTTTGAATTCCTGTGTTCTGATTCCTGCCTGTGTTCTTGGTTTATTCTCTCTGCCTAGCCCTCTGGATATAGTTCGCCGATCGCCGACCCACGCTTGCCCTTGAATTATTCTTGTGTCTTGCCCATGCCATACCTGTTTGCTACTGCCCGACCCTGCCTGTATTGACCATGTATTATAATAAAAGCTTGCAGATGGATCTGCCTGTCTCACGTCTCGTCAGCTCCATAACAGAAGGTCCTGAAACGTGTTGTCTAACCCCAATAGAGTTCAAAATGTCTATGAATGCTGATCCTAATGCATCTTTTTCATTATCAACATGGATATTAAAATCACCCACAATTAGGACTCTATCTGCAGCCAGCACTAACTCTGATAGAAAATCAGCAAATTCTTTAATAAAGTCTGTATGGTGCCCTGGTGGCCTGTATACAGTAGCCAGTACAAACGTTACAGGGGATTTATCATTAATACTTTTTTCTCTAGATAATTTTATATGAAGCACCATTACTTCAAAGGAGTTATACTTAAAGCCTGTCTTCTGAGAAATACTGAGAATATTGTTATAAATTGTAGCAACACCTCCCCCTTTGCCTTTTGGACGTGGTTCATTTTTGTAACAGTAATCTTGGGGGGTAGACTCGTTTAAAATAATGTATTCATCTGGTTTTAGCCATGTTTCTGTCAAACAGAGCAAATCTAGGTTATGATCATTAATCAAATCATTTACAAAAAGTGCTTTTGTAGAAAGGGACCTGATATTCAGTAAACCAAGTTTTATCAATTGTTTCTGTGTATTGTAAACATTTTTTATTTGTTGAACATCAATTAAATGGTTACTCATAAATAGTTTTTGACGTTTTCTGCATTTTCTAGTTCGGGGAACAGACACAGTCTCTATAGTGTGATATCTAGGTGAAGGAGTCTCTATGTGCTGAGAATTAACTGACTTCTGTGATGTGAGGCGGCTAGCAGACGGTCGGTTTAGCCAGTCTGTCTGCTTCCTGACCTGGGCTCCAGTTAGTCAAGTATGAACTCTAAGACTATGTGCCAAATTTCTAGAGAGAATAGCGGCACCACCCCAGGAGGGATGAACACCATCTCTTTTCAACAGGTCAGGTCTGCCCCAAAAACTCGTCCAATTGTCTATAAAACCTATGTTGGTTTGCGGGCACCACTTAGACATCCAGTCATTTAATGATGACAGTCTGCTATGAATCTCATCACCCCGGTAAGCAGGGAGGGGGCCAGAGCATATTACAGTGTCTGACATCGTACTTGCAAGTTCACACACCTCTTTAACATTATTTTTAGTGATCGCCGACTGGCGAAGTCGAACATCATTAGCGCCGGCGTGGATAACAGTCTTACTGAATTTACGTTTAGCATTAGCCAGCACTTTTAAATTTGCCAAGATGTCAGGCGCTCTGGCTCCCGGTAAACAATGGACTATGGTGGCTGGTGTCTCTATTTTCACGTTCCGTACAATAGAATCGCCAATAACTAGAGCACTTTCACCAGGTGTCTCAGTGGGTGCGTCACTGAGTGGGGAGAACCTGTTTGATGTTCTGATCGGAACGGAAGAGCGGTGTTTTGACCCGCGACTATGCTGCCTCACAGTCACCCAGTTGCCCTGCTGCACAGGCTCTACCGGAACCGAACAATGTACAGGAGTCCCTGAGCTATTCACATCCAAAGCAGTATCTACAGCCCTCACATTCTTACTGTCCTCAACTAAAGTTTGGATGCGTGTCTCTAGTTCTAAAAACTTCTCTGTCAGCCTAACTATTTCCCTGCATTTATCACATGTGAATCCCTCATCGCCGACAGAGATAGATAAACTATACATGTGGCAGACTGTGCAAATAACAATAGCAGGAGAAGAAGCCATTACTCACCGTGATTGATGAATGATACCAACTTAACTTACCACTTGAGTAAGAAAGTAAACGGTATAGCTCATGTAAGGCTCAGTCGTACGACTCGACCACAGGTCAGTGGTGCTAGCGTAGAAGTCCACTAGGCGCAGCTCGGAGCTCACTGTCTTCACCCAAGTGTCATACATCTGTGGAATTGCGACATGAGAAAAAAAAATTCTCGATGGCAGTTGATATCTTCGGTCCAATTTGTTAATTAGACCCACAAAGCCTTCTCTGCTCACGGTGTTAACAGGCATCATGTCTTTAGCTAAAAAGTGTGTGATAGCATCTGTTATTTCCTTGTGGCGTTTCGATGTTTTTCCGTAAGGCGTTGCATTTGTAAAACTTTGATCAATGGTTGTCTGTACGACTCCCTTATTGTTACTTGGCTTTTCGTTAGCAGTTTTGGTAGATTTGGCCGTACATTTTCGGAAGTCTTCATATAACTCCCTGTGGTTGTGTTCCAGATGACTGTGGAGATTAGTTGTATTTCCTCTCGACGTGACCACAGTTTTTCGCCACGACTTACACAGTACCTGCATTTGTGACACGTCTTCTTTCTTGAAGCCAAAATACTGCCATATTTCAGATGTACAGTTCTTTTTAGGCACAAGTTCTTCGCTGCTGTCATTTTCCTCGCTTGTCTCTACTCCCGCCATATTTATTTTCCACTTTCTGCTCTGAGCCACTAGGTTCACCTTTGGGCCCGGTCTAGCCAATAGCATATAGCACCTACTTGGGAGGCGGGTATAAAGATAGTATAGCCCCATCTGATTGGTCAAATTTGGACAACCTATGCATGCAACAAGTGCTTGGCACATAAAATAAATTTTATTTATCGCAACTCTCTGGGATACGGATATCGCATATACTATTATCGCGATAACGATAATTTTGCGATATATCGTGCAGCCCTATTTACTAGGATCTTTTCTTTAAATTTAAGAGGAAACACCCACATTTCTAAGAATTTTCTTAGAATTTTGTTACTAGGAGCAACTCTTAACACTAAGATTTTTCATGAATACGGGCCCGGATCATCTGTCAATCAAGACACGGCGTGTTTACACTTGGCAACATTAGCTGACTTCTCAATCTGGATAACCAATCGGATCTGTCGTTCCCGTGAAATATTTAAATAAGTCTGCAGAGGATGGCAAAGTCGAACTGAAGTTGTGGGTTTTCTTTTGAAAACCATTTTCAGCCATGGGATAGGAAAATAACTGTACGAGTCCCCCTAGCACTCCACGGCCTCTCTCTTCTGACAGTTCAGGAGAGAGGGGGTGGGGTTTTGCATGACATCGACCTGTGAATGCAGACAACGATGGCTGGATTGCATGTACATTACACTGAATTACACATTACACATTAATTCATTTACAGTATACTCTTTAATTATTAATTTCATACCTAAAATGTTTGTTAATGTTTCTTATCTTGCCACATTGACAGTTATAATCTAAATTAAATGAACCACATTGTAAATTATATAAGGTATTTTATATTGGCTAAATTAGACAAAGATTTATTAGTTTGCATCTCTGATTATTTCGGTTTATTTCAGCTGTTAAAAATTAAATGCTTAGTTTAGCTACTTAACGGCTTGTCTTGTGCTTTATAACCATTAACTGAAGCGTCACACTGGAATTCACGCTTGGCTGCCTCAGCAGTTTCTGTCAGCTAAATAGTTTTTTTGTTTTTTTTACAACAAATAGCCAAGCTTTTTTTTAAATATGCTGTATTTCACAATTGCATGCAATGGTCAGTAAACAAATACATGCAAAGAAACAGATTCATGAAGGCTCATATATCCCTTATATATAATGTGTGCATGCCATTTCTTGTTATATATTACAGCAGGGATAGGCAACTTCGGTCCTGGAGGGCCGGTGTCCTGCAGAGTTTAGTTCCAACCCTAATCAAACACACCTGCCTGTAACTTTCTAGTGATCTTGAAGACATTGATTAGCTTCTTCAGGTGTGTTTGATTAGGGTTGGAGCTAAACTCTGCAGGACATCGGCCCTCCAGGACCGAAGTTGCCTATCCCTGCTGTAATATATAACAAGAATTGGCATGCACACATTATATATAAGGGATAATCCACAGCTAGCATGTGCCTTAAAAGAGAGAGAGAAAGAGGGATGAAAGTTGCGTGTGTGAATTACCTGCGTCTGCGCATCTCTCTCTACAATAAATAAAGCAATAAAGCTTAGTTGCTTCAAAAACAGCGATTTTATCCCCTCGTTGCTGAGAAATATAACGTAGCGAGTCAGTGTAGAAGCTATTTTATCAATAAAAGTTTCTGTGCGCCACAATGTTTCTGTGCGCGCTGCACTATTTCCGATATCTGTGTTCAGTAATGTATGCATGCGTGCATCTATGAAAGCAGCGCAGCCTACTGCATATAGTTTTAGTTTAGCTACGACCCAGGCCCAAGAGTATTTTGGGACCTGTCGGACTCAGATCGGGTAGCAGACCTCTGTGTCGACGGCAGTTTGCCCGATTCAGCATATTGAATCGCAGTCAGGGCCATTGGCGAGAGTGAGAACTCTGATTGGAAGTTCAGTTTAGCGAATGAGTAAGTGCCTGAGAATTCAAGTGAAAGTGATGAAAAGGAGTAAATGAAGGCGGCACAGACTGAGGGCTGTTCTAATGTTACACGATCTTACCCAAGTATGCAAATATTTTCATAACACAGGTGGCTAAAAATGAATAAAGTTATCAACATAACATATTCAAAATGATAAGCAAGCACTGCTTTGTTTACGTTTCGTATATCTTGTATATCCTTGTTTCGATTTCTCCTTTTGAGTGATGAATACATACTATTGATAGCCGCTGATATAGGCAGCTAATTGTTCTGGCACAGAATGCACGGGTTAGTTTGCAGTTGGCTGTAGTCTGTATGGTGTGTTCAACCACAGCTTTTTGGTCCAGAAGGAGACAACACCGTCGGCTTTTGTGGCCGCTAGTTGTTTGCAGGGTTTGTACAAGGTGCTTGAAGTACTTAAATTTGAACTTGAACTTCTGGAAAACCCTTGAAAACAGCCATATTTATGAAAAGGTACTTGAAAAGTACTTGAACGTTTAAAAGGCAGTACCTATTCTTGCTAAATTAACGATGCAGAGCATCTAAATATTGAACCACTTCAATATTGGTTCACGCGATCTCACAATATTACTCCTTGAGGTGAAAAGCGGTCTCGCGATATCAGTATAAAGTTGAGTTTGTGGTAACACCTTTGATGGTGGTTGCATTATATTGTTTGGTCTTTTAATGCATGTGCTGTTTGTTTGGGTTTCATTTGGGAACACGTATAAAGTCTGACGCGCTTTGTGTTGTACTGTTATCATTTACAAGCGTGGAGTGCGTCTCCATCTCAGCCGCTCGGTCCACAAACTCTTCCTCTGCATATGCTGAGAGTTTGTTCATCTGGGAAAACTGTGCGTTATCTCACTAGATTTATAAAGTACATCTTTTAGAAACCCATTTAGAGACCCATGCCAGCACAGGAGAATACATCAACATATTTCTATGTGCGATTTGTTGTACATAGCGATTTCAAAATAAGTTTAAACCCTCGCTCTGAGTTTGCATGTGACCAAATATTACAATTTTATGGATTTAAACATCATTGAATCACGCTGTAAAGTGAAACATCACCAGGCCATTGGCACCCTCTGCAGGTATTTGTTATAAACTTTGTTATAATAATTAATGTATTTAGGTTGGTTATGTTCATATTATGTAGTATAGGCATATTACTTTTTGTATTTTAACAGTGTTGTTCAATAAAACCATGTGATTACTTGGTTTTTATACTTTATTTAATCCAATTATTATTGCCTCATCATTAGTTTAAAATATATAAATGTAGTCATACTAAAGCCTGTTTTTTACTTAGGTCTATTTTTATTACTTAAATATCAGATTACTCAATTGTCAAAATAATCAGTAGATTACTTAATTATCTAAATAATTGTTAGTTACAGCCCTAGATTAGTTAAAATATTTCAAAATACAACTGCATTGTTTTGCGGAGCTCAGCATCTTGCTTTTTGTGATTAAAAGACAAAGATTTTGTCATTGAAAATTTGCATGCGCTTGGGCCCGGCTCTGGTGTGGGGGTCTTCGATGCATCGGTGCCTCCGCGGGGGGGGGTCTAATAGAGGCGGGGTAAATGGGCTTTACCTGGGTGTCTTATTGTCTTATGTAGTCTGGGAGCTGACTGAATGATGGGGTGGGGTAGTTTTTCCTCTGCTGTGGGGTCTGGTGGGCCGCCCCGGGCTGCCATGGGCCCTGGTCTGGATGGGCCTGGGCCCCCCGCCCTGGGCAGATTTGGGGTAACGGGGGTGCCTATGGGGGTCAGCGGGGGAGCTGGCTCCAGAGGGGGGGGGGTATTTTGCCCCCTCTGATGCTTTCCTCCCCATCTCTAAGGCTTCACTTCTCCCGCTCCATCACACCAACACATAGGTAGGGTTTTGAGGTGCGGGTGCGTCGCTGGGATGCGGGGGAGGTGGTACTCCTCTGTCTCCTCGTGGCCGCCTGCATCTCAATCACACATTACAGCTTAGACATTCTCATTACTTACTGTCACATGACACATACATATAGGGCTTTGGGGGTGGGCACACTGAATGGCATCCGGAGGGCGGTCTGTTCATTCAGCCTTCCCTCTGGTGCCAGTGCCCACTTCTCAATTTTAAGTTGCACATAGACATTGAGGGCTCTAGGGAGGGGACGAGCTGACACAAGTTTGTGGAGGGTGCCCCTCCCCTGTTTTAAAGCACCCCTGTTTTAAAGCACCTTAGAACAACACACACCAACACTACATTTGAGCGGGTGGGGTGAAGCATGGGGTCTTTTTTTTTTTTTTTTCTCACACCCCTGTTCTCTGTTCTCTGTCTGGGACCGGAGGCTGTGAGGATGAGCTGGCCGCCCGGTCGGGGTCTGGGCTGTTGGTTTTCTCTGCTGCTGCGGGGACCGGGGTGGTCTTCCTGTCCCCACGCCGGAGCGAAGGGGGTTCAGCTCCGGGATCGGGCGCTGACTACCCCTCTGGGGGTGGTGGTGCCTGGATCTAGGAGTATAGAGTGCATATGGGGAGTGTGAGTGTGGGTATCGTGTCCATTTTTGTGTGTCTACATGTGGGGCGAGGGTGTGAATATTCATTTGCGTGCATGAGGGTGGGAACGCATGCTTGTGTATATGTGTGCTTGTTCGTCTACGTCTATGTGTCAGGTCGGGCCTTAGACTCCACCTCACACATCATCTTAGTCGACTCCCACCCCACCACCATGCCCTGCCGGTGGAGGATGCCGCCGGTGCATTGGTGGTTTCTCGCGCCGGGGCAGGATGCTCGGGTGAGCGCCGGCCCGCTCTCGGCGGTCGCTTGGCAGGGCCTGGCCCTACTGGCCTTGCTGGGCCCCGATTGGGGGGTGGGGGGCCTTTGGGTCTCCGGGCCCAGGGCCCGGTCTGCCCTGGTGTGGTCGGATGCCGGTGGAGCCTGCGGGCTTGCCGCCACGGCACCCTGGGGCGTCTACACTGTGGCTGTCGGAGGTCCCGCCTTCGGGCTCTCCTCTGCCCTTTTCTGGGTGGAGGCCGCGGTTGTCCCTGCGGTGGTTCTCCTGGGGGTCCCGTGCCCTGGGGGGCCCCCGGATGTTTGGGGCCCGGGTCTTTTCCATGCCTGCTTCATGCCTTGTGGGATGGCACTGTTGATCCCCACACACACTATTAAACATTTACATGGAGGAACCTTATGAACACAAGCGCGCTCACACACACAGGTGTACACTCAAGCATTCACATTGGTGTAAAAACAGGTGCTCACAGACACACATTGTCTTGATCTGCTGTTGCTTCAAAACTTATTTTGTAATATTAGTTATGTGTGCTGCTCAATAACATTTAACATTTAGAATTTATTGTGATTCATACAGATGTTGGTTGTTGCTGCAGTCTCTCGGATGTTGTGTCTTCTGTTGTTTTCTTCTGTTGTTTTCTCTTTTTGTCAGCAGGTATCGAAGCAAATTGTCTGGTTTTGTTTTTTTTGTTTGTTTTATTTATTTTTTTCTTTTTTTTCTTTCTTCTCTCTCTTGTTTTCTCTGTCCCCTGGTCTTGTCTGTCATAGTGTGGTTAAATAAAAGGGTATATAAAATTAAATTAATTAATTAAAAATAAAATAAATAAATAAAATAAATAAATAAATATAAAAAAAAAAAAAAAAAAAAAAAAGGCTGTGAATGATGATAGCATAGCCACACATACGTACTGTCATGTGTTATCTGTGTTACTGACAGGCCGGGAACAAAAAAAAAAAAAAAAAAGAAAATTTCTTAAAAACAGTATTAAAATATTGTCTTGTTCTAGTGAACTAAGTATCTTTATTTTGTCTCATCTCGTGAGCTAAATGTATTGTCACACCCCTAGTGTCCATGAACGTGATATAGCTCATAAGATTCCAAGTGTATGATGAAGCTTTTACTCTTCAGGTTAATCATAAATTCATGAAAAAAAAATCACTTTGAATAAGGAAAATTATAACTTTGCCATAATATCTTTTCATATGTTAAATTGCCACAGTCATTGTATGTGCTGCATGTTATTTGTACCATTTTGTTTTATTCATTTATTTATTAGAATCTGAAAGATAATAACGATATTGTGATCTCTGATTTTAGTCCTTGAAAACCAAAGAAGTAGTGCTTAAGGTCCTTGAAAGTCCTGAAATTTAATTTTGCAGTTTCTGTACGAATCCTGTGTTTGAAGTGGGCTTGGCGTGTCCCGGCCTTAAATGCTTTCATGTTGCTTTTCACATCTTTTGCTTTGTGGCTTTAAACTGTGGTTAACTTGTATTTATCTTTTTTTGCTTTAGACCTGCTGGTGCTGAAAGAGGAGAATCAAAATCCAAATGAAATGGAACAGACAGATCAGTATGAAAAACACCATGATTTAATAACTGGTGAAAAAGCAACACACACTAAAAAGACTTCTATACAAAAAAGAGCTCAGAAAACCAAATCTAACAGCTGTTTCTCCTGCCATTATTGTGGGAGGAGTTTCGATAAAAAACAGAAACTTCAAGTGCACATGAGAGTTCACACTGGAGAGAGGCCATATCCCTGCCAACAGTGTGGAAAGAGCTTTGCTCAACAAGGAGCCCTCAAAAGGCATGTGAGAACTCTCTCGGGAGAGAAACCTTACACCTGCCAACAGTGTGGAAAGAGTTTCACTGAAAAAGCAAACCTTCAAAATCACATGAGAACTCACTTGGGAGAGAAGCCTTTCATCTGCCAGCAGTGTGGAAAGAGTTTCACTCAAGAAGCAAACCTTCAAAGACACATGAGATCTCACTCAGGAGAGAAGCCTTACACTTGCCATCAGCGTGGAAAGAGTTTTACACAGAAAAACAGCCTTCAATCTCACATGAGCATTCACACTGGAGAGAAGCCTTATACATGCGAGCAGTGTGGAAAGAGTTTCCCTGCAAAACAAAACCTTAAAGTCCACATGGGAGTTCACACTGGAGAGAAGCCTTACATTTGCAAGTATTGTGGAAAGAGTTTCGCAAATGCAAACTCCCGTAATTACCACATGAGAATTCACACTGGACAGAATGTGTTCACATGTGATCATTGTGGAAAGAGTCTCGCAAAAGAATTTAGCCTCAAGTGTCACAAGCTCAGGCACACTGGAAAGAAACCCCTCAAATGTGATCAGTGTGGAAGGCGTTTCATATGTATGGTAAGACTTGATTGCCACATGAAGACTCATTCGGCAGAGAAATGCTGTAAATGTGCTCAGTGTGGAAAGAGTTTCAGTCATCAAGGCTGCCTCAATGCTCACATTAGAAAACAACACACTCGAGAGAAGCCTGTGGGAAGAGCTTCTCACAAATCTTTAAGATTCACATGAAATATGTGTGGAATCATGTGAAGAAACCCACATGAGTTTTCACTCAGGGGAGAACTATTTTATATGCCATCATTGTGCAGAATGTTTCTCAGTCAAAGGAAACCTGAAAACTCACGTAGGAGTTCACACTGGAGAGAGGCCTTTCAAAGGATTTTCTTTTGACATGACACCAGATAGATGCACCTAAGAAGTCATGAAAGTGAGATTTTTGTGCTTAAAATGCTTAAAATGGCCCTGCAATTTAAAATAGCACAAGAAAATTGGTATCTGTTTGAAATTAAAGGTCTCTGCACACTGAGTCCGAAATTTTCTCACGTCAAAAAATAAATAAGACCTCACGTTGTGTCAATCACGTTTGCACACTGCCTCCGAAACTTTCGTCCATCAAAAAAAATTCGGATCAGGTTTGAATTTTTTTGCGTTTTCGCATCTGTAGCATGCATTTTGATAGGAAAGGATGAGGAATACGAAAAAACGGCTGCGAAAATTTCAGACTCAGTGTGCAATGGCCTTAAGACTACGCTCACACCACCGCAGAATGTGTGCCATATCTGATTATGGCATCTTCATAGCCATGTATTTTATTTGTATTAACTTGAGGCTTTTTATTTTTTATATTTTTATAAATGATTTCCTGTATCCACACCTGTCTCCTTTGCTATAGTTTAAAACATTACAGTACAGTATTACAGTAAGTTTCAATTGTATGGAAACATTGTGCCATTGCGTTTACTGGTAGCTTGGAATCAAAATATAAAATTTCTGTCTTAATGCAAAATGCCACAATGTAACTAAATGATTATAAATAAAATGTGAACTGCATAATGAGCATTGCGTTGAATGATTTGATGCATCTTTAGCAGTGTTGGACATGTTACTTTAAAAAGTAATTAGTTATAGTTACTAGTTTCTTCTCACAAATAGTAACTGAGTTAGTAACTGAGTTACATCATTATAAACGTAACTAATTTACCAGGGAAAGTAACTATTGTTACTTTTTTTTTTTTTAAATGTTCAGATATGTCAAATAACTTGGATGCCCCCAATACTAAATGGACTCTAAATAGAATTATTATTATAAAACATTGTACACTAATCTACACTAATGTTGCTGTGTGGGACAATGTGAGAGACACCTATCAAATTCAATATATTATTGTAAATATTACCATAAATATAGTGGGGCAATAACACAATAGATTGTTTAGAACTTTTAATATTTATTGCACAGGCCACAACTGGCCAACTGTTACATGTGTTTTATTTAATGAGTATGTGGGTTTTTTTGCGCTGTATGTGTATATATATGTATATATATATATTTTTTTTATCAACATTTTTATTTTATTTTTCACACATAATACAACACAGCATCCAAAATATAACAAAACAAAACAATAGACACATACTCAACATCTCAAAATTCAATCAAAAGGGAGGGAGAGAGGGAAGGACAACAAAAACACAAAAGTCACTCCTCCATACAATCACGTATATCAAACAAAACACACTGCCAAGCATCAATGGTCGAAGGCCTGGCCCCACTGACTCGTGCCGTTGTACATTCACACGTCACTATTTGCAGGAGGCTACGGATCCAATATGGTTTTCTACACATGTGTGGTGTAAACCAGTTCTGTATTATTGTCTTCTTTGCAGCTGTAAAACCAGAAAACAACATTCTCTTTTGCATCGAACTAATACAGAGACCAGAATTATCATTAAGAAGACACAAACGTGGGTTAACAGACCAATCAATTCTCAGTAATGATGACAAAACCAGGTTTACATGTGTCCATAGACTGATGACGACAGGACATTCCCAAAACATATGCAGAAAAGTGCCTGATGATGTAGTGTTACATATATGGCAGTTCAAATTTGACTGTAGTTTCATTTTAAATCTTTTGTAAGGAGTTATGTATGCTCTATGAATGACTTTGAAGTGAATAAGACGAGCCAGATTTTTAGATGTTAAGCTGAGATTAGACCACATTCTCTCCCAGTCGACAGATAAATTAAGGTCAGATAATTTCCTATTCCAAATAGTTTTAATAGAAAGAAGTTTTGTAATGCAATCAATAATTTTATTATATATTAAGGAAACAGATGGCCGACCAGCAGATGGTGCAATCCAGTCCCACATAGGATGAGAGGAAATATAAGATGCCCAAGGAATGCCATACGCTTTGGGAGCAGAACGTAATTGAAGAAAGACAAAATATGCGGATGCTGGTAGACAAAATTTGGTTCTTAATGTCTGAAATGAACAGAGGCCCTGGTTATCATATATATCACCGCACGTGTTTACACCTAAAGAAGACCAAGCGGGTTGGACAAATGGACGATTTCCACATACAAAATTAAAATTGTGCCATAAATGAGTACTGTTACAAAATTAAAAGATTTTAATAGAGTTAGCCACAACCGGACCAAATTTATAATTATCCCCTTTTTTTCCTGTGCCAGTAAATAAAATATCTTGAAGTCTATTTGGTTTAACCTTGTCAGCTTCAATCACCCTCCATGAAACTGTAGATTGAGGATCAACCCAATTATGAAGAGCCTTAAGCTGGAACGACCAATAATATAATTCAAAATTTGGTACAGCCAGTCCTCCTGCGCTATTAGGATGTTGTAATGTGGTAAGTTTAATTCTGGGGCATTTATCATTCCAGATAAACTTAGAAATTATGGAGTTGATCTCCTTAAAGTAACCTGGAGGGGGAGAAAGTGGTAGCATAGAGAAAAAAAAATTAAATCGAGGTAACAAATTCATCTTAACAGTGGAGATTCTTCCTTGAAGAGAGACTTTAAGATTCTTCCATCTTTGAATGTCATTTTATACCTTAACGAAAATGTTATTAAAATTGTCTCTGGCAAGCTTATGAATGTTTTTATATATGGTAATGCCCAAATAGATGAAAGATTCCTTAATAGGGATAAATGAGGGAATAGAAGAATTAACCTTAACATTGTTAATTGGCATTAAAGCAGATTTGTTCCAATTTATTTTATATCCTGATAGGCTACTAAAATGATCAAATTCCTTAATTATACTAGGGACTGAAACATCAAAGTGGTCTAAATATAGAATAATATCATCAGCATATAATGACATACTATGATTTAGACATAATTTGTAGTGGATGCGCTTGGTCGCTTTTCCTGTGGCATGCTATGTTTTAATGACAGCGAAGAGTGCTATAATAATTCATATTTAAACTAAACTGCAGATCTCATGTTACGAGAAAATATTTTTGTAGCAAGAACATGATCAATGATGCACACTTACTTCGACATTATGGCGGACACTGCTGGATTCGGTGTTCGGATGGTCCATTGTCCAGTTTGAATAATAGCTACTGTACAACCGCAGGTACACGGAGAGGTTGATGTCGTGTGAAGGCATCTCCACAACATTATGAAAAATACCACTGTATTTGAAGGATACAACTTGAAGAAAACTGTAAGATTTGCACGGTTCCATTTTAAAATACTTTGTCAGTGACGTGTTGAGTCAGACAATTGTATTTACACTGCAATAAATATAGGCTAATATATGATTCCACTAAAAATAGCTAAAAGATGTTCACCTTATCAGCCAAACTGCATAAATTTTATTTGATTTAAATTGTTTAAAACGATTGAAATACTATTTGGCCAGTGTTAAAGAATGTGATCAACTCTATTCTAAAATATTTATTTGATAACCATTTTAAACAGTTTTGTTTTTTATATATATATTTATTCTAAAACATAACAAGGATATTGAATGATTTTTAGCAGTAAAAATACATGTTTGGCACAAATGGCATTTATGGTCCGTATCTCATATTTCCTTAATGTCTTGTAGCTTTGATGGTGTTAAACATGGTGTCACGTGGATGGGAATATGCATGGAAATGATATGCAGATGAGGTTATGCATAGTAAAACTAGGCTTTGTAAGCTCCATATATGGTGATTTTTTGGAGGAGTTTGGGTGGAGATGCACGTACGCACAATCTTCTCCTGACTGGCATAAAGGTTGTGAGTTTGAGTCTCAGGTCCGGCAGGAATTGTAGGTGGGGGGAGTGAATGTACAGCACTCTCTTCCACCCTCAATACCACGACTGAGGTGCCCTTGAGCAAGGCACCAAACCCACAACTGCTCCCCGGGCGCCGCAGCATAAATGGCTGCCAACTGCTCAGGGTGTGTGTTCACGGTGTGTGTGTTCACTGCTGTGTGTGTGCACTTTGGATGGGTTAAATGCAGAGCACTAATTCCGAGTATGGGTCACCATACTTGGCCACATGTCATGTCACTTTCACTTATAATGGTGACTTAAAATTTTGATTTTCTCCTTTGGTGATTTTGCTTGTTAACATCAGGTGTCTTCAATAATGGTCAATCATCACTTAATTAATCACCTAATTATCTCATTAACTTTAACACTGCTTCAGTGTTTATTTGACACTCTTCAGTTTTACTTTTAACACTCTTGAGTGTGGACTCAAATAAACTCCCGGGAGAGTTAATTTAACACTGGGCTTTTTGCTGTGTTGAGTTTAAGGTGATGGTCCTTCATCCAGCAAATGTCTGTTAGACAAGCTGAGATGCGAGCAGCTATCGTCGGATCATCAGGATGGAATGAAAAGTAGAGTTCAGTGTCATCAGCATAGCAGTGATATGAAAAGCCATGTTTCTGAATGACAGAACCTTGTGATGCCATGTAGACAGAGAAGGGAAGTGGTCCAAGAACTGAGCCCTGAGGCACCCCAGTAGTTGGATTTTGCAACTTGGAGACCTCACCACTCCAAGATTCCTTGAAGGACCTATCTGAGAGGTAAGACTCAATCCATATTTATAGGGAATTTTGACAGAAACTGTTTACGGCTGATCAGCTGAATTGGCCAGCGATTCACTGAATGGGCCATATGACATCAACTCTGCAATGGATATTAATATCCAAAGTATAGTGAAAACAATATTTATTAGCACGACAACAAGATCGGTAGTTTAAGACATTAACTTGTAAGCACAAAACACAAGAAACTTCTCTTTCAATATAAATAAGACTTTATTGGACAAATCTAACACATAAAAACGAATCTAACACATAGACATGCACTCACACATTCACACAAGAGAAAGTAAGGAAAGAATGAGTTTAAGAGAGTATAAATGTGAAATGCCAAGTTTATAGCAATACATGCAATTGCTTAGACCTGAACAACTATCAATCATTTAATTAACCCTCGCATTGAGTTTCTCAATGAGATTATTACATTTTATATTAAACCAGTTCAGATAGAATAGGGCTAACCAGACTTGGTCTTGGAGGGCCGGTGTCCTGCAGAGTTTAGCTCTAACTTGCCTCAACACACCTGCCTGGTGTGTATTTAAAATTGTCTTTTGCATGCCTAGTAAGACCTTCATTAGCTGACCTTCAAGACCTTCATGCGCGAAACAGTACGTCAATTAGCGTCTATGCTAACGTTAGCCAAATGTTATTTGAAGCATAACTCTGGAACGGAATGAGATATCTTCACCAAACTCGGTACAAATGTGTATGAGCTCAATCTTTGGTCAAATAAAAAAAATTGCGCAGCTCTGCCACTTGGTGGCGCTGTAAGAGGGAAAAAACATAAAAACAGCTACAACTACGCGACTGTTAGTCCGATCGACTTGAAAATTGGTATGCAGCGTCTTGGTCCAAAGGGGCACGAGTGTATATGAGGTAATTTGCGTATCTCAGAAAACATGGCCGCCATCTGCCAATGAAATTTAAGCATCTATTTGACAAGGTTAACGGAGGTCGATCGGAACAAAACTCGGTGGGCATGTTTGACTCATGGCCCTAAAGGTCTGTAAGAGTTTTGAAAGAAATCGGCCACTAATTGGCGCTAATGAGATTTTTTTGGCTCTGTAATCACGTGGTGTTTCACAAATCCACACAATATACATATCATTCAATAGATCTCCTTATAATCAGCAACTTTACCCCAGGTACTATTGCTGTCAATCAAATTGTTCATTAAATAATCTCAATTATGTTAAAAACCTACTTTTGCGAACTAGTCCCTAGGCTTTTCGCTCAATCTCGATCTAACCACTGCAGCGCAATTCTCTGGACTCTATTGATCAATAATTATCAAAAAAATGTTGAATTTTGTCCTTTGCTTAGCTATAACGGGGTCATTTAGAAAAGGGGTGTGGCCAGATGTACCCAAAAGCCTATAAAACCTAAACAAAAACTCAAAACTGTACGAAACTTCGTAAAAACATGTGATGCATGACTCTTAACAAGTATGCAAAGTGTCATGGAGATCGGACCATAGGTGGCGCTATAACAGTTAAAAAGGCCTCTAAAACACAGTATTTCTATAGTAAATGACCTCAAATGGCAATAAAATGTTCATAATATTCACTTATACACTATATCTTCATATCATACGATAGATCCTCTCATTCTGATCAACTTTGCTTCTAGGATCACTGCTGTCAATCAAACTGTTCTTTAAGTATTTGAGATTATTTAAGAAACCTACTTCTGTGAACTAGCCCTCAGTTTTCAACTCAAAATCAATCAAATCTGTGCAGTTCTATTCTGTAGACTCTCAAGGTCAATAATTATCAAAAAAAAAAAGTTGAACATTTGCATTTGGACAACTATAAACTGGTTATTTTATATTCATACAGACATATCAGTTTTTACAATTATGCCAGATTATGATTACAGCAAAACCTGAAAATTACATATAAACTCTTAAAAAGAGAAGACTTGCAATAAGTATTGTCACTTATAATTTATTTCAAATATATACCTCTGCAACAAAATGTGTGTGCATGTATGTCTGTATATGTGTGTGTCTCTGTGTGTGTGAAAGCATGCTTATTGAGTATTAATATAATAGTTTAACCATTTCATTTTTGTGTATATGTGTCTGTGAGCCTATTCTCCGCTTCGGATGTCTTTTACTCAGTGAGATGTTGTTAACATATGAATAGCAAGCATGCAAAGTTTCATGGAAATTGGACCATAGGTGGCTTTATAACAGTAATAAATGTTTAAAATCATCATATTTCTTTGGTAAATTACCTGCATTTGCCCAAAATGCAATTTTTAATCATTGATTTAGGGGGTTACAGCCATGTAAACACAAAATCTTTTTTCTTATGTGCTTAAATGCTTGAACCCCGGTAATCGCTGTTTGCAGCTATATTTAATATTATTATCATTATTATTAAATACTCACTTTTTATTTTACAGTACAAATACTGCAATAGTATTTTGTAATAGTAAATTGTTTTTTTATTTATTTAATTAATAAAATAACATTATTATTATTATTATTATTGCTCAATACTGACTTTTAATTTTACAGTACAGTGGGATTATTGCAATTGTGGCATATTTTTTATTTTTAATATTTGTTATAATTACAATAATAATAAAATCAAATTCATATTATTATAATATACATAATTATTATTAGTGTTTATTTTACAGTACAATATAATTATTGCAATTTTAACACATTATTATATATTGCACTTGTTCAAATCAATTCCGCAAAGTTTGTACATATTTTAACACATTTTTACATGCTGTCATTAAACATCACTCAGATGTAAATTTTTAGTAGATATAAAATAATTTAAAGAGTAAATATTCTATCAACTTTCACTGAAGGAGATCATATTTTTAATGTGGCTTTACTGTAGTTACAGTAACTATATTTGATTAAATCTTGTCATATTTGATAATGTCAGAAACTGAAGCTGATTTCAGTCTTGTGAGGAATCGATTGTATTCATAATAAAGCATTCAGACATTTCACATTATTCATCAGCTTTATTTATTCAGTGCTTTGTACAGTACAGATTGATTCAAAGCATCTTTAGTGATAAACTAGCAATAGTTATTACGTATTAATCAATTAAAGCTTGATCTCAAGGTGATTTATTGTTTTATCATTTGTGCACAAAAACAATAGAGAAAAATCAGACGAATGATAACATGAATATTGTCTAAATGAATGACTGATCTTACTGTCTATATGAGGATTTCTGACACATTTATTCTGATTCATGTTATTTGACTGACACAGTATTAATGTCATGAAGAGACTATGTATCTGTATCTGAAATCGCCCTCTATACCCTCAAATAGGGCACTAAGGAACAACCATTTTTAGTGGTGTCCGAAACCAGTGGACATACTCGTGTGCACTCATTCAATCCCACAATGCATAGCAATAATGAGTAATGTACACTCAACGGCTAGAGAATCCCAAAAATGCACTTTGAGAGTCGTGCAAATGAATTGCCACATCTCGCCAGAAGATGGCGCCCACAGCTGAATCATCCATTCATTCATTTTACAACACGCGCTCATCCACAGCGTACAAGCGTAATACAACACAGGTACAAATTCATTGCAAATTAAATTATTTAACCAGAGTCTATACATAATTTCCATGACAGAGTTCAAGATAAATCCTTTAATCTTACTACTGGAGCTGCCAGTTTTAAATGATTATTAAACAGCAGCACAAACTATGCAAAGCGACAGTCCTTCCGGTGCACTCAGTGTCCGAATTCACTCACTCGTTTTCATTCTTCAAGTGACCTAATGTAGGGAATAGTGAATGAGGGTATAGAGGGCGATTTCAGATACAGACACTGTTACTGATTTATCATGCAGCTCAAAGCATTATGGGAAGAATCTCTTGTCAGTCTTTTCTGATTCATCAGCACAGTTTCACTGATGATCCAGGACCAACCCAAAACCCAGGATAGAGCGGCTGAGTGAATGTGTTCTGGACTGTGTGGATGAGGCTCATTCTGTCAGAGACTCTGTAGAAGGACAGAGTTCCTGCACTGTGATCCACATACACTCCTATTCTCCTGCTAATGGACTTTACAGGGAGAACATTCTGTATGTCATTGTGTCTGAAATAGTAACTGTCAGGAGTGCAGATGAAACTCCAGGACTGATTATTACGTCCAAACAAACACTCAACACCCTTTCCCTTCCTGCTGATGCTCTTATATGACACTGCTATATCCACTTCTCCACTCCACTCAATCTCCCAGTAACAGTGTCGACTCACACTCTCTCTACACAACAGCTGCTCCCAGTGATCAAATCTGTCTGGATGATCAGGATACCACTGATGTCCACGTGTCACCTTTCTGTTCTCCTCAGACAGAGAGAGTTGAGTGTGTGCAGTGTTTGGATCCAGTGTGAGAGAACAGGAATCTGAACACAAGAACAGAGACATTTACAACACAACAATCACTACAGCTGTGCGTGTGTGTGTGTGTGTGTGTGTGTGTGTGTGTGTGTGAGTGAGAGAGAGAGAGAGTTGTGTGTGTGTCAATATTCAAATCATCATTTATATGATTAAAGTTTTTTCTGCTTGTTTTCTTAGCGACTTACATTGTAGGAAGTCGTTCTTGGTCCAGTTGGTGACATTCAGTCAGCATACAAACACAGACACACACACTCACAGTGCAGCGCGATTCATCAAATATCTTCAGCTATGATTTTGGCTTAAATGATTATAAAGATAAAATGACATTAAACCATGCTTTAAACAGACTAGCAATATTCTAAAACATGCTTGCATCATGCTAAGAAAGTGATCAAGAGAGAGATAAAAAAAGCGCTATATAAATAAAGGTGACTAAAGACATGCTAATCATATTAGCATCATGCTAACTACATACTAATTGTGTTAATGTGATGCTAACATGTTAATCATGCTTGCTTAATGTTAAATGTATTAGCAACCACTCAGCAACTTACTAGCAACTATCAAGAACTCCCTAGCAACACATAGCAACCACTCAGAACACCCTAGCAACCATCCAGAACACCCTAGCTGTCACAAATCCAAACCATGAACTTCTCTTCATTCACCTCTAGAGGTCACTCACCCATCACACAGTCAGTCACAGATCACTCAAGGACTACATTTCCCATCATCCACTGCACTAACACAGTTGTCTGCACTGATCACGCACACACCTGAAAACAATCTCACAATCACCATCACCCAATCACACACACACACACACACACTATATAAACTCTCGACTTCCTGCCACTCACTGCCGAGTATTGTTTAGCCTAGCTACAGTCAAAGCGTTTTCCTAGTATCCCGAGTTTGATTTCCTGTGTTCTGATTCCTGCCCGTGTTCCTGGTTTATTCTCTCCGCCTAGCCCTTTGGATATAGTTCACCGATCGTCGACCCTCGCTTGCCCTTGGATTATTCTTGTGTCTTGCCCCTGCCATACCTGTTTGCTACTGCCCGACCCTGCCTGTATTGACCATGTATAAGAATAAAGCCTTGCAAATGGATCCGCCTGTCTCACGTCTCGTCAGCTCCATAACAGAATACTCGGCCACAAAAGGATCCAGCGGCTTTTCTAGTGGATATTGGCCAGGTATGGACATTGCAAGAATTTTGTTACACCTCAGGCAGGGCTTGCGACCACTTGAGGAGTATATACAAGAATACTTAGACCTCGCCCATTTTTCTGATCTGCCGGACTGTGTACTCATAGACTTCTTTTGTGAGGGCATTAATCAGCCGCTGAAATCACAGCTAACCCGTGAGGGTCCCCGTTCATCTCTCAGTCAGTTCCTGGACTATGCTTTGCTATGTGTTGGCTCTTCGTTTACTGTGGGGGTCGCGGAGGAACGAGACACCGCACCCAATTGTGTGATCACAGCTGCGCTAGAGCACGCTCACAAAATGGCGGCCACAACAACACCCCGTAGCGTCATTGCTGCCAGTCACAAGCCAAGTCAAGTCGCCGCTGATGTTAAAGAGCCAAGTCAAGCCACAGCCTATGTTAAAAAGCCAAGTCAAGTCGCCGCTGATGTTAAAGAACCAAGTCAAGTCACAGCCTATGTTAAAAAGCCAAGTCAAGTCACCGCTGATGTTAAAGAGTCAAGTCAAGTCACCGCTGATGTTAAAAAGCCAAGTCAAGTCACCGCTGATGTTAAGGAGTCAAGTCAGGTCACCGCTGATGTTGAAGAACCAAGTCAAGTCACAGCCTATGTTAAAAGGTCAAGTCAAGCTACAGTTGATCGTCACAAGTCAAGCCAAGCCACCAGTGATCTCCGTGAGTCAAGCCAAGCCACGGTTGATCGTCACAAGTCAAGCCAAGCCACGGTTGATCGTCACAAGTCAAGCAAAGCCACAGTTGATCGTCACAAGTCAAGCAAAGCCACAGTTGATCGTCACAAGTCAAGCCAAGCCACCAGTGATCTCCGTGAGTCAAGCCAAGCCACAGTTGATCGTCACAAGTCAAGCCAAAGCACAGTTGATCGTCACAAGTCAAGCCAAGCCACCTGTGATCTCCGTGAGTCAAGCCAAGCCACAGTTGATCGTCAAGAGTCACGCCAAGCCACAGTTGATCGTCACGAGTCACACCACATCTCAGCTCTCCAGCCAGAGTCACGCCACGTCACAGCTGACCAGCCAGAGTCACGCCACGTCACAGCTGACCAGCCAGAGTCATGCCACGTCACAGCTGACCAGCCAGAGTCACGCCACATCACAGCTGACCAGCCAGAGTCACGCCACGTCACAGCTGACCAGCCAGAGTCACGCCACGTCACAGCTGACCAGCCAGAGTCTCGCCACGTCACAGCTGACCAGTCAGAGTCACGCCACGTCTCAGCTCCTCAGCCAGAGTCACGCCACGTCTCAGCTCCTCAGCCAGAGCCTCTTCACGTCTCAGCTCCTCAGCCAGAGCCTCTTCACGTCTCAGCTCCTCAGCCAGAGCCTCTTCACGTCTCAGCTCCTCAGCCAGAGCCTCTTCACGTCTCAGCTCCTCAGTCAGAGCCTCTTCACGTCTCAGCTCCTCAGTCAGAGTCTCTTCACGTCTCAGCTCCTCAGTCAGAGCCTCTTCACGTCTCAACTCCTCAGCCAGAACCTCTTCACGTCTCAGCTCCTCAGCCAGCACCTATCCCACCCAGAGACTCAAGGTCAGTCCTTCAAGTTCTCCGGTTGATATCCAGCGTGAGGGATGCACAGCTGGTGTCTGTACGCACTGCTGGTATCCCCAAATCCACTCACTTCGGTCCTCCTGTTTCTGAACTGATTTCCCTGTCTGAGGCGCTTCCCATGATAGGGATCGCACTATGTTGCATTTGGGCCACATACACCACCACTGTACTGCCCCAGGGGAAGGTATCTGCTGCAGAACTTCCCCAAGCGGTGGTGCGAGCCTCAGCCCCTGGCAAGGTGGTGGCGCCCAGCAATATACTCTCACCCGGTCAGGTTACCACCGTAGAACCTCCAGAGGTGGCGGCGTTAGCTGCAGAACCTCCAGAGGTGTCGGTGGTATCCTCCTGTAAACTCTCGCCCTGTCCTGTCACGGCTATGGAGGCCGTCTGTGAGCTCTCACCCTGTCCTGTCACGGCTAAGAAGGCCGTCTGTGAGCTCTCATCCTGTCCTGTCACGGCTATGGAGGCCGTCTATGAACTCTCACCCTGTCCTGTCACAGCTAGGAAGGCGGTCTATGAACTCTCGCCCTGTCCTGACACGGCTAAGGAGGCCGTCTGTGATTCCCTGTCCGGCCCTGTCATGGCTACGGAGGCCGTCTATGAACTCTCACCCTGTCCTGTCACAGCTAGGAGGGCCGTCTATGAACTCTCGCCCTGTCCTGACACGGCTAAAGAGGCCGTCGGTGATTCCCTGTCCGGCCCTGTCATGGCTACGGAGGCCGTCTGGGATTTCCTGTCCTGCCCTGGCAAAGCTCCTGAGATCGTGAAGGCTCTCCTCCCTGTGTTGTCTGTCTCTGTTCTACCAGTGTTGTCTGTCTCTGCTCTCCCTGTGTTGTTTGTCCTTACTCTCCTCTGCTTCCAGGTCCTGTCAGGGTTACCTGCCCAGTCTGCTTCCCTGCGGGGAGCTCTGGTCCCGTCTGCTCCGCCCTGGGGGGCTCCAGTCCCGTCCGCTCCGCCCTGGTGGGCTCCAGGTCCGTCCGCTCCGCCCTGGGGGGCTCCAGTCCTGCCTGCTCCGCCCTGGGGGGCTCCAGTCCCGTCCACTCTGCCCTGGTGGGCTCCAGGTCCGTCTGCTCCGCCCTGGGGAGCTCCAGTTCTGTCTGCTCCGACCTGGTGGGCTCCGGGTCCATCTGCTCCGCCCTGGTGGGCTCCAGATCTGCCTGCTCCACCCTGGTGGGTTCCAGTTCCATCCTCTCCGCCCTGGCTTCCACATGGACCTGGCCCTCCGTCCCTCCCCCTGTTCCGCCTCCGCTCCACCGCCCTCCTAGGACTGTTTAGGAACGTCTGGAAGCCGCTCCTTGGGGGGGGGGGGGCTATGTCACAAATCCAAACCATGAACTTCTCTTCATTCACCTCTAGAGGTCACTCACCCATCACACAGTCAGTCACAGATCACTCAAGGACTACATTTCCCATCATCCACTGCACTAACACAGCTGTCTGCACTGATCACGCACACACCTGAAAACAATCTCACAATCACCATCACCCAATCACACACACACACACACACTATATAAACTCTCGACTTCCTGCCACTCACTGCCGAGTATTGTTTAGCCTAGCTACAGTCAAAGCGTTTTCCTAGTATCCCGAGTTTGATTTCCTGTGTTCTGATTCCTGCCCGTGTTCCTGGTTTATTCTCTCCGCCTAGCCCTTTGGATATAGTTCGCCGATCGTCGACCCTCGCTTGCCCTTGGATTATTCTTGTGTCTTGCCCCTGCCATACCTGTTTGCTACTGCCCGACCCTGCCTGTATTGACCATGTATAAGAATAAAGCCTTGCAAATGGATCCGCCTGTCTCACGTCTCGTCAGCTCCATAACACTAGCAACCATCTAGCAACACTGTAGCAACCATCCAGAACATTCTAGAAGCCACCTATCAACCATCCATATGATCCTATCAAGCTAGAATACCTTAGTGACTGCATAGCAACTGCCTAGTAACTGCCCAGGTTATCCTAGCAACGAGTGAAAATATATCTGTGTTAAACTCATACTTAGCCTCCAACTCACACACTGGCGAGTAAAATCTAAGAAGTTATTAGCCAATGGTTGATGTTAGACATCATTTAGTCACCCAGTGTGAAGATTTAGTCACATATGCAAGTGGTTTACAAACACATGGTAATTTGATTTTATTTGTAGTAAAAGCATGGTTAATTTTCGTAAGGCTATGAAAATAGTCAAACACAGAGAAAGCATTGTTTCCCACAATCTATTTCAAACTTCAACAAAAATATTACAAAAATGAACAAGAGCGCTTGATCTATCTGGAAATGATTTGATTTCAAACACTTAGTTGATTAAAACAGTCTCACACTCATTTAATCTCATTCAGTCTCTTTCTCTCTGTGTGTGTGTGAGCTAAAACATGCTAGAAACTTGTACTAAAGCATTGTTTCCCAACCATGTTCCTGGAGCCCCAGCACTGCACATTTAGCATGTCTCTTTGGCCTTTATTCAGACGGTCAGCAAAATCTGAATTTTATTTTGCATTCCCATTATTATCATATTATTATTATTCAGATGGGTTTTTGAAAGTCTGGACAGTAAAAAAATATATAAAATGCACATTTAGATTTTAAAAATCAAATCTGATTCAAACCACATAAAAAGGTGGATTGAAATGTGAATCCAATAATTTTTTTACAGATGCGTCTCAGCTTGGATGCTCTGGATGCTTAAATCAGATTTCAAATTGTCTTTTGTGTCACTCTTAATGCGACACAAAATGATGACGTCACAACCCTTGACTACAGCTTCTCCTCCATTGCTGAGTTTTTCTGTGCAACAGAGGAGTTGTGCACCGCGACTTGACAGGCGCTTATTTGGAGATCGAAATGAAGCACCTCCATTTTTCCTGCATCTGTTTTGAAAACATCATCTCCTACATGGGTATGCCTGCGTCATTACCAAAGCAACACATGCAGATAGATTAGTTATGTCTGGACACACAAATCTGATTTGATCACTTGCTATTAATAGTTTGCACAGTCTGCCTGAAAAGAACTGGTTTGAGAAAAAATCTGATTTACCTGCAGTATGAGCATAGCTTTTGTCTGACACACACATTTCAGGTCTTGCCCTGCATCCCAATGTTCATACTATCATCCTAAATAGTATGTGAGATTAGAACTAGAGGCTAAAGTTTGTAAACAAACTTTGATGTTGGCTTGAGAAAGCCAACATGGGCGGCCTTGATGCAAAAGAGCCATATCACTTGTGTGTTCTGCATTTTTGAGCTGCCCTGCCGCAAAAAAAAGTACAGCAGTTATAGTTTTCATGATACTTTTTTTAATGGACCCTTGCTATTTTGGATTCTAATAAAAAAAGCCTATTAGGCTATGACAACAAAACTGTAGATACCAGAGGGATTTCACAAAAAGCAAATTACAATCAATAGAACAAAAAAGTAGGTTTGTGCAGTGTTCCTGGGCAGGAATAGAATAATCAAATGCAAAATAAAATTGCATAGTCTTCATCAAAAATAGAGTGATCCTTGTGAAAGACACAACTGTTATTCAGTCCTGAGCAGTGAGTGATTTTCTCTTTTTCCATTGATAAACCACTGGTAGCTGGTCAACTGGGGGCGCTGAGGCCCCACCTGCATCAAGTTAGCCAGTTACAACTTACATTTTTAAGCAGTAATGATTCATTATTATGTCACTTGTTGATGTCACGGTGCACACACGAGGAGGAAACAGGAACACGCAGACGAGGACGTAAACTCAAATAATAGTCTTTAATGACATCAAGGCAAGACAGGGCAAGACGAGGCAAGGTTGACACAGACAGGAACACCGGGGAGTAACGAGTAGACCAGAAGAAATCAAACTGAACAGACAGGACTAATATACAAGGGATAATCATAGACAATTAGACAAACACGGCTGGACAAGAATTAACCAATAATCGCATCAGACGAGGACAGGAAACAAACCAAATATGGAAACATGAGGCGGGAACACATGACACACACGACAGAGGACTGACATAATTCCCCCCTCCCGAAAGGCTCATCCCGAGCCATAACAGTTCCATCGGGGAGGGGGGGTGGGCGCTCTGGAGGCTCCTCAGGACAGACACGGACAGGAACGCAGGACGGGGACCTCCAGAGCAGAACAGACAGACAGGGACCATGGTGGAGCTGGGAGCTCTGGAAGCCATGGCGGTGCAGGGAGCTCAGGAGGCCATGGCGGAGCTGGGAGCTTAGGAGGCCATGGCGGAGCTGGGAGCTTAGGAGGCCATGGCGGAGCTGGGCGCTCAGGAGGCCATGGCAGATCGTCTTCGGGGCCTTGGCCTCGGTCCCCTCGGCCCGGCCCCTACAGCCGGAACCCCTTCTACCCCCCCAAAAATTTCCATGGGGTAGTGAGGGGGTATCAGGAGCCCTCCGGGGCTAAACAGACAGGGCAGTACAAGACATGACAGGAAAACCCTCCAGGGCCAGACAAACAGGACAGGACATCCCACAGGAACCAGAAGCCTTCCTGGGCTGGCTTGGAAGCTGAGGCTTCCTCTGGGCATGACGAGGAGTCAGGGGCCCTTACAGTGTCCCTCAGCAACTGCTTCCATATCAACGACAGGGAGGCAGGCGGCTGGACTGGCCTCCGCGGTCACAAAACAAGGAGCCACCTTGTACGAGTCTCCGCGGACATGACAAGACTGGACAAGGTAAGTTAAAATGTTCCTGTGGGCACAACAAGACAAACACTGCACTCCTGGCCGTGACGTGTGGACTGGATCCACAGGGCTAGGGTTAGCGGCGGCCGGCGGGCATGAGTCAGCGGCGATCTGGCGGGCTTGACTCAGCGGCGATCCGGAGGGCTTGGGGAAGCGGCAACCCGGGAACTAGGCAACCAGCCGGCGGGCTTGGGATAGCCCCAGCTGGCAGCGGATATATCCCGCGATCGGCGGGCATGAGGGCTCGCGGTCAGCGGACTCGTGGCGATCCCGCCGAACTCCCATGCCAACTTGACGCGGACTAGGGCGGAAGAACGAGTGGCGACTTCCTTGCCACGGGACAAACAAGAACCAAAACAAAAGACTTTTAGAAAAAATGGAAAAACAAAATGGGGTGAAGGGGCACCGCTTACGGTTAGGTCTGGTCTTCTGTCATGGTGCACACACGAGGAGGAAACAGGAACACGCTGACGAGGACGTAAACTCAAATAATAGTCTTTAATGACATCAAGGCAAGACAGGGCAAGATGAGGCAAGGTTGACACAGACAGGAACACCGGGGAGTAACGAGTAGACCAGAAGAAATCAAACTGAACAGACAGGACTAATATACAAGGGATAATCATAGACAATTAGACAAACACGGCTGGACAAGAATTAACCAATAATCACATCAGACGAGGACAGGAAATAAACCAAATATGGAAACATGAGGCGGGAACACATAACACACACGACAGAGGACTGACAGTTGGTTTATTATGAATGGTTATTTAACCATTTCATTCAGTCCTGCTGTCTGCATTAACGGTGTGATTCTGTTTGTTTGCACTTCCCCAACATTTTTTTAGCACCAGCCACCACTGAGATAAACAGACAGCAGCTGGTAAGCGATAATGCACAAATCCAATATAGGCTAATGATAAATTAAGTACAACAGTTATTGTTTCCTAATATTTTCTATAGATCCTTATTTTGTATTGTAATGAAGAAGCTTTTTATGACAACAAAATTTATCATTAGTAAAAATTAAACACTAATGTCACATATATATATATATATATATATATATATATATATATATATATATATATATATATATATGATATTAGTTTTTCAAAAGTTCAAGCACTTTTTAAGTACCCTTTCATAAATATGGCCGTTTCCAAATGTTTTTTAGGATTTACATTTCAAAAAGTCAAAGTCACCTTGTACGAAGCCTGGTAATATTTGTTATAGACCGCTGTAATTTTGTATTCTAATAGGTAAGTTTATTATGATCAGTGTTGGGGAAAGATACTTTTAAAAGTAATGCATTACAATATTGCTTTACTCCCTAAAAAAGTAACTAATTACGTTTTTATGGAAAGTAATGCGTTACGTTACTTTTGCGTTACTTTATAAATCTGGGCAGGGCTTGCTTATTTGTTTTTAATATAAATAGTTCTGTTTTTGGCAAATGTAAAAGCCCTTTGACAACAAAAAGTTAAATAAATAAGCCTCAGGCTGAAGGAAAAGTAAAATCGCAGTAGAACGCAGGAGAAGAAATTATTTTTGCTTATTAGTATGGACTGGATCATCGAAGGTCAGTAGCAAAGACATTGGTAAATACAACTGGATTAAATACATAAAGGATATTTGTGTTATTTAACATTTAATTATTGCAGGTTTGCGTCATATTCTGAGTTTGCATTTCTCTGTTTTTATTCATTTTGAGAAATACTGAATGTTTTTTTTATTTTGTTTTTTTGCAAGCGAGATGAATTAATGCATGTTCACATTTAGTCTAGAACTACAGTAACATGTTCACACAGCGCACACAAAGCCTCTGTACTTACTCCCGATTTCTCTCAACATGGGGACAGGAGACTTGTCAGTCAATAAATGGGAAAACAAAGTAACTGGTGTTACTTATTTGAAAAAGTATCTCAGATTTTCTTGTAAATTAAAAAGTTATGTGTTACTTTACTAGTTATTTGAAAAAAGTAATCTGATTACATAACTCGCGTTACTTGTAATGCTTTACCCCAACACTGATTATGATAATAAAAGTGTAGATACCATTTAAATTGTGCAATAAGCAAATTGCAAACAATAGCATAAAAGAATAGGTTTTAGGTTTGTAGGTGTTTAGATGCAGAAATGGAAGAATGTAAATGTAAAATATAGATGCAAATGTAAAATAACATTGCATAAATAAATAAATAAAAGCAGCCAAGAAAAATGAATGATTTTCTCGTTTTTGATGGATTAACTTTAAAGACAGGCAGCAGCTGGTAAATGCCGTTGCTTTAATGTTCAAATCGAATATCCACATCTGATTTATTTCTCAACAGTTTATGTTCCCGTGAGACATAAATGGATGTTTTCGATGATATTCTCTAAGCTATCATGTATTTTGAAATAATCTTGTATGTGTTTGTCTGTTCGAGTGCAGAGAAAGTGAGAATGAACATGCTTCTGGACGCGAGCTTTCAGACGCAATGTATGGCTTTCAGTTACACATAAAGCAATGCACAAGCACTGAGTTTAGCTCTTGATGTGCTCTTAATGCTTGGATTGTATAAAATCGCTTGAATATTTTAATTTAAAAGGCATTTATAAATGCTGCAATTTCAGAAGCACGCAGCAAATGCTGATCAGAGCAGTGACAGATGAATCATCTGTCTGCAGCATCTTTTACACCGGCCTCTGGCCATCAGACAGGCATTATTGTTGAGCTCTGACCTGGTCACGATCAATATGTTGGTTTAGCTTGTCAGTGTGAATGAAACTTATGTATTTATTTGTAAATTTCAAAAACAGATAAGATCCGCACACAAAAAATAGGCCAAACTTCTCGTATAAATTTATTGTCCAGAGGCCACAAATAAAGTGCCCTTTATTTGCACATTTTTGTGCACTTTATTTGTGGCCTCTGGACAATAAATTTATACAAGAAGTTTGGCCTATTTTTCGTGTGCGGATCTTATCTGTTTTTGATGTTTGAACAATTTTTGGATCTACGCACCGCCATAACTTTATGAACTTTTTTTGGAGTTGGGCTTGACGTGTCATGTCTGCGCAAAAAAGGAGCACAGAGTTATGCAAATACATATTTGACAAGCAGGCATCTTAATGTTTGGACCTAACATTTTAATTGGATGTAGTTTTTTTTGGTCCTACGACTTCCACAGATTATATAATACATATAAATACATTTAAACCATTTAACTTAAAGAGTGCTATCGAGATGTGAAGAGACTTTCAACCAGCATAACAAAATTTTTATTGAACCAAATCACCTACCCTGCCTTTAAAATCCAACAAACTGAGGCAGATTAATGCTATCTCATAGCAGTGGTGGAGCTAGGATGTTTTCATAGGGGTGGCCAGGAAGGGGCCATCAACCAGTCTGGGGTGGCACAGAAATCTTCATTATTTCAATATAAAAATGTGTTTGACTATAAAGTACTGGACTGTTTTAGTGCCTAAAATACAACTGAATACAATTAGTTTGTACTTGATCTAATTCACAACTATCTCAATTATAATTAATAATACTGAGTGAATGTGGCATTTATTTGTATTATTCCTCACCTAAAGGGGCTCACTATAGCTTTATTGCTCAGTCAGCTTGTAACATAATTTCACATACAGTATCTAAAGTCAGACCATTCTGTTTTTGCTTTAAATTTTGAAATTATACAATCTAATTCAAATCAAAAATAACTGTTTATGCTACATGTGTGTAGCATCTTTGTTTGGATCATGAAAATGCATTGGTTGCCTCTAATTCCGAATGTTTAGTTTGCCTGTTATAGTGCATATTAACAACTAATAAATTTGCTTAAACAGAAAAAAAATCAGTATCAGAATCTACAAATTGGCTTGTAAAAAATGAGAATCGGCCATGAAAAATCATGATCTGTGCATCACTATTGTCTAATAATCCAAACATTATTATAGAAAGCAAATGACATGCAATGATATAGGAGCTACAGACAAGATGCCGGAAGTAACACTAGTGTCTTCTGTGTTTGTTGCAAAAAATTTAATTATGATAATAATATAATAATTTAAATAAATGTTATATTATCTAAATAGACCAATTCAATGTTTGCAAACAGTGATGTTTTGTGGGCAGAGCCTATCCGGTAGCAAAAAATGACAGTTTTCATGTGGCAGTCTATGGAAGCCATGGAATAAAAGAATAAAAAAGAGGTAAATTTGAGTTTACATTTCAAAAATCTGACTTTATTCTCACAATTCCAAGATTATCTCTCATAATTCTGATAAGAAAAATCAACTTGTCATTCTATTTTTTCCCCTCGGCTCAGAATCATGAGCTTATGTCCCACACTTCTGCCTTTTTTTTTTCTCAGAATTGACAGACTTGCTATTGTTGAGTTAAATCAAGTTATAAAGTCCGAAATAGGAGATCAGAATTGTGAGATAAAGTAGGTAAATGTAAAATGTTATTTTACATAAATGGTATTTCATGCTGTAACTATATAAATGTAATGAAGAATTATTAAAATAATTTTTTATTATCTGTATATGTGAATATTATGTAGACCTATTGTTTAAAGTAGTGTTTAGTATATCTATAAAAAATGATTTGCATTTCAATTCTGACATCCAAAGGCACAACAATACATGTTTTTCTTTTATTCCATGGAATTTTACCCGTTTCCCTCCACTTGTTACCTGGGTTTTTCTGCCACCATAATGCACGTGCAGCTGCAAGTGACATAACTGTGATGTGTCTACTCCAAATTGGTCTATAATTACATGTTATTTTGTGATATATAGGTGTGTGTGTGTGTGTGTTTTCATCTGATACTTTTTTTACTCTTATTTAAGAAAAGACTTGTTTTGCCTTTTGTTTTTTTTTACCCTTTTCTTTTTTTAAGCAAAACCTAACTAAATGTCAATAACATATTATCAGAAAACAAGACGATATCTTTAGTCATTTTGCTTCTCAAGTAAATACATCTTGATTCAAGAATTTAGATTTAGATATTTATAAAAGTTTAGATATTTATAAATTAAAACAACACAAATACTAATAAAATATTATTTTGCAATGCATGGAATACCCCTCTGGACAACTAAGTTGCCTGTCATTTAAAACAATAGGAGAGCCAAACTGCTCACGTACATCTCGTAGTGTCACATGTTTTCATGTAGCGGTTCAGTAAATCACAGAAACAGAGATATGAGCATCTCCCATCAGTTTAGCTGCACCCTACTTGGGTAAATTAAAAAAAAAAAATTACAGATTGTGACAGATGAACCCGAGCCTTCTTTGGACGCATGGCAGGTCAACTGAGGTAAAACAACAAAGTGTGATAACAAAGCTGCTTAATGTCTGTGTTATTATATGGAACCCTTTTGGTATACATGTGTCAGCTAGGAAAGAACCAGAGAGAGGGCACTCACTTATACTAGTGTCTGGCAGTAGAGCCTCTGTTAGATTGTAAAGTGGTGGTGGTGAGAACAGTGGAACAAAAATTAAATTCAAAAGTCAATGTCCATACAGATTCAGAGAAAGATACTCCACAGCATAAGAAATTAATACATGCAATACAGTCACAAACATAATTCTAAATTCTGATTGTTGTTTAGAGGAAAGACAGTATTCATAAAAATGTGCAGATGACACTTACTTGAAGAGAGTGTAAGGCTGATAGTATCACTGGCTTCATTCACTCCCACTTTATCCACTATCCTGTAACGGATCAGGTACTGCTTTCCAGATACCAATTCAGTCAGCGTGAAGTCTTCATCAGCTGTGTCTATGACAAGCCACCGTTCCTCATCTCCAGAATCTGCTTTTACCTGCTTGTACTCCACTCTGTACTTCACTTTTTCTCCAGTTGGGAACTTCTGCAATTTCAGGGATACTCTTTGCCCCAGGACATTCTTTACTGCTGGTGGGGGCGGCTTGGACACGGGCTGGAAGTTTGTGTCTTTCAGTTTCCCATTTTCATACAAATAGATGGAGGAGCCTGGAATGGAGGGATTGGAGATGGCAGAAATAATGAATCGGATACTCTTCTCATTTTTATTGGCCTCTGAAAATCTCTTGAAGACCAATAAGTTCTCTCTCATCTTTGCAATGACTTCAGGATCTTTGAACCACTTTCTGATGTCTGATGACACAGAAGGCAGGTTTATTTTTATATCTAGCTCTTTAAACTGGTCAGATTTTGTAAACTCTTTCAGGGTTGAAAGATATGGGTCTTTATATTTTAGAGATGTGAAGGTCAAGCACACTATGACATTAATATCAGGATCAAGAAGGATGCCGTTGAGCTTGTCTGAATCTTCAGTGTTGATCTCATTCAGCATCTTGCTGGGATTATTCAATAAGTAAAGCTCAGACTTTGCATCATCTAACCATTGGTTAAGTAAGTCAGCATTAAAAGGGGAGCTGCTGTGTATCTTCAGGATGTCTTCCAGGGATTGTTCCTCCGTACCTCCTCCTCGAATGGCAGGCAAGACCCTGGCCAGTGCTTTCAGGAGCACCATCTTGTAATTGCTAAATGAATCCTGAAATGAGCGCAGCCTTTTTTTGATGTCACTGAAAACATTTACCTCTGTTCTTCTGGACAGGTCATTGCATGTCCTCTCTATCTCCCCCAGCTCCTCCATCATCTCTTCAGTGTTGGAAATCAAGCGTGTGCTGATTTCTCTCTCCAACCGAGCTGCGTTTGTATCCAGTGAACTAAGAGGATAGAGCCAGACTTTTATTGGCACTGCATTCTGTGGATTTGTCTTCAGCTGATTGGGGAGCTTCTTGTACACCTCTAGTGCCTCCAGGTACGTGGTGGGGTTCTGCTCAAGATGGACATCACCATGAAACGTGCAGGTGATATTCTCAGCCTTTTTATTATCCTCATCTGTCATTTTTAAAGCTCCTTTTCCCTCAATGCAAAATCCAGGGATCTTCTTGACCATGACATTCAGCTCTCCCTCAATGTCCTGCTTGTTTTCATCTTCTGTAAATGAGCGTTCAAACACCATGAAGGCCTGAGCTCCGTACAGCACAGCGGTGACCACATGAGTTGCAGTTTTCTTCTCAAACACCTCAGGGTAGGTGATCTTGCCCAGCTGAGTCATAGTAAGTTGATCGAATCTTGAGGTTTCGCTGTAACGCATTGTTACTCTGGACTGTTGGTTGGAGGATTTGGTGTTACGCAGGAACTTGGCAGATCCTCCCACCTCCACCAGCCCCCCCAAAAAGCTGGCCTTCAGGGAAGCACTTACATCTAGGAGATTGGACTTACTAGAGAGAGAGTCAGAGCTACTGAACTTCAAATCTGTCATGGGCTGCGGACGACTGTCCAAATCTTCCCTCAGTGATTTCTTATCCCACAGAGTAACACCTGAAATGAGAAATGGTTTTAACAGTTACGTACATACAATGGACACAGTGTACAACTGAAGTAAAAATGCATCCTGTATCTGTTAGACAATTTTAAACTAATATTTGTGTGCTTAATTTTGTGTCTTAAATTGGTTATATAAGTACTTTTAGTTACACTTTATAATCAATTTTATTAATTAAGTTATTAACAAACATATAATATTTAACAGATCATCAGTTAATATACAGTCATATAGCTTGTAACCGACTACTGTGCTCTAGGGGGCCTATAGGCTGTTTTCCATTTGGGGATAAAACGTAGGTAGGTAGTAGAGTATGATACACCTGTTTGGTTAAGGAAAAGCATGTGTTTCTCTCACGTAACCTTACTGCTTAAAGTCTGCATAAAATCAAAATTGCTAGTTTAAAGGTGAACAAGTGACCTATCGGTAAGCCCCGCCCCCCTTAGTAACTGTTGCAAACTCGGACAAACAAACGGAGTTGCTATACTTTAACAGTGTTGAGCCGGCATATTTAAGTCCCACTTGAATGGTGGTCCTTCGGTGTCCAAAATGTATCAAAAAGATATAGTGACAAGGTTTTCACACTGACAGCTGTCATTGTAAGACAGTGTCAGATCTGCGTCACGAGAAGATCAACAGCACATCAGACACATGCAAACTTTTAAAAAACATTCAATTGAACAATCAAAACATTCAATGCCTTTTTTGAATTCAACATCAAAGAGATTCAATACCCTCCTCTGTCCCCCTCCCACCAACTGCTGATGATTTTGCTAATTACTTCACTAACAAAACCACATCCATCAGCAATCAGTTCTTGGCTCCACTCACCCAGGAACTCACAACAAACACTCATAAAGCTGACCATCTTCTCTCCTCCTTCTCTCCTCTTACAGAAGTCTCTAAACGTATGCTCTCCAGCCACCCTACCACCTGCCATCTAGACCCAATCCCCTCACATTTTCTGCAAGCTATTTCCCTTGCACTTATGCCTTCACTCACACACTTCATCAACACATCTTTTCTCACAGGCAGTTTTCGCACCACATTCAAGCAGGCTCAGTTAACCCCAACGCGTTGTGTTCAATCAAGTGTCTTCGTTCCTGTCACAGAACAACCTGCTGGACAATAACCAATCCGGATTTAAAAGTGGCCATTCAACTGAAACTGCCTTACTGTCAGTCTCTGAAGCACAATATGGAGTGCAAGACCAACGTTCCCAGAAGACCGCGTACCCAGATGCAGAGTTTATTGTTACGGGGGACTTTAACAAAGCCAACTTCAGAACAATAGCTCCAAAATACTTTCAACACATCACCATCAACACGCGTGGTGATCGTGTTCTTGACCACTGCTACTCTTCTTTCCGGGACGCCTACAAATCGCTCCCCCGCCCACCTTTCGGCAAATCGGATCATTCTTCCGTTCTGCTCCTGCCTGCTTATAGGCAGAAACTGAAACGAGAAGCACCCGCCCTCAGGACAATTCAATGCTGGTCGGACCAATCGGACGCTATACTACAGGACTATTTTGATCACGTGGACTGGGACATGTTCCGGGCAGCGTCTGATGACGACATAGAGGCGTACTCAGATTCTGTAACGTGTTTCATCAGGAAGTGCATAGAGGACCGACCAAAACATCTACCCCAACCAAAAACCGTGGATTAACAGCGATGTTCGAGCAGCCTTGTCAGCGCAGACATCTGCCTTTAAATCCGGGAACTTTGACGATCGAAAACAAGCCAGTTACGATCTCAGGAAATCCATCAAAGCCGCCAAATGACAATATAAACACAAAGTTGAAGAACAATTCAACACCAACAATGCAAGAAGCATGTGGCAGGGCATCAATAACATCATGGATTTTAAAGGGAATAAACCAGCTACAGTGAACATTGCCGGACGATGTTATCGGACGAGCTTAATCTTTTTTTATGCTCGTTTCGAGGCTCACAACACTGCCCACACAGAGAGCGCTCCCGCGGCTGTTGCAGAAGAGGTGAGTGCAATCTCCATTTCCGTCGCTGATGTAACCCGATCCTTCAAACGGGTGAATATCCACAAGGCTGTGGGTCCTGATGGCATCCCAGGCCATGTGCTCAGAGCATGTGCATTCCAGCTAGCCGGGGTTTTCACAGACATTTTCAACCTCTCCCTCTCTCTGTCTGTGGTTCCCTTAATGCTTCAAAAAATCCACCATTGTGCCCAGACCAAAGAAAAATAAAATCACATGCTTGAATGACTGGAGGCCTGTTGCTCTGACACCCATCTTCAGCAAGTGTTTTGAGAAATTCATCAGAGACTACATCTGCTCTGTGCTGCCTGCCTCACTGGATCCGCTGCAATTTGCATATCGCAGCAATTTGCATATCGCAGCAACCGTTCCACAGACGATGCTATTGCCTTCACCCTGCATACTGCTCTCTCCCACCTGGAAAACAAGAACGCCTATGTGAGGATGCTGTTTGTGGACTACAGCTCCGTATTCAATATCATAGTGCCTGCCACACTGGTTGCGAAGCTCCAGACTCTAGGACTAAACAGATCTCTGTGCAGCTGGATCCTGGACTTTCTGACAGGCAGAAGTCAGGTGGTCAGAATGGGCAACAACACTTAATCTCCGCTGACCCTCAACACTGGTGCTCCGCAGGGCTGTGTTCTCAGCCCACTCCTGTACTCCCTGTACACATATGACTGTATGTGACTATCACATATGACAGCACCGCTGGCAACCGCAAAGCTCTGCAAAGGGTTGTGCGAACTGCCCGCCACATTGTTGGAGGTGAGCTTCCCTCCCTCCAGGATATCAACACCAGGCGGTGTATAAGGAAAGCCCGGAGGATCACCAATGACTCCAGTCACCCATCCCACAGACTGTTCTCTCTGCTGCCCTCAGGAAGACGTCTCTGCAGCATCCGATCCCGCACTAGCCGACTGAGGGATAGCTTTTTCCCTCAGGCTATCAGACTAATGAACAGCCAGAACTAATACACCCTACAGCACACTCCCACTTTACGATATGCCACACACTGCACTTTAACTGCAACACAGTTCAAACTGGACTACACGTACACACTGCACTAATATATCAATCTATCTGCTACCACTGGATACCATCCAATGCACATCCATGACATTTGCGTATCCAGCTTATATATAATAGAATGTGTACATCTATTTTATCTGGGGGTGCTGGGGCTTGATGTTGCAGGGCGGGCCCACGGTGGGGGATTTTAGACAAAATCCTAATATTAAACAGCCCAAACTCTTATAGATGAACATACAAAATTAATTAAGTCAGATTTATATGCGAACCAATATATATTTGTGCTTTTGTGATTTTAGTTCAATAATTTTTTTCTTTAATATTTCTATTATTTAAGGGGATTTTACTAAATATCGCTGATACACCAATGTTTTGGTCAGGGAGCACACTCGCCTAATGAATTCTTACCTTGGGCAAATTCTATTATCAGAAATAACAAAGTGCAGATGTACATGTCAATAAGAGATTCATTCATCATACACTGCAAACAGCTTCACTGATATAACTAGAGCTTTATTGGAGAGCTTACACCCACACTAGACTGAATTCAGTGATATTCTTTGATAATGTAAATGTTCTTTGCTCGCTGTATTATTTGATAGTTGTTTGAATAATCATGGACATGTAGCATTTTAATTAAACTTAATGTATTTTTATTAAACGTAGTCAGGTTAAATACAAATTCAGTCTTATTAAAATATTTTATGACATAATATCATACTGTCACGATACGCTGCCGGAAGGAATGACGGAGCCGTGGATAAAAGAAACTGTCTTTTAATAAATCCAACATAGGATAACTAAATTGCACAGAATAACTAATTAGACAGGGGAGAAACTGGGTCACGGAGCACATGGGGAGGGAAAACACAACAAAAACAGTCCAGGGACGTGACATCACTCCCCCCTCCCGGAAGGCACGTCCAATTGAGCGCGTAACAATTGAGCTGACAGAATTAGAACATTTAACAGGACACTGTGGTTTCTTGAAAAAGCCGAAAATATGGTTATTGACCCATCAAAATTGTCATTTATAGTGATTTATGGATATGGTATGGTAGTCTGTAATTTTGTTTGAATATTGTTGGTTTATTTATTTTTTTCTGCTCTCAAATTTTCTTCTTGTTCTTAATTTGGTGTATTAATATTTTGTTTATATTTTCTTCCTGTCCTTAACATCAACCTGCCAAAAGGGACTACGGATGAAAATTAGCCAGTATTGGCTAAATCTGGTGCATTTTACATATTGTATGTGTTATTAATGTGCATTGTCCCTGATTAAATAAATGAAATGAAATTCCACTGGGGAGGGGGGGGCGGGTGCCCTGGAGGCTGGTGCAGGACGGGGACAAGTAAAAGGCCTCCAAGGCGGATCAGGGAGATCAGGAGGCCATGGCAGAGCAGGGAGCTCAGGAGGCCATGGCAGAACAGGTGGAGGGAGGAGCCAGGGAGACAACAGGGGGAACCAGGGCGGACCAGACAGAGGGAGGAGCCAGGGAGACGACAGGAGGGATTTGGAGCATGCGGCGCCAGGTGGGACCAAGGCCACAGCCATAACAGCGACCCACGGTGGAGCCGACAGAGGGAGGAGCCATGGAGGAAGAAGGGCTAACGACTCCAGGGGGCCAACTGACTGTGGCGGAGCAGGTGGTGGAGGAGCCCGAGGCGGAGACGGAGAGCTGATGAGCCAGGGGGATGCCGAGGATCCAGGGGGCCAGGGTGGAGCCGAGGGCTCTGGCGACTGAGACGGAGATCCGCAGCGGAGCGACTGAGGACCAAGGAGGAGCTGGAGGGAGGGAGGGAGGAGCCCAACTGAGCCATTGGGACAGAGTGATGAGGTGTAGCCGGAGGAGCGGAGTCCTGAGGCGATGGCGGGTCGACGCCCGACCAAGGCGGAGCCAGAGGGACGAGGGAGCCCGGTGGAGCTGGTGGATCGATGGGTGGAGGTGAGGGAGCTAGAGGCCGAGGCGGAGTCCAGGACGAGGAGGCTGGAGGTGGAGGTGAGGGATTCTCCAGCCACAGTGACGATGGAGGATGGCAGACCCCGTGGAGCTCGCACCGTACTGATGGAAGGCTGAGGGCGAGCAGAGGGGCTGCCAGACGACAGCAGCGGAGGAGGAGGCAGGAGCGGGCGGGAGGGCGGGCATTTGTGAGCCTCCGGGCTTTCAGGGCTGAACTCAGGAACGGGAGCCCTCTCTGGGCTGGACGGGGGAACAGGAGCCCTCTCTGGGCTAAACTCAGGAACGGGAGCCCTCTCTTGTTTAGTGTTGCACAGTCCCCTCTCCATTATAAGCTCACCCTCAGCCACGGTGCAGGGGGCAGAGCTCCTCTCCGTGCTCACACCATCCGTGGCTTTCTCCCTCATGGCGGGCGTTGTAGCCGGTTCTCGCACCTGGTCTGACGATCCGTGAGGCTCTGGCTCCGTGGCGATCCTCAGCTCTGTCGCTCTTTTGGCGATGGCTCGTCGGTCGCTACGGGCTCGTGCTCTCCGTTTGCGGGGAGATGGTGGGCTGGGCACTGGGTCTGGCTGTGTTCTTGATCGGAGGTAGACACTCTCCAGACACCGGATGATCGCTTCCCTCCAGCTCAGTCCGGTGGTGTCTGGGAGGGCGGTAGTAATTAGCCCCGATCCAGAACAGTGAGTTCAGCGCAGCATCGTCGAACGCCTTTAAAACGGTGAGCTGGCTGAACTCAACCGCATACTCCAAGAGAGAAAGTTCCTTGCGGGACTTTTTTGTATTGGTTAGTCCTCCAATATGCGTAAGCTCTTTAGTAACAGTAAGTAGGCTATTTCTAATGCTATAATATAATTATTGCTGTTATCTGTCAAAGAAAGGCAGAGCACTTTATAGTGTTTTTTTTCAAATCCCCAATTACAGTCAAAAAGTACATAAACAATGCAAGCAAGAATGCAAGCTGTTATGAGGCCATTTTTGTTATTATGTGAATCAATACTAATTAGTTGTTTCAGTTTGTAATTTGCCCAATAAATTACAATAACATTTTTAGATTTAAATAATTTTTTGACAGATTCCTAAAATATTTGTGTTTTCTCTTTATGACAGGTGGTCTAATAAATTGTTAAGCACTGTATGTTTTCATAGCATTCAGTTGGCACGTTTGTTTGAAGGACATTAGGCAGAATGTGGAACAGTGTGTTTTTTTGTCAATAAAATAAAAAAATATTTTTTTTAAATTCGATTAATCGCTTAATTGAAAGAATAATCGGCCAACTAACCGATTATCAAAATAATCATTAGTTGCAGCCCTAGGAATGTCAAATTTAACACCGCATACACCATCCTAACACTTGCCAAAGAGGAACTCTCTCTCTCTGTGTTTAACCAAACTCAGATTAACTTTAGGTGGTTTACGAAAGAAATCTGTCAGTGTTCTTTTCATTTTATCTCTTCTTCAGCCTTTGCATTTCCCAGGGTAGTTAGCTCCCTGTCACCTGACAGCGGAAAGCAGTGACTGGGTGATTGACAGCAATCTAAAATCTGCATTAAAGTTAAGAATGTAAAGATGAAATCTGTTAATTTATAATTTGTAGTTGTGGTGCTCATTCATTTTTGGTGGGTGCTCCTAAATTTTTGCTGGTGCTCCTAACTTTTTAAAGTTGGAAGCACCAGTGCTACCAAGTAAAAAAGTTAATTTCGAGCCCTGAAATAATTATAAAACTATTACAAAAATTTAGTATTTTGGGGATGATCGAAGGGTACAAGGAAAATCTTAGATCCGGCCCTGCGGCAGGGGGTGCTGCAGCACCCTCAGCACCCCAGTTCCCACAGCTGTGTCAGCATCACCGGAACTGCACTCCACTGGTTTGAGTCTTACCTCACAGGTAGGCACTTCAGGGTGTCTTGGGGAGGAGAGGTCTCCAAATCATTTCAACTGGAGACTGGGGTTCCTCATGGATCATTTCTTGGACCCCTCCTCTTCTCTATATACACTACATCACTGGGACCCATCATTCAGGCGCATGGTATTTCCTATCATTGCTATGCTGATGACGTGCAGCTCTACCTCTCATTCCAACCAGATGATCCAATGGTACCTGCTAGGATTTCAGACTGCCTGACAGACATCTCAGTATGGATGAAAGAGTTGCATCACCTGCAACTTAACCTGGCAAAGTCAGAGCTTCTCGTATTCCCAGCCACCCCATTACTAAAGCATCAGATTGAGCACTTATGAGCCTGTGCTTATATTTACACTAAGCTAAGTATTAGCCTACACCATATTTTAGATTTGAAACATTTAACAGGTCTGCAGCATTATTTATATAAAATGAAACGTGTTATATTACCTTAAAGAAATGGTTTACTTTGCATTGGAGCGTTAAAATTGGTAGCCTATTTCAGTAGGCTAGGCTACATACATGGATTAATATGCTAAATGTCAATATTCTCACATTAATTAATATTTGTCACAAATACATTTTTAATTTATATTTTAAAATTCCTTTAATAAAACCCAACCCATTTCGCTCCCATTATTTAGGCCTAACTAAAACAAGAAATTAATAAATTAAACCTGGCCACGATTTACTCTATATTGCTGTGATCTGTTTCAGGCTTGCCGTATCATAACATTTTAGAAACTAATGCATTCTAATAACATTTTAGAAATTGCATTCTCAACGAGAACATCGCGGAGATTTACAGAAGTCTGCATTTGCTGTGCGGGTCAGAAATGCACAGGCGGACTGAAGGACAAATTGTCAAAAATATTTTAATATAATGTTCATTGTCAATGTTATTTAAACCCTTTATGTGTTTCACATAACTTAATTGTGTCGCACTCTGCGCTGCATTCATGCAGAGTGCAAGATTTAGTTGTTTGGCGCTCATGCTGCTGAGTGTGATGCTCAAGAGATGTGCTGTGGGGTTAAATCATTTATTCTTACTTGGTTTGGATTTATTTTGTATCATTGCATGTAAAAAATAATTCACTTTTGTTATACATATGCAAAATGTGAAACCAATCTTATTCGCAGTCTATAGCAGTTTATAGGCTAATTATTTGTACAATTATATTTAACTTAACCTGATTTGTATCTTTATTATTTAATGCATAAGCGATTTATTCATTAAAACAATTTTATGACTGTGACATCCGTTTAATCTTGATCAAGAACACTAATGATCAACGAATTGGAGCAGCATCGCCCGTTAGATCATTTTAAAACGTCTAGCCTTCAATTTACAGGTTATAACTGCATCTGTCTCGGCTGTAGACTTGTGGAGATTTATTTTAATGCGGATCCCATACTGTAGCGTTAACCTAAAATAAATGCTCTATTACTATTCATATTCAAGTGTTTGTGCGGAAAAGTATTAATGCACATACATGACAGGGAGGTGCCTGCGTGATCACTTGAATTTTTTTCTGATAATGATATAACTTAAAACTGGGGTACCTCACATACATGAGCAATATATATACACAGCTTAAAATGAGTACTTTTAAACAAACCAATTCAAACCAAAAGCAAATACTCCCTGATTATGTAATCTGTGAAGGTTGCATTTCTCTCTAAAGGCGCGTCCAGTAGGCTACTGTGGAGATGAGTCAGCACCATGAATTTCAAATTTTTTTTGCAGCCGACAAGAAAAAATTAGTTCATTAATAAATAATTAAAATGTCTCCTTTTTTCATAATTATTAGGCAAATTCTGCCTGTGCTTTGTGGCAAACTTAATGCGTGTGCTTGAGCGCAGAATATATTATGGCTCATTATGGATTAGTAGACTATGTTAATTTGATATAAACGTACGATTAGTTGAATAATGACTTAAATGAACGACTACTAGTAACAAGAAAAATCTTAAGTGGGGGCAGCCCTATTAAATACCCTATAGACATATCTGTTAAAGTTTTTAAAGCATTTTAAATGCATTTGCATACATTCTGCTTTCAGAACGGTCCGTAACGGAGAGATGACACATCCTTAACATTGATATTCCCTCTGAAACACAAAAACGAAAATTGAAATAAAATTGATTAATTATGTCTTGTGAATGGTCAACCCTTCTCCATTCTGATGATATTGTTGCTTCTGGTTTGTCCATTGTAAATCACAGAAAGTCTACAAAATATGTTGTCTCCCAAAAAACTTGGGTCTTTTTTGTCGCGTACAATTGAAACTGAAAAACTGAAAATAGCACAAAGCAGCATATAAATTAAGAACAACATTTTTGTCTCTCTGGCAGACGCGCGTCTCTTTTAGGCCAGTTTATTTGTCTCTCTCGCAGAGGCGCCACATCTCTCCTGAGAAAAAAAGGAAACCAAGCAACACCTGCATATTATATTGTAAATAATACTCTGTATGCTGTTGCAAAAATTGCAAAAGCCAAATCAAACGAGGCATTTTTCCTAAAATAGACACTTTGCCTAAACCTGCTATTCAATTTTAAAAAACACTCATCAGAAACTCCATATGAAAGAGCAAGCGATTCACACATTTCAACCCCCACATGAAGCTAATTACCCCCAAACCACCCCCTCCAGCTGGACTGCATTCAGTCACAATACTGGTTGCTTAGTGTAAAATGGACATGCTCTATCTAAAGGAAAACAATGGTGTAACATAAACCAGCGAACTGCAGAATACCCACATCTGTATTAATCATTTTATATATTATTTTTAGTATAAAAAAAAAAAATCCACCACAATCCGGGATTTGAAACTAACTTTCTACCACTGGACTATGGATTAACTTGCGTGTTTGCGCAAGCAAGACAGATGCGCTCTTCATTCATCTCACTTTGCAATAATAAAAATAACTGTGGCATCATGCAGATAATACTTGTGTGTTTATTATAGTGCAACGAAGCCATGTTCAAATGCAGATTTTATATAGGCCTAACAGTGGTGGGCCGTCAGGGCCAGCAAAGCCTTCTCTGCTGGCCTAAACACTATCATCAGAATCACTGACTTAGTTTTAATGTTTTCCCATGAATGTGTATTAAATTATTTCCAATAGTCTATTCTCTTCATTTCATAGCTTTTCTCTTGGTTGCGCTGCTTCCAGTAGTGTATATTTTCATTAGAGCTTTTATCCAATCATATTTCAGCAATCGTGTTGCCAGGGTCAAAGAAATCTGCCTAAGGCCTTCAGAAATTAAACCATTGGTTTAACCAATCAGATTTCGAGTTGGCAGCACCAGGACCATCTAGCAGGCATACGATAACGTCAGCATTTTCTCGTCTTTTGATTGGATGGTCAGAGAGTATGCTAGTCAAAGCTAGCAAACAGCATCACTGTAAATAATTTTTGTTTTCACAGTATTATTACTGTTTCTCAGGTTTCTTAACGTATATGCTGTGTACAGTGCGTTATTGTTGATTTTCAGTGCATTCTGAAAAATATTTGCCTTCTGTAAATCTAAATGCTAAAGTACTAAATGACCGCGAAAAACAAATCACACACCTCCTCTGCGCCGGCTCTGTGAAAGACTCCTGAAGATGAAAATCCACTAGAGTATGGTAGGTTAAATTAATTTTTTTTACTTTATCGCTTTATGTGTTGTATTCTGATGTTATTTGCAAGATATAAAGCCAGGTTTAAGTTTCTGTAAGAATATCTCAGTTTCCCGAGTCGAGCTGCATTAACAGGTCTTTTCCTCCGGCCGCAGCGCCGCTGACAGAGGCAGACCCGCAGGGAGACTCGGCGTGAAGATGAGAGTCCTAGCGTGAAGATGAGAGTCCTAGCGGTACGTTAAAACGCATGTATACACTTTTCTTCATCATCTTGTATGAATTATTTTAATGTTACTTGCTCGCTTTCCCAGTAAAGCTGTGCTAACTAGTATTTTCCTCCCGCAGTATTTTCCTTTAAAACACATGTAATCGCCTTATTTGTTTTATACCAATGTTATCTGTAAGGTATAAATACGTTTGAGTTAATAAATGTCTGTAAGAACATCGGGTGGACTATATTTGTGTCATTTCGTTGGGTTAATGCTTCAGCTAGAGATGATGTGCGTTGCGCAGGTGTGGCAACTTGTTGAATTGTGTTAATTGGGTTTCTAGCTTTAGTAATAGCATTCATTCTCGCTACATGAGATACCTGTCTGTGATGCAATGCCCTGTTATACTGCATTTCTGTGTAATATTATGTAGCCGAGGCATCATTATGATGGTCTTAAGAGGTGGATTAATTAATGTAGGACGCCACTGAAGGCCTAGGTGTGAAATGCACGGCCTGCCACTGAGGCCTAATATATTTTTTTCATAATGAACTGGACTGCGAGTGAGCACGCTGCTTTTTGATGCAGCTTTTGATGAATAGCCTACAGCAAAACTGACTTATAGCACTGATGATAATAGCACCGATTATTTTTCAATCTCACATAAAAATTATTAATGGAACAAAAACACATTTTTGCTTTAATAATAACTACAACTTTTTTAAAGTAGTTTACTATGGACCAAAGCGTGATCATACATTATTAACGTCTTACTGTTATTATTAGCCCTTCATGGATTCAGTCTTACATGTATTCTGTAGCTTATTGTAAATATGAACCATCAGTTTCGGACACGGCAAAGCTAAACTGCACCCGTTTTCAGAGCGTTGTATTTCAGCCCGAGCTCGACGTGTCCCTGTTCACGTAGACAGAGATGGCAAAAAGCGCATCCTGTTTGTTTTCTCTATATTACAAAAGCACGTTTTGTTGATATTGTGAGTGCACACAAAAATAAGGGTAGACCATTTACAGTTCCGAATGAAGTAGTCTTATCTGTATGAGCAAAAATGACGGCATACTTCAAGTTGTTTCCACTGAAGAACAAAATGAAGTGATCGCGCTGGCATCTCCTGTCAGACTTTTGTCCCCGTGTCTTGTGTTTCCACGTGCTCCCAGTGTTTCCATGTCCTTATTTGTTTTTTCCTGTTTCCTGTTCTTGTTTAGTTTATCAGTCCCCAGCCGTGTGTCATTAATTATCTAGTTTTCTCCTCATTTAGTTCCTCTACTTAAGCCCTGTGTTTTTCTGTCTCTAACGTCCGGTATTGTTTGTCTTACCCCCGTGCTCCCATGTTTCCTGGTGTAATCTTCATTAAAAGGAATGTTGATTGTTCTCCTCATCTCCTGCGTTCTCTTTGCTCCTAGCGCAAAGTGACAGAATACCGGACCCAAACAGAAAGTAAGCGGCGCCCCTTCTCCCCTTTTGTTTTCGGTTTTTGAAAGTTTTTTGTTTTCCTTGTTTTTCTCCCCGCGGCATGGAAACCGCCGCACGTGTCATTGCCCTAGCCCGTAGAGATCTCCCGTTCGTGGAGTATGCGTGGGAGTTCTGTGGGCTCACCATGGCAATGACGTTCGATGACACCACCATCAACTCGCTATTCTGGCACGGGGCCAACTTCCATCGTCCCATGGACCTCCCAGACACCACAGGACTAAGCTGGAGGGAAGGGATCCTCCAGTGTCTGGAGAGTGTCCTGCCCTGAGCCAGAACCAGCCCACCGTCCAGTTCGACAGCCAATCCCCAGTCAAGCCCGCCACCGTCCGCGGCTCATTCAAGCACACCGCCGGCTGCGGCTCTCTCCAGCCTGTCGGCCACTCCAAAGTCAAGCTTGCGGGTCGGCGCTCGCTCAAGCCCGCCGGTCGCAGCTCACTGCACCCTAGAGCTCGCTCCAGTGTTGGCTCCAGCCCCAGAGCTCGCTCCAGTGCCAGCTCCTTGAAAGCGCTTTGCTGTGCCTGCTCCTCCAGAGCTCTCTCCAGTGCCAGCTCCTCGTAAGCGCTTCCCAGATCCCCAGTTAAGCCCAGGAAGGGCTCCTGATTCCTTGTTTAACCCAGGAAGGGCTCCTGATCCCCGGTTAAGCCCAGGGAGGGCTCCTGATCCCCGTTAAGCCCAGGGAGGGCTCCTGAACCCCAGCTCCTGAACCCCCGTAAGTTCCCCCGGTTATTTTTTTTTGGGGGTGGGGGGTGGGGGGATTGGGGGGGTATGGCTCCAGCCTCCGAGGCGGGGGCTGGGGCTACGGCCTCGGAGGCTGCTCCACCATGGCCGCCCAAGTCTCCAAACCCGCCATAGCCACCCAAGTCTCCAAACCCGCCATGACCTCCCGAGTCTCCAGAACCACCATGGCCACCCGAGTCTCCAGATCCAGCATGGCCTCCCGAGCTCCCTGCTACGCCATGGGTCCCGGAATGGGCGCCGCCCTGGTGGCCATCTGTCCTGTCACCCTGTCCCTTGAGGCCTCCAGAGCGCCCCCCCCCCCCCTCCCCGTTGGATGTTGTACGGCGCGGGACGCGCCTTCCGGGAGGGGGAAGTAATTGTCAGACTTTTGTCCCTGACGTTTGTCCCAGACTTAATGTCCTTATTTGGTTTTCCCTGTTTCCTGTTCTTGTTTAGTTTGTTAGTCCCCAGCCGTGTGTCATTACTTATCTAGTTTTCTCCTCGTCTCCTCGTCAAATGTGATCAATTCAGCTGTCTGCCGCTACCTGCTTGGTTGTCACTTAGAAAAAAAAAAAAACTTGACTTAAACAAAAAAAGTTTATAACTATTTTAATGGCTGCAACAGCAGCTGTGTAATTAGGAAGCGAGAGAGAGAGAAAAAGACACAAGCTCCAGTCGGACTCGAGGATACTGGTAAGCTGTCGGCCAAGGGCCGGCTATAGGGCCTAGGTTTGAGGCCCGTGCAGGGCTCTACCTGATTTCTGCGTTTGGAAACAAATTTTGTGAATCAGGGGTTGTTTTCTAATTAAATGACATATTGTTGTATTAAGTTGTAAAAAAAAATGGTTTAATTATTACTTAAACACGTTTTAATTAATACAAAGGAACGATAAAAAGTGAGCAGCCTTGGACAGAGGACCAACGGCCAAGGTCAGGATTTTTCATTCAAAAACTTTAGCCTGTAGATTGAAATGAAAGCCCTTAATACAACATAAGGAAATTGTGTAATTCTAATGGTTTTCATAATGACAGTAAGAGCCTTTGTGTAAATTTAATTCTTGTTTTTAATTTTTGATGCGTTAGGCTGCAGCCTACGACTATCCCACATTTTGAAATGAACCCTCACTGTAAATTTTCTAATGATTTTTAAGGATGTTATAATGTTATATTATAATGTTATTATTGTTTTATTTCGTTATTTGATCTCCGTTTACAAAACAAAATATCATAATTTCAGTCAGTTTGCAAACTTTCCCTTTGCGCCACCTGGCAGTAGTTTCGTTAACAACTTTAACACACGACTGACTTGCAGCTAACGCCGTGGCCCTGCTGCGGCAATAGTCATTTTGGTTGTTCACCTACTGTATATAATCAATTTGGGTAATAAATTTTCATTTTACAACTTATAAAGCTTTAAAATATGTTTTCAAACCTCTGGTGTTGTTCGGTCATTTTAGACCGAATTTTAAAAATCGTTACTTCTTCAGAATGGTATGAAACTCCAATCACACTCCAAGGACGTAGATCAAAACGGTAAAATCAAAGACAGTAAAGTCCTGTCAGTTCGCTATTTTAATTTTGAGTAGTTTAATCTTGACTTTCAGTGTTTATTACAGGCTTTCAGCCTGTGTGTTTTATTGGCGTGATGGTTTGACCATAATAGTTTAACTTCGTCATTGGGTGAAAAACATGAACAAATTAAACAAAATCTTAAATTTGTTCTTAATCTTTTCGAAAGAATTTGGTTTAACTGTATAAGCTGCATAAGTATGGCGTTGCTTTGCTTTTTTCTGAACTGGTGTAATCAATTTTTATCTTTTATTATCTGTTGCCTGTGTTGTTACTGTTGTCATATTGTGTGTGATTTTAATTTAAAAAAAAACATTTTGGGTTCATTTAACCCAGCAGTAGGCCTATAGTAAATTTCAAACAATATTTGAATAAAATAAAACAGTCCACCATGTTTATTGATATATTACCTGATATATAATGTATGTATGTATGTATGACTTGGTGTATAAACAATCATTTCAGAGCAATTTGTTGTAGCCACTTACCCTGTAACTACATGGAATAATTGGGTAATAAGCACCACTTTAATTTACAGCCCGCAACTGTTGTATTTACCCTGTAACTACATGGAAAGAAGTTTGACTTAAACACAGAACAAGTGTATATTTGCACAGTAATTACAGAGAAAAATATTGCACTAGTTTTAATGTAATTGTTTGTTGGCCAGATTAAACCCTCTACTTTTTTTTATTTGCTATAAAAACATCACAGTATACATCCACTGAAATACAAATGTTGTATCATATATTTTTTTTCTGCGAACAGCTGTAAGAGGTAAGCTTGTTTTAAGCTGCATTGAACCTTGATGGTATATCATACAAAGTTATTTGGTGATAGTGGTGTTGTGAAGTTGCTGAGATCGACGAATAAGCTTTCATAAGGTAAGTAGACTCGTGAATTATAAATCATAGCAGAAACTCATGAACTCATTTCACTAGATGTCCAGTTTTGTTGTTCAGTAATCTCCAGCATGTATCCTTTAATAATAGAATATGTACCCCATGATTAAAAAATAACTAGGCCTGTAATAAAATACCAATATAAATTAATAAAAAGTATATTGTCTTTCTAAATCACTCCCAAACATAAGATTATTGTTTAAGCCATACATACCACGTAATATTAGAATAGGTACCCCTTAGTTTCAAAATACTTACAGTATGAATTTTTACTGGTATGTTATCCCTTTATTCCCCAAATGTCGCATATTATTCCCCTATACCTACACGGAGGTAATGAATAGGTACACTATAACAATAAAAAAGTTACGCTGAAAATTCTGTTTACTTACGCTGTTAATTGCGGGCTAATCTAAAGCAAATAGGTAGCCTACCTGTTACGTTTTAAAATAATTCCATTATAAATAATTTTCATATCTAGGTGCTACCCCCTTATTACCCGAACTTAACACATTGTTCCCTTATACCTACACGTACGTTCTTTATAGGTACACTATAATTACAGAAACGTACACCGTAAATTCAGTATACTTACATAGTTCTTTGCGAATTGTAATCTAAAGCGTTACCGTTAAATCAATGCACAAACTGACATTTCAAGCCAACATTTAAAAAAAAAAATCTAAACCTTTGCAAAAAGCTGTCATTGAGAATGTCTAAATATATATCCAAATCCACAGCTTGGTTGTATATATAAATAAACATTTATGTCTAAAAACAACTAGAGAATTTATAAGCCTTTTATATAGGGCTATATAGGAATCTAGTGACTAAACCATGGAATTGCAGAAGTTTTTATTTATTTACACCAGCCAGATGGTACTAATCTGACTTAAAAAAATTGGATTTTAAAGGCATTGTCTCTATTTTAACGTCACAATTGAAAAGTAAAAAAAAAAAAACTTTTAAATTGTATTATTTTCAATAGGAAAAATTGACCATACTTATTGCATAAATATTAATTAGTAGCATGAAATTCTCTCAAAATACAAAATATAAAAATATATATTTATATATATATACAGAAATACATTGCCATTTTACATATTGCATTGCCATTTTGCATTTTCAAAATGAATTTTGCTTCCCATATATATATGCAGGTGCATCTCAATAAATTAGAATGTTGTAGAAAAGTTCATTTATTTCAGTAATTCAACTCAAATTGTGAAACTCGTGTATTAAATAAATTCAATGCACACAGACTGAAGTAGTTTAAGTCTTTGGTTCTTTTAATTGTGTTGATTTAGGCTCACATTTAACAAAAACCCACCAATTCACTATCTCAACAAATTAGAATACTTCATAAGACCAATAAAAAAATAATTTTTAGTGAATTGTTGGCCTTCTGGAAAGTATGTTCATTTACTGTATATGTACTCGATACTTGGTAGGGGCTCCTTTTGCTTTAATTACTGCCTCAATTCGGCGTGGCATGGAGGTGATCAGTTTGTGGCACTGCTGAAGTGGTATGGAAGCCCAGGTTGCTTTGATAGCGGCCTTCAGGTCATCTGCATTGTTGGGTCTGGTGTCTCTCATCTTCCTTTTGACAATAGATTCTCTATGGGGTTCAGGTCAGGCGCGTTTGCTGGCCAATCAAGCACAGTAACACCATGGTCATTGAACCAGCTTTTGGTAACTTTGGCAGTGTGGGCAGGTGCCAAGTCCTGCTGGAAAATTGAATCAGCTTCTCCATAAAGCTTGTCAGCAGAAGGAAGCATGAAGTGCTCTAAAATTTCCTGGTAGATGGCTGCGTTGACTGTGGACTTCAGAAAACACAGTGGACCAACACCAGCAGATGACATGGCAGCCCAAATCATCACTGACTGTGGAAACTTCACACTGGACTTCAAGCAACATGGATTCTGTGCTTCTCCACTCTTCCTCCAGACTCTGGGACCTTGATTTCCAAATGAAATGCAATTCACTTTCATCTGAAAAGAGGACTTTGGACCACCGAGTTCTTTTTCTCCACAGGCCAGGTAAGACGCTTCTGACGTTGTCTCTGGTTCAGAAGTGGCTTGGTAGCCCTTTTCCTGAAGACATCTGAGCGTGGTGACTCTTGATGCACTGACTCCAGCTTCAGTCCACTCCTTGTGAAGCTCTACACCAAAATTTGTACCAAAAAAATAAGGATTTATGCTGATATCGTCCAAAACCACACTTTTCCAGGGGTGTTGCCAAACTTTTGGAGGGCAGTGTATATATAAATATATATATAAATGTCTCCACAATCTGTTTTTGAAGAAATATAGTATCGTGCTTCAGCGCACATGACATACATTCACTTCAAATGTTAACTCAGCAGTAGAGTTAAGCTCACAGGACCCTGCACTTATTCACAATCATTATTTTCATGTACTTAAAAGCCTTGCCAGTTAAACATTCAAGTTGTGTGCTGTTCTGAAGTGCGCTTTTTCTGAGCGTGTACACCTAAATCGCACGCACACTAAAAAGCCTGTCAAAAAGTGCCTGTTTACCAGTGTTGGGCACATTACTTTAAAAAAGTAATTAGTTATAGTTACTAGTTACTTCTCACAAATAGTAACTGAGTTAGTAACTGAGTTACATCATTATAAAAGTAACTAATTACCAAGGAAAGTAACTATTGCGTTACTTTTTTTTTATAATTCAAATGTCAAATAACTTGGATGCCCCCAATATTAAATATGTTAAATTAATGAAATGGACACTAAATAGAATAAATTATTATTATAAAACATTGTACATTAATCTACACTATTTATCTACTGACACTTAGCATCAGTCAGCCAAGCATTATAATATGATATTATGATAATTTAGCATTATATGATGAAAGAACTTTAGTAATCAGAATAACCAAGTATGAATTCATATTTGTTATGTTAACTGAACTTAGGACTGGTGGTGGTGCTTAAGATATTGTTTGTTATTTAGTGTTTCTATAAAAAAGGGGGGGGGGTTGATAATATAACAAAACTACTATGAATTCTACTACTAATAACAATATAAAACGCACTAAGGATTAATGAGCTGCTGGGTTCATGAATATTAATCACGTCGTCTGCGTACGCTTGAATTTTTTTGCTGAAATCAAAATGGGGACGATAATAGGTGAGTGCCAGCCAATGAGATTGTCGTTTGCGCATTGCATCCGTTATTTTGACAGGAAAATACAACAAAGAATATCGTTTACATGTAGCGCGTCAATTCTGCATGTTATGAAAGACTCTCTTGCTCTGTCTCTTTCTTTGCACATTTTTTAGACAAAGCGACGGTGAGACTTGCGCCTTCACACTAGAGTTTACGGTACGTCAAATACAGCCACACTGTGCATCCAGTCAGATGAACTGAAAAATTAAATTCTAATAATATTATAATAAATTATAGTAACGCGCATTTTATTGTCAGTAAAGGTAACGGCGTTGTAACGGGGGAAACAGTAATTCGTTTGATTACTCGTTACTGAAAAAAATAACGCCGTTAGTAACACCGTTTATTTATAACGCCATTATTCCCATCACTGCTGTTTACTGGACTAAGTTAGCTTTTGCATCTGATTGCACTAATACTGTCAAAACACACAAGGTTTACATGTAACCACAGTTGTTTATATTTAAAGTGAAAACAAACAGTTGAGAGAAAAACAGATATGTGCCTGTATATTAGATACGTGCAAAAGCGACAGTACTAAACATGCTGCCGATTGTTATTGAAGGGATACTTTACCCCAAAATTTAATTTCTGTCATTATTTACTCCCTCACATGTTGTCCCAAACATGTATTAATTTCTTTCTTGTGCTGAACACAAAATAATATATTTTGAAGAATGTGGGTAACCAAACATTTGCTTGTCCCCAGTGACTTTGATAGTAGGAAAAAAAATACTATGAAAGTCATTGGGGACCAGCAACAGTTTTGGTTACCCACATTCTTCAAAATAACTTTCATGTTCAACAGAAGAAAGAAAGCCATTCAGGTTTAAAACAACTTGAGAGTGAATAAATAAATTACATTTTGGGTGAACTATCCCTTTAATGTTAATAAAACAACAAAACACAAAGAGAAAATCTCTCACTGCTCTTGACTGAAGAAATTTCATACAGTAGCTTTCATACAGTTGCTAATAAGAATCAATGTATATAGTGTTTTTTATGTTTGTTTTAATTTTGTTTGTTTTACTGTTGTTTTTTACCAATTTTATTTGCTGTTTGTGTCAGTAATGGCACAACAAAAAGAGCAAATAAAATTATTGTTATAATTAATAAAAACAAATAAATTTAATTGTTAACATTGTTGTGTTTAGCAAGCTGAATGTAGAAGTTTGTATGTGACTCAAGCATGGTCAATTGCAAAATATTGCCATAAATATTGAAGGATTATATCAACCCAGATAAAAGCTTCACAGGGTGTTTATGACAATATGTTAGTAATAAAATTGCAAAAGATCATTAACTGTCATGAAAATTAGAGTAGGTGATGAATTAGTTAGAAACTTCACTCAAAATCAAATAACTGATCATGTTACATCGCTGCATCAATAGGAAGATAATTACAATGATATAAATGAAGTTAGTAGTGCCCAACCAAAGGGAGCACTAGCCACTATAATGGTGAGTTCAAACAAAAACTTTTTAAGAAAATCAACATTAATTTATGAAGTCAGCTTATGTGATGTTCTCTCAGATTTTTCAGTTGTATTGACATTTCAAACCCTAAAAAAATATTTTTTTCCCTTGACAAACTGGCACTAAAAAAAGCTTGTTGCATATGCTCTAACTTTCCTTATTTCTTTTTCTGCTGTTTGTTTGTTTGCTCATTAGCAACAAATTAGTGCACTGCTGCCTCTCACTGGTGTGTTAATGTCATTGGTTCCTTTGTGTCTACTTGAATATTTTAAGTAAGCGTCACTCAAAGCAGTAAGTAAATTGTTTTATTCGCCTTGAAATTAGCTGTAACTTAATAAAACCTAGTAAGCATAACAACTAAGTAAAGATAACGTCTCGGTTCCCTTTCAGTCGGTCACTCCGAGTCACGTCGGATGAGGGTCACGGTGAGGGCTTCCCAAGAGTAGTTCCTCACCCCTCAAGCGCTCCGCAACCGGTGGGGTTGCCGTTGGAGAGGGCTGGGACCTCTGCAGAACGGGGTGCACTGCCCGTTTCCTTCGGTGCTTCCCCTGACGACCAGATGTCGATCACTGCATTGGAGGGTGAGCTCTCTCTCTCCGGGGATGACGACCCGGCTGCGTTGCCCCCTTCGGGTGTGGTAGCGTTGTCCGAGCCAGACCCAGAGATGACGGCTATGCTTTCCCGGGCCACCGAGAATGTCGGGCTCGTGTGAAAAAAAAAAAAAAAAAAAGTCCACCGCGTCCCGATCCTTTGAGGCTGGACGAGTGGTTTCTCGGTAGGGGTCGCGCTGGTTCTCAGCGCCCCCCTCTGGTGCCATTCTTCCCGGAAGTGCATGAGGACTTACAAGATCATGGAAGGCACCTTTCACTGCCCGAAACAAATCTTGTAGCTCCTCCCCCCTCACCACCCTCGACGGTGGAGCCGCTTTGGGGTACGCGGGCATCCCCTTGGTGGAGCGGTCTGTGGCCATGCAACTGTGTCCAACAGCCGCTACCACCCTGCGGGGTGACCCGTGTCTCCCCTCACGGGCCAGTAGGTATAAGTCAGGTCTAACTGGCAGTGCTTATAGAGCCTGTGGGGAGGCGGCTTCTGCCCTCCACGCCATGGCGTTACTGCAGGTCCACCAGGCCAAAGCCCTGAGAGACCTGCACGAGGGTGGTCACGACCTGGCGGTTCTACATGAGCTGCGTGCTGAGACGGACCTCGCGCTTCGAGCGACGAAGGTGACCGCACAGTCACTGGGTCGTGCGATGTCCACGCTAGTGGTTCAGGAGCGCCATCTCTGGCTGTGTCTCGCTGACATGAAGGAGCAGGAGAAGGTACAGTTCCTGAATGCTCCCGTGTCACAGACCGGCCTCTTTGGTGACGCTGTCGAGAGCTTTGCCCAGCAGTTCTCGGCAGCACAGAAGCAGACTGAGGCGTTCAAACACATCATGCGCCGGAGGAAACCTGCTGCTTCCACCCCGGCTGCAGCCCTCAGCTTACTCGTCGCCATGGGCGCCCCCTGCGGCCGCCATCGCTCCCACGCTGCCGCAGCAGCCTTTCACCAGGCAGCATTGTGGAGCCGGTCGCAGGCAGGACGCCCAGCCCGTCCAGGCCCCCGCCAAACCTGGCGGCAAGCGCAAGTGCAAGAGGCCCTGAGACGGGCGACCCAGAGAGGGAGGAGACTGCTCATTGGGAGAAGGTGACTGCACCTCTCCCTCCCCCGGAGGAGGGCCGGGTGGAGTATCTTGTTTTTGTTCCGCCGTTGGCCCGAAAGCCAGCGGTACCCAAAACTTCACTTAAGAGCGGATTCCTCATTCTCTGGGTCCCGAGAGGGGGAGAGTTGCAAGCTGTGCATCACGGGATCGCTTCCCTCCTCCTCTCTCGCCAGGAAGCAGGTGGTTGCCCAAGAGCACCCCTCCTGCCCATTCGTGGAACCAGGTAAGGGCGGTAGCACTCCAGTCCCCACTTCAAGTCGTCACACGTCAGGCTGTCACAAGTCTCAAGCCGGGTTCCTGTGTTTTCTTCCACACGAGGAGGAATCAGGTGAGTGTTACACTACACACCCAGACCCCGCCCCCTGCCGTCACAGGCCAGGCCGTCACAGGCCCCGGGCCGGGTCCCTGTGTTCCACCACGCTGCCCCACTGCGGGTACGTCTGTGGCCTGTTGGTTCCGCTGGCACGGGGTCTCGGAGCCTGGTTAGCGCTCCCCGGTCCGTCTCGGTGGCTCCTGCGGACCATCAGACTCGGCTACGCGATTCAGTTCGCCCGGCGTCCCCCCAAGTTCAGGGGTGTCCACTTCACTTCAGTGAAAGCTGTTGATGCCCCTGTCCTGTGTGCGGAAATCGCAGTCTTGCTGGCGAAGGATGCGATAGAACCGGTCCCTCCAGCCGATATGAGGTCGGGGTTTTACAGCCCCTACTTCATTGTGCCCAAGAAAAGCAGTGGGTTACGAAGTTTTGAACCGTGCACTTCACAAGCTGCCGTTCAAGATGATGACGCGGAAACGCATTTTCTGGTGCGTCCGTCCCCTAGATTGGTTTGCAGCGATCGACCTGAAGGACGTGTGCTTTCATGACTCAATCCTACCGCGACACAGGGCATTCCTGTAATTCGCATTCGAGGGTCGTGCATGTCAGTACAAGATCCTGCCTTTCGGGCACCTCAGCCAGTTGGGTTTTCAGGTCAACTGGGGAAAGAGCAAACTCGTGCCAATGCAGAGGATCTCTTTTCTCGGCATGGAGTTGGATTCGGTCAACCAGACAGCACGCCTCACCCAGTATGTGCTGAGTCGGTGCTGAACTGCCTCAAGACTTTATCAGGCAGGACGGCGGTCCCACTGAAACTCTTTCAGAGGCTCCTGGGGCATATGGCTGCAGCTGCGGCGAAGTTCCGCCCGGTCTGCTCCATATGAGACTGCTTCAGCACTGGCTCCATGGCCGAGTCCCGAGGTGGGCGTGGAAACGCGGTACTCACCGGGTTCAGATTACACCGGCCTGCCGTAAGACCTTCAGCCCGTGGACAGATCCTTTGTTCCTTCGGGCAGGAGTGCCCCTGGAACAGGTCTCCAGGCATGCTGTGGTATTCACGGATGCCTCGGCCACCGGCTGGGGAGCCACGTACAACGGGCACGCAGTGTCAGGGGTATGGACGGGTCCCCAACTGCGTTGGCATATCAATTGCCTCGAGTTGCTGGCAGTACGCCTTGCCTTGTGCCACCTCAGAGGGCGCCTTCGGGGTCAAGGACGTTCTGGTCCGTACGGACAACACGGCGACCGTTGCGTATATCAACCGGCAAGGCGGTTTACGCTCCCGTCGCATGTCGCAACTCGCCCGCCACCTCCTCCTCTGGAGTCAGAAGCATCTGAGGTCCCTTCGTGCCATCCACATCCCAGGAGTGTTCAACCAGGCGGCTGACAAGCTGTCTCGAGCGGCACTTCCTGGGGAGTGGAGACTCCATCCCCAGGCGGTCCAGCTGATTGGAGTTGGTTCGGAGCTGCTCAGGTAGACCTGTTTGCATCTCCGGAAACCACCCACTGCCAGTGGTTCTACTCCCTAACCGAGGCAACGCTCGGCACGGATGCACTGGCACACAGCTGGCCCCAGGGCCTGCGCAAATATGCGTTCCCCCCAGTGAGCCTACTAGCACAGATACTGTGCAAGATCAGGGAGGACAAGGAGCAGGTCTTGTTAGTGCCTCCATATTGGCCCAGCAGGACTTGGTTCCCGGAAATCATGCTCCTCGCGACAGCCCCTCCCTGGCTGATTCCTCTGAGGAAGGATCTGCTTTCTCAGAGACGGAGCACCCTCCGGCACCCGCGCCCAGACTTGTGGAAACTCCATGTGTGGTCCCTGGACGGGACGCGGAGGTTCTAGGTGACCTGCCCCAGGGTAGCTCTCACTATTGCTTCAGCACGAGCACCGTCCACAAGACGGGCCTATGCGCTGAAGTGGAACCTGTTCGTCGAATGGTGTTCCTCTCACCGTGAGGACCCCCGGAGATGTTCGATCAGAGCTGTGCTGTCCTTCCTGCAGCAAGGGTTGGAGCGTAGGCTGTCCCCCTCCACCCTTAAAGTTTACGTTGCTGCTATTTCAGCCCACCACGACCCGTAGAGGGGAGATCGGTGGGGAAACACGATCTGGTCGTCAGGTTTCTTAGGGGGCTAGGAGGTTAAATCCTCCTAGGCCTCCCTCCTTACCCTCTTGGGATTTGGCATTGGTGCTAAGAGCCCTACAAATTGCCCCCTTTGAGCCTTTGCAGTCAGTCGAGTTGAAGTTTATCTCTATGAAAACCCTACTCCTGACTGCGTTGGCCTCGATCAAGAGGGTGGGGGACCTGCAGGCATTTTCGGTCGACGAATCGTGCCTTGAGTTGGGCCGGCTGACTCCAGTGCAACACTGAGACCCCGGCCTGGCTATGTGCCCAAGGTTCCTACCACTCCCTTCAGGGACCAGGTGGTGAACCTGCAAGCGCTGCCCCTGGAGGAGGCAGACCCAGCTCTTGCTTTGCTCTGTCCTGTACGTGCATTGCGACAGAACGTGGATAGAACTCGGAGCTTCAGGACCTCGGAACAGCTCTTTGTTTGTTACGGAGGGCAGCAGAAGGGGAATGCTTTCTCCAAGCAGAGGATGGCCCACTGGACAGTGGACGCCATCACCTTGGCTTATGAAGCACAAGGTGTGCCCTGCCCGCTCAGGCTGCGTGCTCACTCCACTAGGGGTGTCACATCGTCCTGGGCGCTGGCTCGTGGTGCCTCACTAGCAGACATCTGTAGAGCTGCGGGTTGGGCGACTCCCAACAGGTTCGCTAGGTTTTGTAGCCTACGTGTCGAACCGGTTTCCTCCTGTGTTCTCACATCAAACGGGTAGTGGCACTGAGAGGCCCGGCTCAGAGTCGGCTTGCGGCGTCCTTACGCCTAATTCTCCAGAGAGTTCCTTAACCAGGTAAACCCTGTCGAGTCCTCCAGCACTCCGGCGTCCAGACGTGGCGGAGCGTCCGGTGCCAGGCCTTTTCAGCCAATGAATTCTTGAAATCTGGTGTGAGGCTAGTGCCCATATGAAAGACCCTGCTGGGATCCCATATGTGTATTCCACGGTATGCTTATTAAAGCCGTGTTTTCCCTGGCAGACCACGTTCTGCCATCTCTAATGATGCAGCCTAAGCCATCTCCGAGACTTCCATGTGCATAGGGCCCTACGGGGTTACTTCACATGAGTAATGTCACTTAACCCCCTCTGGGAGGAGGTGACTCCGCAGTTGCCTCTTCCAAGCGGAAGGGCATGCTTCCCAGTGTTATCCAAGTCCTACTGTTTGGGTTGCTCAAGGAACAAAAGTAGTTGACCATCTCTGTGTAGAGCCCGGTCCTATCGTCTGCCTTATAGGAAGGATCAGGAGGCCTACACAGGGCACTGGAAGGGGCAGCTCCTGTGGCGCTTTGGTAGGGATCCCAATTTCGTCGGTCATCCGACGTGACTCGGAGTGACCGACTGAAAGGGAACGTCTCGGTTACGTATGTAACCCTCGTTCCCCAAAGGTGAGCTGCCGGGTCACCGGCTCGGCTCCTCAGCGAAAGCATGAATTAATGCGGTGCACCTGCTGCCTCTTATACTCACGCTGTGATCAGCGGCAGCTGGATGCAATGATCGCATGCCAATGTCCATTGGCTCGTTTAGATACACTCGAAGTGGATTGGTCGCTCTGGCGAGATCCCAATTTCGTCGGTCATCCGACGTGACGTCTCCGTTCCCTCCTTGTATGTAACCCTCGTTCCCCGAAGGAGGGAACGGAGACGTCACATCGACTGACGTTAGGGGTCTCACTTGGGAGCCCCAATCACCTCTGAGCATTAGAAGAAAAATTAAATGAGAATTGGCGAGTGGAATTTGCATGCCAAGCCACTCCCCATACATACAGATATATAACATGTCGGCGTGCATCCAATCATTCAGGTTTGTGCTGAGGAGCCGAGACGCATCCCGGCATTCAACGCAGATCAAGGTTGTGGCACGAAGGATGTAACGTCTCCGTTCCCTCCTTCAGGGAACGAGGGTTACATACGTAACCGAGACGTTCCCATTCAGTCAGTCAAGTTCGAAGTTATGTCGACTGACATTAGGGGTCCCTGTGGAAAATGCCACAACCCAAACTGTGTTACGTAAATGAGGATGCAAGTGCTCAGAACAAATGTATCTCAATTCGTAACCTTCCCAATGCCCTGAAAGCCAGATAAGCGGGACTACCAGGGGTGCCAGAGTTTTCTAGATTAAGCATCAGCAACCTTAGGGGGGGGTGGAGGCACAATGACAGAATGTAAGGTCATGTGAGAGTCTTGCAAAAATGAAGGAAAATAAGGGGAACATGATGGAAAACTAACCGTGGTAGAATCTGAGACATCAATGCCAGATCCGGAGAGAAAAATGGCATACTCTCTACTCAACACAGTGACAGACTTCTCTGCCAAGTCTGCAACTGCGGGGCAACAGAGGACCCAGAGTTCACCGACAGGGAACTGCTGGGAATAAAGCGCACGTATCCAACTAGGAATGGCGCCGCAAGCCGAACACCAAGCCCGACTCCTGCTAATTACCTGCTATTACCCAACACATGGGAGGACACGGGTTCCACCCGAAGATTCTAGAATCTTGCAAAAGTGTTTGGTGTCGCCCAGCCCGCAGCTCTGCAGATGTCTGCAAGAGAGGCGCCATGCGCCAATGCCCAGGAGGAGGCAACACTCCGAGTGGAATGAGCCCTCACTCCCAGGGGGCACGGCTCACCTTGGGACTGGCACGCCAAGGTGATGGCATCAACCAACCAATGAGCCAACCTCTGTTTGGAGACAGCCATCCCCTTCTGCTGTCCTCCAAAGCAAACAAACTGCTCAGAGCGTCTGAAGCTCCAGGTGCGTTCCATGTAAATGAGCAAAGAGCGGACGGGACACAGCAATGCAAGGGCCGAGTCTGCCTCCTCTGAAGGCAGCGCTTGCAGGCTCACCACCTGATCCCGAAAGGGAGTGGGAACCTTGTGCACATAACTAGGCCGGGGTCTCAAGGTAATGTGAGAATCTGCCAGACCAAACTCAAGGCACGATTCGTTGACCAAGAATGCCTGCAGGTCCCCCACCCTCTTGATGAAAGTGAGCGCGATCAGGAGAAGTCTTGAGAGACAGATGTTTTAGCTCAGCTGAATCAAGTGGCTCAAAGTGGGCTCTCTGTAAACCTAAAAGAACTATGGAAAGATCCCAAGAGGGGATAAGGTGCGACCTGGGAGGATTCAGTCTCCCCACACCTCTCAGGAACCTGACGATCAGGTGATGCTTTCCTAGGGATGAACCATCCACTGCATCGTGGTGAGCCGCAATGGCAGCGACATACACCTTTAAAGTGGAGGTGGACAGCCTCCGCTCCAGCTTTTCCTGCAGGAAGGAAACCACCACACCAGCCGAGCATCTCTGAGGGTCCTCTCGGCGAGAGGAACACCACTCAACGAATAGACCCCACTTCAAAGCATAAGCCTGCCACGTAAAGGGCGCCCTAGCTTGAGTGATAGTATCTATCATGGCCTGAGAAAGGCCAGAGAGGTCTACCGCGTGCTGTCAAGAAGCCAGATGTGCAGGTTCCATAGATCGGGTCACGGGTGCCAAATCGTGCCCATCCCCTGAGAAAAAAGGTACGGTCACGTATGTTCGTGAGATGCGCTGTCTTGTTGACCAATTCCAGCTCCATACCAAGAAAAGAGAAGCTATGCAAGGAGGAGAGCTTGCTCTTTTCCCAGTAGACCCGAGGCCCCAGATGGCTGAGGTGCTGAAGCACCACATCCCTGTGCTCGCACAACAGATCTCGCGAGTGAGCTAATATAAAGCCGGACGCACACTGTGCGATTTTTTTTAAAAAGTCCTTTAGGATTGTACTTGTCAGATTGTACGAACATGATGATCATGTCACACTGTGGGATCTCAGTTGTTATTAATGTCAGACTGTACGACAGTCACGACGTGTTAAAAATGGGTGCGCACAAGAAAACTTCCGTAGTTTTACATTAACAACCCACACACATTAAGTGACAGCGAGCTGCATTGCACGCGGTGCTGAAATGTTGGCTATCATGAAAAGTATATGAACGGCGACAATAGCGGCGTATTTAAGAAAAATAGTGTAAGCAGCACTACACACCCACATGAAAACAGCAGTAAAACCGGTGTTTATCATAGCAAAGGCAACATATCAGATTAATTCTGTGAGCAGAGAATGGGAGAGCCGGAGATTATGGCGTATAGAATAAATCTCTAGCATTAATTCTGATTATGGCTTGTCTTGAAAAACAAAGACAGTTTGATGAAAACCTTCTGACACTGCCAGAATTTAATCGGAGGTAAAATTTGATCGCAACGGCCATTAATCGGCTGTCGGTGAACATGTCAAACTAACGATCAAAGACTACAGAGTTTAGCCTAGGATTATAGGAATCTTTTAGGATTTTCTAAATTTGTCTCAGATGGCCAAATCATGGCCAAAATTGTATAGTGTGAGCCAGGTTAAGCCAGTTGTCAAGATAGTTGAGGATCCGGATGCCCTTCCCCCAAAGTTTCGTAAAAACGCAGGGAGACAGGGACAGCCCGAAGGGGAGGACTTTGTACTGATACGCTCAACCCTCGAAAGCAATCCGAAGAAACGGTCTGTGTCGAGGCAGAATCGAGACATGAAAGTACGGCATCCTTCAGGCCGATAGCTGCAAACCAATCCTGGTGCCGAACGCAAGAAAGAATGCTCTTCTGCATCAGCATCTTGAACGGAAGCCTGTGCAGGGACCAATTCAAGACTCGTAGATCCAGGATTGGCCGTAACCCACCGCTCTTCTTGGGTACAATGAAATAGGGCCTGTAGAACCAGAGGCAGAGGCATCCTTGTCCATTGGGACAGATGTAAAAAGGACGCCCCTGAACCTGGGAGGGTGCCTGGCGAACTGAATCACGTAGCTGAGCCGGACTGTCCGGATAAGCCAGCGAGACGGGCTGGGCAGCGCAAACCACTCCCCCGCCCATAGAAGCATGGCCGTCAACTAATCCTCGGACTCTGACTGGGCAGCCGCCGTGGCTCATGATCAATAAGCTTTTTGCATTCGGCCAAACTGATTTGGCAAAATCAAAACGCTGATGGTAAAGGGATTTGCCATTAGTGTGAGTTCCGCTTGCTGTGAAGCGGGAGCAGCTGGCAGAGGATTTTGCTCGGTCGTAAAGCCTTCCTTAAACGCTATATTCTCAAATAAAACAATGATTTGCGCAAAAAGAATGATTAATTATCAATTGAGAATTTGTTATTGATATGGTCTGGTGGTCATATTGCCTATGCCTGCGAATACGGGACAAACTGCATTCCATATAGCTTTCGTACGGGACACTTTTTTGATGCCTTAAATACAGGATGATTTCGTATTATACGGAACGGTTGGCAACCCTATCACCTGTAGGCTGCACTCTGCGAGAGGGGCTGTGAGAGAATAATAAATAAAAAGAGTGTGGCTGCTGTGAGTGCAGGCAGCCTATAGGGACAGCATCCATATTTCAACCCAGTGGCATGAGAACACTGGCCCTCACGGCAAAAAAAACAGACCGGCCCACCAGGAATTATCTCGGTGCTCCGGATTAGCCAATCCGGGCCTGCTTCGTGTGCAGTGCACCTACATATAGTGCCGGGGCGACCCAAGTTCAAGTCCTGGCTCGCGGTCCTTTCTAATCCTACCAAACACACCCCCACCTTGTTTCCTGTCAATATATACTGTCCTAACCTAATAAAAAGGTTAAAAAAAAAAAAACAGTACTGTGATAATACTGATAACTGTGGTAATTTTGGTCACTATAATCATGATATGAAATTTTAATGGCATTTTACCTCTAATAACAATAGCTATGTAAAATAATTCTGAAATAAACTTTAAAATGGGGAAAAACATATTTTAAGTAAAAATAATTGAAATATTTACTTCAAGAAAATAATTTAGGCCAAAGGGGTTTGGCTGACAAAAATTTTTGAACACCGCTGCATTAGATAATATCTAAATAAATTATTATAAATTATTTTTATGTTTTAGCTATTATTTAGTGTATAACATATGTAAAATCATTTGCAAATTTTTATAAAGTGCATAATCATATATTAATTAAAAGTATAATAATATTTGTAAACATTTCAGTTTACATGAACTGATTTGTTCATCATTATGTAGTATTCACTAAGGTCATTAGTACACATTTAGAAGCACATTATCTCATACTTGTAGGTATTTGAATATATATTAACAAACGAGCTGTTAAGCATTATAGGGCCAGTTTTACTAACAGCTTGTGTCAGTGCACACTGTCTTTTGCCATTAAAATAGTACTGTCAGGTTTTACTAAAGACGCGCAGTGACGAATTAGCGCTGAAGGGCGAAGACAAAGTTATTTTTGTGCCTGACCTTATTGAATATGCATTTGTAGGAGTTTCCCTTTCAGATGCAAAATTTATGGGAGGAGATAATTCAAATGAATCGCGCAACGTGATTTACTAACGTTAGCGCTCGTCAAATTACTGGTATTTGCACCATTATTTAGCACCCAAAAAAAGCATGGCTTAAACTATTTTGCACTTAAAATGGCTGCAATTATTGTTGCTAGAGGAGGCACTGCAGAGAACAGAGAGCGCGTGGTAGAGGGGAGAGGATTTTTTTCCACACGTATTAATTTATTTGGAACGCCAGAAGAACATATTATCTTAACATATCGTTTCTGTTATTTTTCATTTGCTTCAGGAAATAAAAGACAAGTTGGAACCCTCAACTAGGAGTCTCGCAATATCAGCTCTATCAAAACTTCTTCTTGCAACCCTTCATTTTTTGGCCTCCAGTTCTTTTCAAAGTACCGTGGCTTCTTTATTTCTTTATTCTTTATTTGTGACTACGCTAATTTGCGCTGCGCTTGGTACATTGTGTTGGTCGATATGTAAATGAGATGTGTCTGTGTTCTTTCATTTGCGTGTTGTTAGTAAATCACCCACAGAAATTTCCATGCCCATCAGTGCTGTTTTAGAATTGCACTTTCGCGCTAATTTGCCCTGTTTAGTAAAACTGGCCATAATGTTTAGTTAATATAATTATTAATGAAAAGTATAACATTTCCATACTTTTTTTATGGATTTACAATTAGTTGAAAAAAGGAAACAAAAAGCTTATTTTTTTAAGTAGGTAAAGCACCTGGAATGAAGGAATCCTTGCGGCAGTCATACAGCATACCAGGAAACAGAGGTCTTCCTAGGGCTGCCAGTTCAATGGTTTCTGATGTCATGTCTGTAGTGAAAAAAAAAAACAGGAAGAACAATGAGAATATTTTTTTAAATTGTAAACCTTATAATAATTTTATCATTCTAAAATTCTTGTTAAAAAATTGTTAAAGTTTTTTTAAAAAGGTAGTGAAAGTCTAACAAGTATACAAAAAAAAAAAACATAATTAGTTCACAGTGTTCCACAAAATGTTTCATAAAGTTCACAAAATTATGCCCAATGTAATCTAATTCTGTTTAAAAATCCAATAAAAACAAATAAAGACATAACTCTTTCGTTCACTGAATGCAGTGACTCTAATCAGATGCAAATGTCATGTAGAAATCTTTAAATGGATAGTCTAAAGATATTTATTTTACCTAATGCATTTTGAATCTGCCCCTGCGAAATCACTGACATTTAAACAGCGAATAACGTGTTGGTGGCTCTGCACACTATCATGACACTACCTGTTTGTGTCGTTTTAAGTCATGTCTTACCTGGAGTTTCTGTGCAGTCTATGGTATGTTAAGAAATGAAGTCGTCTTGTAATGTCTTCGATTGAAGTCTGAAGCCAGCTGGATTTCTGTTCCTATATTTATAACACTCTATCTGGAAATGTTCCATGAAAGCTTTTTCACTGGAAGAAAATCATGGAAAAACATCTAATTAGATGGCAAAATTCCAAAGAAGAAGGTAATTGTCTGATTCTGGTTAAAATCTATAAACCTGTCAGCCTCACCCACACCCACACCCACCTGTGATTTGATTTGTTTTCTTTCACTGTTAACAGCTGTCCTTGTTTGTTTGATTTGTCAGAGGTTCTTTATATAGCTGTGCTTGGCTTAGTATTAGACAGGATTCAACTAACGGGTCAACTACCCTAAGTTTGCACTGCAGTTAATCCTTGAAAAATCAGTTTGTTCTTCACTGCTATTGGTGTTTTTCAGAAAAACATATGGGCAACACTTTAGAATACTTTTTCTTACTTAATCCATTACTAATAATGAAATACTGTAAAACAAATTGGTATTTCTACATTAACACTTAAGTCATTGCTATTATCTACTAAGGAATGTGTGTTAACTAATCAGTGTGTAATAGCATTTTATGATTCTGTTAAGTAGCAGTTAGGTAATTAATAATTAATAAATACACACATACACATAATATATTAATTAGAAGGAATTGTCTTTTTTTATTATTTTTTTATTTTTTTTTAACAAGTGTTTTACTTACATTATGTTGTGTTTTAGAGTTAACAGAAATGACCGTAAAATTAATGGATAATGTCATGAGCTGCCAGTACTTTTCCTGTTATTTTACAGATTTATTTCTTATTTCTCAATTTACAGATTTATTTCTCTCCAAGTTCCTTGCCATAACTAGCAGTACAGTGTATGTTTTCACTGAACTCTGTTTTTCTCGTATACATCACATTACCATTGAGTAAATTATTCCTTTATGCAAGGCAATGACTAAGGGAAAATTAAAATATAAGGAAATTAGTCATTAATAAAGAATTAGCACATAATTCTGCAGGAATTACTTAGAAACTGGAACAGTATTCTAAGTGAAAATATAGGGAACCCATTTGTAATTAATAAAGAATTAAGTCACAATTATCTGGGATTTATTAAGAATCTGGAACAGAAGTGTAGCAACTCATAATGTAATAACTGCACATAATGTAATAAGTATTACATTATTATTGTAATAAAATTTCATAATGTAATAATTTTCTCAAAACGTAATAAAATCTTGAGCTCAATGTAATAATAATTTTTCAATGTAATAATTTTTTTTCACATAATGTAGTAGGTTATTGTATGAGAAATGTATTACATTATGAACACACTGTGGAAACTTATAATGTAATCACAGTTCATAAGGTAATACCAGCACATAATTTAAATTAATGTTTACAATATTATAATTATCTTTCAATATAATAAATTTGACCTTAAAACATAATAATAGTTTTATGTAAAATATGCTATTACATTAAAAGAAAATTAGGCTTATTAGCCTACATTGTGAACTTTTATTGTGAAGAAATATTAATTTAACTCATGCTCCGTGCTACCGTTGGCTGAGGCAGATACCGCAATCTACTACATTAGACTTTGGAAACTTTTATTTGTTTTGTTCAAAATTTGTTCATAAAAATGCCTTCAAATTATTTAGAATTTAGTGCATATAATCGTTATTGCATTATGAGCTCAAGATTTAATTACGTTTTGAGAAAATAATTACATTATGAACATTTTATTACAATAATAATGTAATACTTATTACATTATGTGCAGTTTTTACATTATGTGCAGTTATTACAACAGTGAATCCATTGGTAATTGTCATTGTTTTCAAATAACTTTAACAAGCATTGTACATAGTTACTGAGTTGTTATACTGTTTTTGGATGTTACGATTCAATTGTCTGTTTCTGTTTTAATTTCATATCCTCAAACAACTTTACTGAACGTTGTAATGTATTACATAAATTACAGTTCGTGATATAATGCCTTAAATGCAGTAATACTTTTTAATTTCCCTAATCAATTGCCCTAGAGGACCATATCTGTGCTTCAACCCCATCTATCAAGTCCACTCAATACAAGCCAAGTGTTCCTTCAAGAGCTTCTTATTAGGTAACACTTTATTTTGATAGTCCACTTTAGACATTCTACTAACAGTAAGTGACTACATGTCAACTAGCAGTCATTAGAGTTTTAGTAGACTGTCTGCTTAATATCTTCTAACACTTTATTTTGATGGGTCCACAGCATACAACATACTGACTATGGGAAACTTTGCAAGTATATGTCAACTTATTTTACTAACCCTATACCTACCGTAACAGTCTACTCTGAGAGTTAGTAGACATGTAGTTGCAAATTAATGAGAATTAGTTGACATGTAGTTGACATGTAATTACAAAGTTAATTATAGTTTGTAGAATGTCTAAAGTGGACTATCAAAATAAAGTGTAACCTCTTGTTCTTGTTGCCTCTCAATCTCCAGATCTGACTTTTGTAAGTAGACCATGGTCTTTAAATATTCATGGTCTTTCATGTATTTTGCGTGGTCTGCCTAATTGAATAAAAAAAATGAGCGACCACAAACAAGTTTCATGAGTTCACCCTTACATATAATAAACAGAGTAAAGGTTATGCGTATTTGGCGTGCTGTCCTAGGGGAGGGCTCTGAGCCCGGAATTTTGGCCCGAACCCAGAGTACACTCCCCATACAGGTTAGGACAGGAATAGTTGTAAGTGCGGAGAAGGGGTGGCGGAGGGATGCTGGAAAATTGTCAAAGAACAGAGGTAAGTCTGCTGTGTATATATACACCTCTTGTTAATGGGTTGATTACTGACTGTGTTCCTCTCGTGTTAATTAGACTAGGTTAATTATCTGAACATGCTCCTCGCAAACTTTGTTAATGCTGCTGTGAGCATGTAAGAAATACTGCTGCTGCAAATATAACATACATGAAATAACCCCCCTCAAAGCAGGAGACATAGAAGGGACAAAACAAGCCAAACAAGAACAAAAACACCCCCCAACAAACAGATCTATCGCCAAGACATATGTACTGCTGCTGCTCTGAAGAGACATGTGAACCGCATGTATTACTATCTATGTGTGCCTGGGCTACCACACCGACTGGCTTAACGCTATAGTGGCCTATGGCTATGTGTGCCTGGGCTACCACGCCGACCGGCTTAACGCTCGTGGCCTATGGCTATGTGTGCCTGGGCTACCACGCCGACCGGCTTAACAATAGTGGCCTATGACTATGTGTGCCTGGGCTACCATGCCAACCGGCTTAACGCTAGTGGCCTATGGCTGTGTGCCTGGGCTACCACGCCGACCGGCTTAACAATAGTGGCCTATGACTATGTGAGCCTTGGCTACCACGCCGACCGGCTTAACTCTAATTAAACGCGCACTATGTGTAATGTTAAAGGGGTCATTGGATGCAAAATTCACTTTTTCAAGTTGTTTGAACATAAACGTGTGTTGGAATTGTGTGTACACATCCATCCTATAATGATAAAAATTCACCCAGTGGTTTTTTAAAAATCCCTATTTTAAAATCCTCTTTCTCAAATCAGGCTGTTCTGAGGTTCCTGTCAGAATGACATAGTTCTGTACAGACCGCTCCCACGATAGTTGATTGACAAGACCGTCTTACCTTAGACCCGCCCTGAGTGAGCTGAGTGAGCTGTAAACAGTCCGACCGCCATTGTGTCGACTCCGGTGCAGGGAAGACAAGATGTCTTCAATTAAGCGATTGAGGCATTTTGTTGTTGAATGTAATAATGAATATAGCAGTCATCATTAACAATAGTGGCCTATGACTATGTGAGCCTGGACTACCACGCCGACCGCCTCAACGCTAGTGGCCTATGGCTATGTGTGCCTGGGCTACCATGCCAACCGGCTTAACGCTAGTGGCCTATGGTTGTGTGCCTGGGCTACCACGCCGACCGGCTTAACAATAGTGGCCTATGACTATGTGAGCCTTGGCTACCACGCCGACCGGCTTAACTCTAATTAAACGCGCACTATGTGTAATGTTAAAGGGGTCATTGGATGCAAAATTCACTTTTTCAAGTTGTTTGAACATAAACGTGTGCTGGAAGTGTGTGTACACATCCATCCTATAATGATAAAAATTCACCCAGTGGTTTTTTAAAAATCCCTATTTTAAAATCCTCTTTCTCAAATCAGGCTGTTCTGAGGTTCCTGTCAGAATGACGTAGCTCTGTACAGGCTTCTCCCACGATAGCTGATTGACAAGACCGTCTTACCTTAGACCCGCCCTGAGTGAGCTGAGTGAGCTGTAAACAGTCCGACCGCCATTGTGTCGACTCCGGTGCAGGGAAGACAAGATGTCTTCAATTAAGCGATTGAGGCATTTTGTTGTTGAATGTAATAATGAATATAGCAGTCATCATTAACTCCCGACATCTGAGCTGCTGAAGAGGCAGAGGAATAACATTACTTTCATTTTGAAGGGAATGCGCTGATCCCGATCTGCCTAAATGTGTCTATTTTCGCGTGAATCATTCGTGATCCAGCTTTATCTACAGAAGTGAGTATAAGGGTTTTTATGAATCATTGCAAATCACCTTTCCTAATAATGTGCTAGCTAGCCAGTTTCGCGGCTGAAGTTTAGTATGCTCCATAGATATATATAACTAGATGCCTCATTATGGACTGTTTCTGTGGGCCGCGATACGTAAGCCATCCGCCATTTTTGGAACGGTCTGCGAATCTTTGAGCGCATTGACTATGTGCATCTACAACAGCAAGTTATACGCTTGTATATCTTTGAATATTCATTGATTATTATGGTGAATGCGAGATGGCTGACGCGTCAACTTATCTGGAGTGGTCGAACAGGGAATCTACACATATCTATGGTCTGCTCGTCACTCCATGGAAGAGAGGGGACGGAGTCAGCAGAGCTCACTAGGATTTAAAGCAATATGAACTAGAACAGCGTGCTGAATACAGAGCTGATTTTGACAGGGTAAAGAAGGTGTTCTTTACACTACCATTGAGAAATTTTAACCAAAGTATGTTATAGACTTTTCATTAAGGCCCTAAAGAATCATATCATCTTGTGTAAAATGGGCATCCGATGACCCCTTTAATTAACAAAATGGATATACGTTGCAATCCGATAAATAAGACCCCAGCACCCACCTGAGCAAATATCATAATTTAGTCATTTGACAACTGCTGTTACTTTCTCCACTTCATCAGTCCCAGTGGCAGCAAAAGCTCTGAATTTTGGCCTGAACCCAGAGTACCCCCAAAAAGCAACAGAGCAAAGGACAGCTGCCCTACGAGTCGACTAAACACCTCAAAATGAGTGCCGAAAATTTGGCGGGCTGGCGTTTCAGGAACAAGCTTAGTCTTTTGACCCAGTCAATGGACAAGGAACAGCGTGATTGGGGCGCTCAATCAGGAAGGCTCGCACCGCTTCTTGACAGGAGCAGCTTGTGGCATCAGACCGGTGAGCCCTACAGACCAATAAAGGAGGAGCAGCGTGTTTTGGGCTGTCAGACCAGGGGCCCATACTGCCTCCAACTGGAGCAGCTCGCAGCGCTGGGAAGACGGGCCCCACTAGCTGATGGACGAGGAGCAGCGTGATTTGGGAAGCCTAATCAGGATGGCTCACACCACTTCTTGACGGGAGCAGCTCGCAGCGTCGGACAGGTGAGCCCGACTGGCCGACAACAGAGAGGACAAGGCTCGAATCGACTGACCGGGAAGATCCACTTAGCTTTGACGTGAGCAGCTCATGGCGTCGGATGAGTGGACTTTACCGGTCGATGGACGGGTTGAACTAAATTTGAAGTGCCCAGTCAAAAACTTTGCAGAGTTCAACGTGAGTTCAAAACTCACAGGATCGGACGGGTAAGCCTCGTCGGTAGTCAGATGGCAAGAGGCAAAAGTTACTCACCATTTTTTTAATATATATAAATATGGCTTAGTCAATGATGGTTTGGTGGACTTTTTTGATGTGGGACCGATTGACTGGCTGCTGTCGCATTTATTTCTTCTGTGTGATACATTGTTAGATTAATCTATTAATCATATTAAGTAAAAATGTCCAGAGCTTATCATCATTATTTACTAGGGCTGTCAATCGGTTAAAATATTTAATCGCGATTAATCGCATGATTGTCATGAGTTGACGCACGGTTAATCGCAACTTAATCACACATTTTTATCTGTTCTAAATGTACCTTAAATTAATACTTTTCAAGTTTTTAATACTCTTATCAACATGGGCATGGACAGATATGGATGCTTTATGCAATATTTGTTTATTATTAGTGAAACTATAGTTAACAGTTATAGAGCATGAAGACTAGACATGTTTCAAAGGTCATAGATGTTTTTCAAATAACATGTTCATGTCTATTCGACACATGAAAAAAGAACAGAAATACCAGGTTACCATTACTTCTCTTTCTTTGCACTGATCAATTTACTTGCACAAACCTGTTTACATTTTCACACTACTTCTGAACATGCAAAATGTATTTATTATTTATTATAAAAAATGTTTGCCTCTCTGTGCCCACATACTGTATTTTAATGCAGCTAAATTCTCAATAAAACTGTTTTCATTTATGCATTTTACTGTTTCTGTTGTCAGACAACGGAATGAATATGAAATAGTGACTGAAACGCGACCCATTTAGACTAAATAACCAGCTCTCCCTTCCAAGATGTTAATCTGCACAAAAATCCTGATCTATAATCCAGCCATCGTCTGATAAAATCAAATAGGCTACACAGATAAAGACAATAGCTGTGCTGTGATTTTGGCTATACTTGCATGTTAAATTAGAGAAGCAACGTAATATGTGTTTTAACTGAAAGCGCAGCTCCTCTCTGCCGCTCGCTGAACAGAGCAGAGAGAGAGAGAGGTGTGTGCGCAGCGGGAAAGAGAGACCTCGCTATCGTGCGGCAGAACCATCGAGTCTCAGAAACTAAATAAGGTTTTGGCAAACCCTAAAGATTGGTCGCTAGGACTTCTTTTCGAAAAAAAAAAAAGTTGCTAAAGGGGTCTGAAAAGTCAATAAGTTGGCAACACTGTCAGTATCTCCATCCATTTCTCCAACAACGGGTTAGACCACGGGTCAAACAGAAAATGCGCGCTGCGTTAATCGCGCATTAATAAAATTAGTGCTGTTAAAATGAATTTGCGTTTACGCGCTATTAACGCGTTAATTTTGACAGCCATATTTTTTACATAAATTTTATCATAATCTCGATATGATATACTTTATCGCCCAGTGCTAATTCAAGCTATTTATAGAACGTGCTAGGCGGGCAACTCAGAGACTCCATGCGGGGCTAATAAATAAATAAATAAATAAATAAAAACTGTGAAACATGTAAATTGTACATAATGCAGTTTTTAAAATAACTTCTAAATTATAACATTTCTATTTGTTGTTGAAATATATTGATTATATTGAGTTACACAGTGGCTGTCATAACATGTTTCATAACAGATTTATTTAAACATACATTAAATAATTAAGACATCACTAACAGGTAAAGTGAAATATAATGAGTATATAGTCTAATATTTCACAAAATGCTCTTCTGTAGACTTCATTTCTCTAGTGAACTAACGAGCTGTGGATAGTCAAGTCAAGTCACCTTTATTTATATAGCGCTTTTAACAATACAGATTGTGTCAAAGCACTTAACAGTATCAAGTTGGAGGATAGAGTGTCAGTAATGTATAATAATAAGATTAAACACTCAATTTTCAGTTAAAGGCATTTCATTATTCAATTCAGAGATGTCATTGTCTAGCTCAGTATAGTTTAAATAGTATCTGTGAAATCCAATTGACGATAATCGCTAGATATTAAGTGTCCCCAATTGAGCAAGCCAGAGGCGACAGCGGCAAGGAACCAAAACTCCTTCTGTGACAGAGTGGAGAAAAAAAAAACATTGGGAGAAACCAGGCTCAGTCGGGGGGCCAGTTCTCCTCTGGCCAGGATATTATTGTTTATTTATTGTTTTAATTAAGACTTTAAATGATTTATATTTCTATTTTAATAGTGTTGCAATTTCTAACAATAATAGTATTATGTAGTTAGGTATTTTATTATATTTTTAGTTATTTGTTTTATTGTATTTTAAGTCGAGGTCTTCACTGGGATTATGTCCCCGGGGCTCATCCAGGGGTCCGGCCTCCGCCGACAATCTGGGCCGCAGACATCATCTCCCGGCGCCAATCCACCATCTGATCCAGACACGGACTGAGAAACAGAATAAGAAAGAAACAGACTAATATGAGCGTAGATGTCAATATTTTTATGATGTAACAAGTACATCATGTGTTATGGGAAGTGTTCCCGGTTCCGGTTGATCTAATTAATGCAGCCTAACAATCCTTTAACGGATTTGAATAATAGAAGTGTATTAGTGTGTTATGTGTACGCCAGGTTAAAGAGATGGGTCTTTAATCTAGATTTAAACTGACAGAGTGTGTCTGCCTCCCGAACAGTGTTAGGTAGATTGTTCCAGAGTTTGGGCGCTAAATAGGAAAAAGATCTGCCGCCCGCAGTTGATTTTGATATTCTAGGTATTATCAAATGGCCAGAGTTTTGAGAACGCAGCGGACGTGAAGGACTATAATGCGATAAGAGCTCGCTCAAGTACTGAGGAGCTAAACCATTCAGGGCTTTATAAGTAATTAACAAGATTTTAAAATCTAAACGATGTTTAGTAGGGAGCCAGTGCAGTGTTGACAGAACCGGGCTAATGTGCTCATACTTCCTGGTTCTAGTAAGAACTCTAGCTGCTGCATTTTGAACCATCTGTAATTTGTTTATTAAGCGTGCAGAACAACCACCCAATAAAGCATTACAATAATCTAACCTTGAGGTCATAAACGCATGAATTAATATTTCTGCATTTGACATTGAGAGCATAGGTCTCAGTTTAGATATATTTTTAAGATGAAAAAATGCAGTTCTACAAATGCTAGAAACGTGGCTGTCAAAGGAGAGATTACTATTAAATAGCACACCTAGGTTCCTGACTGATGACGAAGAATTTACAGAGCAGCCATCAAGTGTTAGACAGTGTTCTAGGTTATTACTTGTGGGGGTTTTAGGTCCGATAAGTAACACCTCTGTTTTTTCAGAATTTAGCAGTAAGAAATTACTCGTCATCCAGTTTTTTATATCGACTATGCATTCCATAAGTTTCTCAATTTGGTGTGTTTCACCAGGCCGTGAAGAAATATAGAGCTGAGTATCATCAGCATAACAGTGAAAGCTAACCCCGTGTTTCCTAATGATATTTCCCAAGGGTAACATGTAAAGCGTGAAAAGTAACGGCCCTAGTACTGAGCCTTGAGTAACTCCATACTGCACTTGTGATCGATATGATACCTCTTCATTCACTGCTACGAATTGATGGCGGTCAGGTAAGTACGATTTGAACCATGCTAAGGCACTTCCACTAATGCCAACAAAGTTTTCTAGTCTATTCAAAAGAATGTTGTGATCGATAGTGTCGAACGCAGCGCTAAGATCCAGTAGAACTAATAGAGAGATACAACCACGATCAGATGATAAGAGTAGGTCATTTGTAACTCTAATGAGAGCAGTCTCAGTACTATGATACGGTCTAAATCCTGACTGGAAATCCTCACAGATATCATTTTTCTCTAAGAAGGAATATAATTGTGAGGATACAATCTTTTCTAATATCTTTGACAGAAAAGGGAGATTCGAGATCGGTCTGTAATTAACTAGATCTTTGGGGTCAAGTTGTGGTTTTTTAATGAGAGGCTTAATAACAGCCAATTTAAAGTTTTTGGGGACATATCCTAATGACAATGACGAATTAATAATAGCCAAAAGAGGATATATGACTTCTGGAAGCACCTCTTTTAGTAGTTTAGATGGAATAGGGTCTAACATACATGTTGTTGGTTTAGATGAATTAACAAGTTTATACAATTCTTCCTCTCATATAGTAGAGAATGAGTGGAATTGTTCCTCAGGGGATCTATAGTGCACTATTTGATGTGATGATATAGTTAACGGCTGCATGGTTACAATTTGATCTCTAATAGTATCAATCTTGGAAGTAAAGTAGTGATAGATACTTATGACTTGCCTGAGGTAAATGAATTGCTATGTGACATTTTGTTTACAAGCTGTTTTATTGACGTCTTTCTGCGGTTGAAACAGATTGTGCGATTACATGAGGCATGAGATGTTTATTCATGTTTATTTTGTGTTAAAACTAGTAATAAAGAGGAAGAAATGATCGAATTCACTCGCGCTCTGCGCTGCCCTTTGAACTGAGGCGTTTATACAGCTATCTGTCATGACACATCAAAGAGCGTCAAAACAGCATTAATTGTTCAAATTTACGGGGAAAAAAGGACATAATTTAAAGGATGAGACTTTGTTTTTTTTTCAAAAGTAATATAAAACTTCTATACAACTGGAAGTTTACAATGAAGTTCCACTCGTGCAGTGGTTAAAACAATGCTGTATTTGCTCGGTACTCGTGCGTACCGAACCGAAAGACCCGTAGCGAAAAATTTCGGTACAAATGTGTACCGTTACACCCCTGATAGATAGATAGATAGATAGATGGAGTGAGGATACTGTATGTGCTTTAATGTACTAATAGGGAATTCATGATGAACATATTAGTAAACATTTTGTGTTAATGGCATATAAAGTAATATTCTCTGGCATAAGCCAAGTGAATGATTTAAGATCTGGGTTTGGGTTGGGCAAAGTATATAGTACTGATGAAGACTCCCATACGGAAATGTAATATATGACATATATGTCCCTATATCAGTAGTGATGTTGTCATATATGTTACATATACAGATGGTACTCATCCAGAATAATACTTCTACCGCCGCAACATTAAAAATGTGTATTTGCTGCCTTTTACCGCTAAGTGGCGCTTTAACCACAGACTTTGAAAAGTAAGAATATGAACGCGTTGGAGCACATTCCCTCGCGTTTTGCATTGCACTCTGCCAAAATTGGTTGCAGTTGCTCTATAATCTAAGATAAACTAGTTAAAATAATTCATATTCACAGAAGCAAATTTAGTACTTTAGTGCGTTTGTTATTCAGAACTGTTACGTCCCTATATGTGACGTTGAGTTGCTGTTTGAGTATTTTTCTGTTTTTAGTATTCTTTTTCCGGGTTTGCCTTTTCTTTCTCTTGGCCGCCCTCTCGTTTTTCTCTTCTACTTTCCCCTTCGCAGGTGGCGTGCGGATTGGTCGTCTCGCTTGTCAATCATTCGGGACGAGTTGATTGGGTGTGAAGACGTGAGGGGGGAGTGTTCTTCAATCGCGCTTGCTGATTGACGTCCAGCTGTGCTATAAAAGGGAAACGCCGGTGTATTAGAGACGCCAGTCTTTGTGAACTTGTGTTATGGTTATTTTATGTTGTGTTCTTTTGTTTGGTTTAGTTTGTATGGTTTAGTTTATAATGTGCTTTGACGGCCATGTAAAATCTTATCTATTTGTTGTCCTGAAGCCTTTGTCATTTGATACTTGAAAGCCTTAGAAAGCTTCTCAAAGTTCTGTTAAATCTGGACTGGAGGTGAAGGGAGTAGGTAAGTTATGTCACGTGACTTACATGGTGCACATTTAGGTTTATTTCGTTGTCTAGACACCCTAGGTTAGGGACTTGTGCCACTCTCTGTATGTTTTTGTTTGGTTAGGTAGTGTAGTTGAGTTACGATGTCTTGGACGTTGAAGATTGTTTTCTTTTTACATTTTATTTTCTTAGTTCAGCATTAGATTAAAATGGGTTAGTAAGATTTCTTCTGGTTTTGTTATTTTCTTTCTTTTGGCACGGTCCTGGCTCCCTTCATTCTCTCCAGTTCTTTAATAGGCTGAGGTTGCCGGTGTGTCTAGTTTTTTTGCATTTATATATATTTAAGTTATTTTGTGAAAATAACTGTTACAGCCTTTAATAATAAAGCAAGTTTGCTTGATTTACTCTCTGGTGTTAGTTACTCTTGTTCGCACACAGACTGTAATGTTGACAGTGGTCCGATCTGGTCTAATGTTCACCTTCCTAATCCCTAGACGCTTAACCATCAAGGGAGGGTCGTAACAAGAACGAACTCAAGCAGCATTTACTAGTAAATGACAGTGAGCCTGTGCTTACGTTTTACTCTGTTACAGACTACACTGTATTTTAAATTTACAAATTTAACAGGTGTGCAGTATTATTTATATTATTGAATGATATGTTACATTATCATAAAATAAAGAAAAGGTAGTTTACTTTGTATTGGAGCATTAAAAGTGGAAGCATATTCAATGTGGATATGCTAATGTCGGTTTCACATTACTTAATATTTGTCACAAATACAAATGTTTGAAATGTACATTTAATAATTCCTACAATAAACATTACAATTTCTACATGTCACGGACATACGTTGTTATCTGTCCTTATTTAACAGGACAGAGAACTAGACAACTCCTGCACATGACATGCCTGAATTAAGAAATCATTTTTTTAATTAATTCATTCCTTAATTTTAGTGAAAATGTGAGCACATTGTATTAATTCTTTCCCATTATTAAACAAGAAACAAATAAATATAACCTGACCACGATTTAGCCAAAACAATGAAACTAGCCTAAATAGCCTACTGGACCAATTAATAAAACGTCTTTAAGTTTAAACTCACAAGTTCTTTAATTATTCAACAAATACATTATATAACGAAATAGTATTTTGTAATATAAAAACTAATAAAGGGGTACTAAAACTTTCAGCTGAAAATTGAAAATATGGCCAATTCCAGCGTTATGGACAATCGCAGTCAAAACCTGGAATATAGCATAAATTCTCATTAAATGTATTCATTACCAATATATTGAACCATGTCTTTATATTTTTCTAAACCCTTGAAAATAGAGTCCAGACATAAAAAAATATCCATCTATTAACCTGTTTTATATTTTAGATGAGGGAAATACTCATGCCTTACAGACGTGACAAAAAAGACAAGAGTTCTTGAGAGACAACAAATTTAGATGTTCTGTAATTTACAAAGCACAAACCAGAATGGAGAAGGGTTGGCTACAAAACCCCAAATAATCAATTTTGTTTACATTTTCGTTTTTGTGTTTCAGAGGAAAAATCAACAATTTGCCTAAACCTGCTCTCAGTTTGAAACGCTCATGAGCCATCAGATATGAAAGAGCAGCGATTCAGGCCTTTGTAGTAGGGGTCTGCGCGGGACTGTTTTTTTGTCAGGATACAATTTGTTTAACATTTACAACACAATAGGAAAAAGTATTGCAGAGAGAGAAAATACACAGAGAAAAGTTGTAAAAATATTTTTATTCGTCTTGTCAAAATACTAAATTCGTTTGACATTTTTCTGTTAACACAGTAGGAAAAGTGTCGCAGAGAAAAATAAATAAATAAATAGGACATCTGTCATTTAAAATGATAGGCTAAGCAAAATATAAACAAAATCGAGTTGATCGTCCTTCAAGGACCGCACATCATCCACACTTTGCTCCATCCTTATTCTGCTCTGTCACTGATGGACAACCTGCCTGTTCTGTTTAAGGGCCGTATATTCACCACCGGTACAGCCTGCTTTGAGCTTCGTTATGCACATGCTGCGCACATACCCCACAAATAAAATACATGATGCAGAAAGCGTGCATAACAGTCCTGGTGGTCAATAAGAATAAAGTGCAGATATGTTGTTCTGAATGGACGCCGGGAACGGGATATTGTTAGACCGCCCGCTCCCGTTCAAATTACACCAGAGTTACCGACCGCTACCGCGTTGTATTCGGGAATTTAACCCCGTGGCGCAAGACATCTGGTCGGGTCCCACGGTTCCCGCAGAAGAGCTGCGGGAATGCAGACCTCTACTTTGTAGCCCCCACGATGGAGCTCAACTTTCCCAAACCCCCAACCCCCTCCAACTGGAATTACACAAATGAAAATTCAGGCACACTGCTGGAGGCTATTTTTTTGCTCTAAAACAAAAATAATTATGGTGGAACATTAAGCAATGTGTTTTCAGCTGCAGAATACACACACATTTCTGATAAAGATAAAGTTCTAATAATATTTCAAGTTTTTCCGTGCCTTTGATCCTGCTGACCACGAACTCGACTACGAATTAACTTTGCTCTGTGTCCGCAAAGCAAGAGAATGGTAGTCATTCATTTCACTTCATAAAGGCGTCATGCACCTCAAAAACGTTATGCCTATATGTAAGCATAACAATTACTGTGTATAACATTAAATCAATGTTTAATTTATGTTTATTCAATGTTTAAAGATTTAGAGAATAAAGTTTGTGTAAGTACTAATTCACATGGTTCTATTCACCCAGCAGCTAGGCTAAAAATTACCCAAATTCAACCCAATGATTTTTAGATTGTCAATATATTAACTGAAACCTTAACTTTGAAATACATCAAACTAAATGATCATAAAATAAAAAAAATCTGTATTTTCTATTAATGGGCCTTAGCCAAAAGTTTGTGTTTTTGCATTCTTTGTGTACTGAAGAGATGAAACATAGCAGGCTATTATGATCAGCAATTTTCTTTAATAAATAATGAAAAAAGATCAATAAATATATATTTCTACATTCCGGTAGAACCCCCGTCGTGCTGTACCACCGGCGGCAAAACCTTCTGAAGGTGATCAATGTATTTATTGCAGGTCGTTTTTGTCAGGTGGTCTGTCCAGAAGGTCACAATGGCCTGGAGAAGCTCAGCTTTGTAGCATGGTTTAGCCTCACGTCTGACAAACTCCTTCAGTGCGTGCCAAACCAGCTCGATGGGGTTGAGATCTGGTGATCTGCCAGCAAGAGGCAAGTTAGAGGAAATTTGCTTTTGCTCATTTCATGAACGAGTTCATCTAACATAAAGCAACCAAGAACAAAAAGACACATACTCGGCTGGTGTTTTCACCCAGTTGATCCCCTCCTCAGCAATACACTGTCTTGATGCTGTATGTTTTGGATCATTATTTGTATTATAAATAAAGATAAATATTAGAAAACACATATTATTCTTCCAGAAATTATAAAAAAAAAAAAAAATGTTAATTTTTACCTTGGTAGAAGCGATGAGGTCCTTTAAAGTGGTGCTGAATGTATGGCGCCAGCGCAGATTTTATTATGCTTTCTTGGTAATAGTGTCGGTCCATAATTCCTGTAAATTTGCAAGTCAAAATTCAGCGATTATTTAGAAACTATTCAAAATGCTGTTAAAATTTAAGCTGTACAGTATTTGTGAACTAACCATCGAAGACAACTATTGGTCCTGGTCCCTGACGGGATATGGCCCCCCAAACATGAAGTTTAATGGGATGTTCGGCCTTCGGTTTTGCAACGTGCCGACCCTTTTTTTTATAGCACATCAAAGCAAAGCGCTCCAAAGCAACGGTTATTTCGTCAGCAATAACATTGTTATTACATTGTCAAAGGTCTCCTCAACATCCATCCACTGCTGCACTTGGCTAAGACGCAGGGCCTTGTTGTTGTCCCTGATCATAGGGTCGGTCCTGTGAAAATATTTTACTCTTTGTAAAAGATGCGTAAATATTGAAAATTAGTCAATGTACAGTATAGCTATGTTTATAGATGCTTACCGGGCTTTGCCATAAGTCCATCCAAGTTTCTTTATGGACCTTCTGATGGTGGGGGATGGGAAATACTTAATGAAATCTCGCGGGATCCACCCTGCATGTAGTCTCAGCCTCAGACATCATGCCCACGGACCGTTGGCTAAACGTCTGATGCATATGGCACACTTTTCTGGAAACACTTCAGGAGTGTCGAAGTCTTCATCTGACTGGTTGAATTATACAGGATTTCCGGGAGACGTGTGTGTCGCGTTCTTTAACGTTACGCCTGGAAACAAAAATGCCATGGTGCCAAACCCCCTCACGAAAGAAGAAGCCGTCGTGTTTACAAATGTAACGACGAGCGCTTATCAGGATCAACTAAACGCTGGATTTTTAAAAGTATGTGAAATATTTAAAGTTCGCGGCATAGAATCTTTAAAATACGTCCGAGAGTTTCACACACCGGTCTGGTATTGTGGTGACATTTCCACGCACCGAAACGTGGCGCTGAACGAAACGAACTGTGATTGGTTGTTTGACATGTCGGTCAAACGGCCTCATGGGTGGGCCTTGGCCAATAAATGCTGCCATCTATTCCAGACCTTCAGCTGTCAGTCTGAAGGTCTGGCTACGCGAGACTACCTTGCATGCAGATCGAGGCAGGGCTGCATCTCGCAGTAGTTTGATGTCGTGGGGGATGGGATCTCGCGAAAAAGTTGTCAGCACAATTAAAGTGGCTACATTTTTTTTTGCTAAATGTCAGTGTCAAATTGGGTAGAAATGCATGAGTGTTGGAATCATAGACTGTAAAAAAAGGAGGGGAATTTTTTGATGTTGATTAAATTAAGTAATCCAAGTGTCAAAACAATAACAATAATAATTTTAAAGACACATATGTGCACTATATATCCATGTAATCACCCTATATGGGATTAATTAAGTTTGCACTTGTATATTTGATAAAACAAATAGGATCCCATGTGTAGCCCATTTTGGTGGTTCACCCATGTGGGTCCTAGCTGGGTCACCCAAGTGGGCCATCTACACACTGAGTACTATGTACTGGAAATTTGTATTTTCCATGCACTTTCAATGTCCATTTGCACTAGTGTTATATATCTTAATGTATCGCTTATTCATATCCATTTGTAATTATGTTCACAGTTTTTGCTCATAGTGTACATACATTTACTGCATAATCCATCTGTATAGTATGTTCATATCACCCATCTGTATATCATACTGATAGTATTTAAAAATGTGTAAATTATATCCATAGTACTGCCTTATCTGTATATTTCTGTATATATGTAACATATTGTAGGCACTGTATATCCTGTACCTCTGCTTATTGCACTTCTGGTTAGATGCTAACTGCATTTCGTTGCCTTGTACCTTACACGTGCAATAACAATAAAGTTGAATCTAATCTAATCTAATCTAATAAAATGCCCATTTTGAGCCCATGCCCACTCTGTACCCCTGTAGCCCATGTGAAACCCATGTGGGCCCCACATTAATGTGTTTGCTGGGTAGTTAACATAAAAACTATACCCGGCATGGGTAAAAAATATTAAAAACAACCCAATTAAATGACCTAGCAGGCTGAACCCAGCTTGTGTTAAAAAATAAATAAATAAAAATAACCCAGCATTTTGCACTAATAATAAATTAACTCAAATATTGATTGAAAATGACTATTGCTGGCTTAAAATGAACCTAAAATACCGTAGGTTGGTAAATTAAAAAGCAGACACAGAATTACTAAGCAACAGTAATCAAAAGGTGAACATTTACTAATATTGTAAGTGAAAACACCCATGAACAACATAATACAAATTGAATTATACAGTTTTCAGTATTGCATACATTTTTGTAAGAAGCATTTCAGAAATAAAATTGTAACATTTAAAAGTAACATTTAATTTATAATATATTTGCATTTCCAAGGATGGGGAAAATACAGTGACTTGGATATGTTTGCAGCTCTGGAAACAGTGAAGCGCTGTAGACTGATAAAACAAAAATTGAAATACACAAATAACATTTTTTAATTCCTGAATACAACGCGGTAGCGGTCGGTAACTCTGGTGTAATTTGAATGGGAGCGGGCAGTCTAACAATATTCCATTCCCGGCCGTCCATTCAGAACAACATATCTGCACTTAATTCTTATTGACCACCAGTAAAGCCTGCACTCAGGACTGTTATGCACGCGCTGCACACATGCTTTCTGCATCATGTATTTTATTTGCGGGGTCTGTGCGCAGCATGTGCATAACGAAGCTCAAAGCAGGCTGTACCGGTGGTGAATATACGGCCCTTAGACAGAACAGGCAGGTTGTCCATCAGTGACAGAGTAGAATAAGGATGGAGCAAAGTGTGGATGATGTGCGGTCCTTGAAGGACAGTCAACTCGATTTTGTTTATATTTTGCTTAGCCTATAATTTTAAATGACAGATGTCCTATTTATTTATTTATTTTTCCCTGCAACACTTTTCCTACTGTGTTAACAGAAAAATGTCAAACGAATGTATTATTTTGACAAGACGAATAAAAATAGCTAATAGGCTATTTTTGTACAACTTAATTTTTTTCTCTCTCTCTGCGACACTTTTTCCTATTGTGTTGTAAATGTTAAACAAATTGTATCCTGACAAATACAATTTTTGTACAACATTTTTATTTTCTCTGTGACACTTTTTTCCCTACTGTGTTACAAAAAATTATTCTAAGCAGACAGCGGGTGAACAAAGAGTGAATATATAGCGGGAGCGGGTATGTGCGGAATATAACCTTGCGGGAGCAGGACTGAAACAGTCTCACGTAGCCAGACCTTCAGACTGATGGCCAACGTTTAGCCAACGTTCTGTGGGCGTGACGTCTGAGGCTGAGACTAGGACTGAAAAAACAGTCCTGCGCAGACCTCTACTTCACATTTCCACTTTACTGAGCAAACGTGTCAACCGTCCCTTTGCGCCACCTGGTGGTGATTTCTCGAATGACTTTCACATCTGACTGATTTGTATTTGCCGCTGCGGCATTATCATGACGGTAAGCGTGGCGGTAATAGGCATTCTGGTTGACTACCTACTGTAAGGCAATATATTATCATCACATATGTATATCCATCTTCTGGATATATGTATGTATATGTTTATAACATATATGAAATTCCCATAGTAAAATTTGTATATAAACATATATTTAAAGTATGTATATGGTTAATTTTTAATAAAATTGCATGTTATGACCATATATGTTAACAATATATATTAAAATGGTATATTGTATTATATGATATGACCATATAAGTTAACAATATATATTGAATTTATATACGCAAGTTTATTAGCCATATATGCCTAAAAGATACTGCAGATTGTAAATCATATAACAAAATTAATTTTTGCTTTTTATTCATTGTTTCAATTCAGATTTCTGGGGAAAAAGTAGAGATGAATGTGTAACGTTTAAACAAATGCCAATAAGCCTAAATGTCAATGATTGGATAAGTTCTTGTTGTAGAAAAAGGAATGTATTGGGTCATTCTTCATTCGTGGTGGCAAGTGGTGTCCCTCTACTTTACAACAGTTGAAATAAACTTTAAATACCAATAAATCATAAAATGTTTGCATGTTTGTATTCTGTAGGGTAAACACAATTTGTGCACTGTTAATATTTAAATTTTTTGTTTTAAAATACATATTTAATTGAGTTTTAGAGATTGCATTTGTAACAAAATATGGATGTTTCCGCCATATCTTAGAGAGGTATCATGGAATGTAATTGCAACAATATAACATTTTTAACACAAATAAAGTTGTTATATTGTGAATATAAATTTTATTTAACATGTACAATTTTATGAAATTGTTTTTAAAAAAATACATATTTTGTTATATTTAAGAAAATAGTTGTGTCCCCCAAATTCATTTCTGTGGTGTTACAACAATGGATGTCACCCCTTTAAGAAAAGGAAAGGTCACTGGAGGTGCTGGTTGATCTGAGGGGTGCATGGGGAGTACTGTCAGGGTATTTCAGGAAAAGACTCGAGTTTCAGTTGCAAGTGCACAAAAGTTTATTTTCTGAAGACCAACACGGCAACAGCATAAACTTAAAGATGACAGGAAAACAGTGGGTGCAGATAAAGTCCTCAGCAGCGCAAGGACTACAAGGGGCAGCAGACTGAGATCGTGACAGCAATCAAAGGAACACGTATTCCAGAGAGAATAGTGAAGTTCCTCAGTAATAGATGGTTCCACAGTAGATCGGCAATCACTCCACAGGGTAGCATCCACAACGGTCGGAACCGAGAACAGCAAACGGGAGACAGGATAACACTGAACAGAGAACGAGAGTGAGCAAACAACGATCTGACAGGGAATGAGCAACAAACAACTCAATATAAAGGCGCAGCTGATCAGCACCAGCTGACCCTGATCGCTAATCAGCTAATCAGTTGACAGCAACCAGCTGGGGCAGGTGGGATAATGGGTGAACAAAACACAGGTTTTGGAAACATGAAAAACCAGATGAATTCTCCTTTATACCGGAGGAAGTTTGAGGCGAACTGTCACTGGGCTAAGGATTTTAGTGACAGCAAATGGGCCAATACATTTGGGAGCAAGCTTATTACAAACGGTGCAGAGAGGAAGGGGAAAGGAAAAGGAAAGGGAAGTGTGTGGCCAAGTATGGTGACCCATACTCAGAATTTGTGCTTTTAACCCATCCAAGTGCACACACACAGTAGTGAACATACACCTGGGTTCGGTGCCTTGCTCAAGGGGTCTCACCTCAGTCGTGTTATTGAAGGTGGAGAGAGTGCTAGTTATTCACCCACCCCACCTACAATCCCTGCCGGACCTGAGATTCGAACCCACGACCTTCCTAGAGAGTCCAACTCTATCCATTAGGCCACGACTGCCCTAGGAATGTTCTGAGTAGAAAGCCACACTTTTTGACCAACTACCTATTCAGGAGGCTTAGACCGGTGACGATCCGCCTGGGCCTTAGTGCGCGTATGCACCCGGAGAAGAGCTGACCTGGCCTTTCTCCATATGTGACGGCACCTCTGGACAAAGGCGTGAGCAGAGGGGACCGCGACTTCGGATTCCAGGTTCTAAAAAATAGGTGGTTGGTAACCTAGACTACCTTCAAACGGAGAGACACCATTCTGAGACACCAAACATCGCAACACCCGTTCCAAATCTTGGTTGGCCCTCTCAGTCTGACCATTGCTCTGGGGATGGAACCCAGAAGAAAGACTCACATTCGTTCCCAGCAAATGACAAAACTCCTTCCAGAATTTGGAAACAAACTGGGGTCCTCTGTCAGAGACCACATCCATCGGGAGGCCATGAATGCGAAAGACATGGTCAATGACAGTAACCGCCGTCTCCCTGGCAGAAGGAAGTTTAGGCAGGGGAATAAAATGGGCCACCTTCGAGAACTGGTCCACCACGGTCAAAACCACCGTGTTGCCCTGGAAGGGTGGGAGGTCTGTAAGAAAATCTAGCGCAATATGGGACCAGGGTCTCGAAGGGACAGTCAGTGGCTGAAGGAAACCCGCTGGGGGCTGTTTGGAAGTCTTACCGACAGCGCAAACAGAGCAGGCCAAAACAAAACTGCGGACGTCACGAGCCAAAGACTGCCACCAGAATCGTTGTTTAACCAGAAAAATGGTACGATTCACTCCTGGATGGCAAGCGATCTTAGAAGAGTGACCCCAGCGGATGACGTCGGACCGCAACTTCTCTGGCACAAATAAATGATTCGGTGGGCAACCGGATGGAGGCGTTACCCCTTGTAAGGCATTGCGAACCTTCGATTCGATCTCCCAAGTAATCGCTGAAATTACCAGTTTCTCCGGCATGATGGGAGGATGGACATTCGGAACGGTCAAAAATGCGAGACAAAGCATCGGGCTTGATGTTCTTGGAGCCCGGATGGTACAAAATCGAAAAATCAAACCGACCGAAAAAAAGCGCCCACCGTACCTGCCTAGAGTTCAATCGTTTGGCGGATCTATTGTACTCTAAATTCTTGTTATCGGTCCAGACAATGAAAGGTACCCCCAAGCCCTCCAACCAATGACGCCACTCCTCCAAAGCCAGCTTGACCGCCAACAGCTCTCTGTTACCAATATCGTAGTTGCATTCTGCAGGTGACAAACGATGGGAGTAAAATGCGCCAGGGTGCATTTTGCCATCCACGAGGGAACGTTGGGAAAGTACCGCTCCAGCCCCCACCTCAGATGCGTCGACCTCCACCACAAACTGACGTGAAGGATCAGGTGTCACAAGAATAGGAGCCGAAACAAAGCGGCTTTTCAGGTTGGAAAATGCAGCCTCTGCTGCACTAGACCACCCGAACGTCACTTTGGTGGAGGTCAAGGCAGTCAGAGGGGCGACCAGTTGCGAATGAAACGTCGGTAAAAATTGGCAAAGCCCAGAAACCTCTGCAGGGCCTTGCGCGAATCTGGGGTTGGCCAATCAACCACAGCCTGAATCTTGTTGGGATCCATGTGCACCCCCTCGGACGAGACAATAAACTCCAAAAACGGGACCGACTGTGCATGAAACACGCATTTCTCCGCCTTGACAAAAAGACCATTCTCAAGCAGCCTCTGAAGCTCTCGTCTGACGTGCTGAATGTGCTCCTGGAGAGACGAAGAAAAAATCTATATGTCATCCAGGTAAACATATATGAACTGATCGACCATGTCTCTCAGCACATCATTGACGAGTGCCTGGAAGACCACAGGGGCATTGGACAGGCTGAACGGCATAACCAAATATTCAAAATGCCCCCTGGGGGTATTAAAAGCGGTCTTCCACTCATCCCCCTCCCTGACGCGGACCAAATGATAAGCATTGTGAAGATCCAACTTCGTTAAAAAAGGAAGCCCCCTGCAGCCGCTCGAAGGCCGAAGACATCAGCGACAAAGGATACGTATTCATTTTTAAAAAAACATTTTTTTAAAAAGCGTATTAAAAAAATACGCATTTATTTTAATGGATATAGCATATTAAACTAATTTTAAATGCATAGCAATACATTTTATTAGAAAAAAACAAACAAGCATTTTTACAAATTCTGCCTCTCATTTGCCACCCCAATTGAAGAATGACTCTATTATAGAGTTATGGGGGGGGCAGTTCAATTAACTGTTTGTCCATATGCGCTCTCATCATTGCTATTATCGTGATTGCACTAAAACTCAATTCATTATACTACATGCACGAATCAGCGCGATTGTGCTTGAACCTCACAATACCGCTTCTATGCATGCGCCAAAATTCAAACACACAACCATGCTAACGGCAGAGTCTGAGCAATGGCTGCAGCTAAACAAACAGTCATCTGCGTTAAGATGTTTTTCTTAGCAAGTGGAAGGATAACACGAAGACAAACCAACAACATCACTGAGTGGAGCACTGGATGAAACGCCCTTGAATGAGCTGCAGCGATGCAGGTAATTTAACTTACACTAATTTAACACACTCAACGCATTATTAAAATGAATATGCTAATATTACATGGAAACTAAGTGTTATATGATTGTTTTGGACTGCAAGAGCCTCTGTCCCTATACAGATCAGTTTCAAATATTCCCTGTCAGTGTTTTATATATGATGTTATGATTAACGTTACAGCTGCATTGATGTGTTTTGCAATTTGCTCGTGTAAAAAGTTAATTTTAACCATTTACCATTGGTTAGCTTAATCTGTATAGAGATACTGTAAGCTCATTGTTTTCACTGGATAAGCAATGCAACATTTGAAAATTAATTAAAGATAAAGAGGTATCATATCGATCACAAGTGCAGTATGGAGTACCTCAAGGCTCAGTACTAGGGCCGTTACTTTTCACGCTCTACATGTTACCCTTGGGAGATATTATCAGGAGACATGGTGTTAGGTTTCACTGTTATGCTGATGATACTCAGCTCTATATTGAGCCCGGGGAAAACACACCAAATTGAGAAACTAACGGAATGCATAGTCGATATAAAAAACTGGATGACGAGTAATTTCTTACTGCTAAATTCTGAAAAAACAGAGGTGTTAATTATCGGACCTAAAAACCCCACATGTAATAACCTAGAACACTATCTAACACTTGACGGCTGCTCTGTAAATTCTTCTTCTTCATCAGTTAGGAACCTAGGTGTGCTGTTTGATAGCAATCTTTCTTTTGAAAGCCATGTTTCTAGCATCTGTAAAACTGCATTCTTCCATCTCAAAAACATATCTAAATTGCGACCTATGCTCTCAACGTCAAATGCAGAAATGCTAATTCATGTGTTTATGACCTCAAGGTTAGACTATTGTAATGCTTTACTGGGTGGTTGTTCTGCACGCTTGATCAACAAACTACAGTTGGTCCAAAATGCAGCAGCTAGAGTTCTTACTAGAACAAGGAAATATGACCATATTAGCCCGGTTCTGTCAACACTGCACTGGCTCCCTACTAAACATCATATAGATTTTAAAATCTTGTTAATGACTTATAAAGCCATGAATGGCTTAGCTCCTCAGTACTTGAGCGAGCTCCTATCACACTATAGTCCTCCACGTCCACTGCGTTCTCAAAACTCTGGCCGTTTGATAATACCTAGAATATCAAAATCGACTGCGGGCGGCAGATCTTTTTCCTATTTAGCTCCTAAACTCTGGAACAATCTACCTAACACTGTTCGGGAGGCAGACACACTCTGTCAGTTTAAATCTAGATTAAAGACCCATCTCTTTAACCTGGCGTACACATAACACACTACTACACTACTATTATTTAAATCCGTTAAAGGATTGTTAGGCTGCATTAATTAGATCTACTGGAACCGGGAACACTTCCCATAACACACGATGTACTCGTTACATCGTAAGAAGATTGGCATCTATGCTAATATTTGTTTCTTTCTTATTCTGTTTCTCAGTCCGTGTCCGGATCAGATGGTGGATCGGCGCCGGGAGATGATGTCCCTGATCGTCAGCGATGAGCCCCAGAGACATATCCCCAGTGAAGACCTCGACTAAAAATACAATAAAACTAAAAATAAAACAAATAACTAAAAATATAATAATAAAATACCTAACTACATAATAGTATTATCGTTAGAAATTGCAACAATATAAAAATATAATACATTTATACATTTAAAATTTTAATTAAAACAATAAATAAACAATAATATCCTGGCCAGAGGAGAACTGGCCCCCCGACTGAGCCTGGTTTCTCCCAATGTTTTTTTTTCTCCATTCTGTCACAGAGGGAGTTTTGGTTCCTTGCCGCTGTCGCCTTTACATTTACATTTATGCATTTAGCAGACGCTTTTATCCAAAGCGACTTACAGTGCATTCAGGCTATACATGTTTTATCAGTATGTGTGTTCCCTGGGAATCGAACCCACAACCTTTTGCGCTGCTAACGCAATGCTCTACCACTGAGCCACAGGAACACCTTTAGCCTTTGGCTTGCTCAGTTGGGAACACTTAATTTCTAGTGATTATCGTCAATTTGATTTCACAGATACTATTTAAACTATATTGAGCTAGACAATGACATCTCTGAATTCAATAATGAAATGCCCTTAACTGAAAATTGAGTGTTTAATCTTATTATTATACATTACTGACACTCTATCCTCCAACTTGATACTGTTCAGTGCTTTGACACAATCTGTATTGTTAAAAGCGCTATATAAATAAAGGTGACTTGACTTGACTCTCTGACAAAAGTAATGGAGCAAAATTATAATGTTTATCTCTGAGATGTAGTCTAGTCTAGAGACTATAACTATAAAGCTGCACAAAATGGAATTACTCAGATACAAGCACCTTGAATTCATACAGTAAGTTACTGTTCTTGGTTATATTGCACCAAGTACACTGACATGTCAGTGACATGCCTATGGTGGGTGCATAAGCACATACATGTGCATATTACATAAAGGTACAGTACAGTAAAAGATGTGATTTTGGGGTTTTGAAAATATGGTTAATCTATGGTAGTCAATTTTGTTCATATCTTTGCTGATAATTGTGCTTTTCCTGTTTGTGTCCCTTGGAAAGGTAATGAGTCCAGAAAGACAAGTCCAGAAATTCTCAGAAAATAGAAATGGAGGCTGAACCTGCAGATTGTGGATGGCAGTGATGTGAATGATGGAGCATCTACCCAGAAAAGGTTACATATTTTATTGAAACAAAACTAGCATCTGCAATATACATGTAAACAAATCAACTGCCCTTTTTAAATTTATTTTCTCCAGCTCAAAACTATGCCCTCATTACTTAGTTATTATGAATGTCAACTATTTATTTCATTGATGCTAAATAGCAAATTAAATTGTAACCTTAGTTGTGAACTCTGTCATTGAATACTTGGGTTACTGTAGTATAATTATTCATGCCTGTAGAGGCATATTATTTGCATGGGCATGTAGGCTGAGCTTTGTTGTTGTTCTGCCTTGTCCTTGAGAATGTGGAGCTCAGATCAAGTGGTATCTGGGAATATTTTACAACTACAACTTATAATTATTACATAATTAGTATTCTACAGTCTTTTAAATAATCTTTACCAACTATGTTTTAATACTCAATATACACTACTCACAAAAAGTTATGGAAAATGTAAAAAGTTCACGCTACAGTGAAATTATATCATGAAAGTAGGGCATTTAAGTAGAAGCATGCAATGGTAATTTCTTACATTTACATTTAGTCATATGGCAGACGCTTTTATCCAAAGCAACTTACAATTGGGGAATACATAAAGCGATTCATCTTGAAGAGGCAATCAGACAGAGGAAGTACTCGTAACACCAAGTCTCAGTCATTGTTCAAATAAGTACAAGCTAGCAAGGGAAGGAGAGAAAGATAAGGGGAAAGTTTTTTTTTTTTTAGAACAAGTTTAGGATGAAGTCAAGTAGTGCCGATAGAGATGAGTTTTCAGTTGTTGCTTGAAGATTGACAGGGATCCAGCATTCCGGATAGGGGTGGGAAGAGTATTCCACCATCCAGGAACGGTGAACTAGAATGTTCTGGAGAGTGATTTTGAGCCTCTCTGTGATGGTACACTGTAAAAAAAAATCTGTTAAATGTACGGTAAAATACCAGCAGCTGTGGTTGCCAGAATTTTACCGTGAAAAATACGGTCGCAACATTTTAGGATTTACCGAACTTTTTAAACTTACAGTGAAAAAACGTAAAACCGTAATATACAAACCTTTCAGTTAACTCATTTTATTTGCAGAAACCGACTGCACTTAAATTGTCCAACTGCCATTTGTTTATAAATATTTATAATGTTTAAGCAATGTGAGCACAATGTGAGCATTTTTTTTTTAATAGTCACCATTGTTGAGGTTCATGTGCTGATTCTTGAAAATGGTGCTGTAGCTCTAAAGGTTTTGTACATAAAATGTTTTTAAATTCCTTCATAAAAGATTGTCTACTTATCTTGTAGAGTAATATTACTTACAATAAACAATATGAAAGTAATTACAAATCACCCATATCGCTTGACACTAATTGAGATCAGTGACGAGAAATTGTAAGTAAGTAGTTTTGGTTTTTCTTGGCTTTTTTTGACATAGCAAAAAAAAATCTGTTAAATGTACGGTAAAATACCGGCAGCTGTGGTTGCCAGAATTTTACCGTGAAAAATACGGTCGCAACATTTTAGGGTTTACCGAACTTTTTAAACTTACAGTGAAAAACCGTAATATACAAACCTTTCAGTTAACTCATTTTATTTGCAGAAACCGACTGCACTTAAATTGTCCAACTGCCATTTGTTTATAAATATTTATAATGTTTAAGCAATGTGAGCATAAGGGTATTGAGAACTATTTTGCTTGAGTCCATGAAGAAAAATCTACAGATTTATGCAAAGTCATTAAAAACATTAATTCAACTAAAATCCTTCACAGATAACAGCAGCACACATAAATGTATGATTGAAATTACCGAAAAGATTGTCACTGCATCAGTAACTACACAGTTACTGTCTTTAAATAAAGCAACACGCAGCATAACATCAGTGTTTTTCTGTCCGTCCTTGACTTAAACACAGGCTCTACTCTCCAGCACAATGGTGACCCACAAAACACAATAGGAAGTTGACTGTTAGGTTTTACAGTATTTTGCTGTTTTTTTTTCTTGATTTTACGGTGAAATACCAGCAGCTGTGGTTGCCAGTAATCTACTGTTTTTTAAATGTACGGTATACTTCTGTTAAAATTAAGTTTCACAGTGTGTTTTTCATCTCACACATTTAACCCCTTTAATCCCACAGCAAAATCCTTAGTTTTAAAGAGCACTTATATGTGTCCACACTACAGAGTTTTGAAGTTAATGAGATAATTAAGTGACTAATTAAATGAGGATTGAGCTTTAGTGTTGATCACCTGCTAATAACAAGTAGAATCACTGAAGGAACGAGAAACAAGAGCAGAGAATCAAAACTTACAGCCAAAGCTAAAGATGAAATCAACTGAAATAAAACACATTCAATCAATCAATCAAACTTTATTACAGACTCAAGGTCCAGATTTAAAAAAGACAATAAACAACATACAACCCATAGTATCCATCGCAAACATAAAGAGTTACAAAATACAGCAGTACCAGTGTCTCCACAGCTTTGACTCTTACCGGGTAGTACTAACCCTTATATTTGATAAACCCACAATAATTTTTTTTAGAAGCATTAAGCCGACATAAATCTATGCATAAGATTTCGTAACAGTGCTTTAAAAGTGATTACTCTTACACTCACAAATATTTAACTTGCACTATGCCATCTAGGTCTCTCAATCTCTCAAGATCTCAGCAGAGGGTGATTAAACAACTCCACAAACAGCATCACCAGCTTCTTATTACTAACCACTTTGACTTTATTTCTGTCATATGTGTACAAAAGCTCTTATTGAGATTTTAGGTGTTGTACTTTCATTTGAAGTCACCATAATGGCGATCAGTGGTTGCTTTAGTTGGGCTCTTGAACCTTGATTTTTTAAAGGCGTTTTTTTTTTGGTTGCTTTAATGAGCTGTGTTTATGAAGCACAGTTTTTAAAGCAAAGCAAGAAAAGCCAAAAGAGTCTGTGATGTCAAAACCATCATGATCTAGTCTAATTCACTGATCTTACCCAATGTTTAGTCTCTTGTTAAATATGTGATTTGTTAATATGCTTAAATTGCACCGCTGATACTACAGTACAGCAATCAACTGTTGTGAAACAGTTCTAAGCACAACATGCACAAACAAATGTATTGAACTACGGCAGAACTTAAACACACACAGACATCAACAATCAGCGTATGAATCTCAAAATTGGTGACAATCAAAAATAATAAAAAATATAAAAATCGGTTCAACTCTGAACATCACATAACAGTCTACTGAAAAGTCACAATCAAAACGACACCAAAATAAAAGCAAATAAAGAAAATAGTAAGAACATTCAGCTGCATAATTTATTCATGCTGCAATGCATGCTGGGAGTATTGTACTGGCACCCAGCATGCTTTGCAGCATGATTTTTTTTTTTTTAATAGTCACCATTGTTGAGGTTCATGTGCTGATTCTTGATGTCTGTGTGTGTGTCTAAATGGTGCTGTAGCTCTAAAGGTTTTGTACATAAAATGTTTTTAAATTCCTTCATAAAAGATTGTCTACTTATCTTGTAGAGTAATATTACTACAATAAACAATATGAAAGTAATTATAAATCACCCATATCGCTTGACACTAATTGAGATCAGTGACGAGAAATTGTAAGTAAGTAGTTTTGGTTTTTCTTGTCATAGCAAATGTGTTACAAACACAGTTATAACAACTGACCAAAAAAAGACTAACATTAAAGAGTCAAGGGTCAAGCGCATAACTAAAGCAAACACCAATCACCAAAATGGTGAGGTCAAACAAAACATTTGAAATAAAATATAAACCTCTGTTAATTCGTAGGTATATGAGAGAAATGAAGTCAAACTGGTTAGTAATAAGAGGAGCTGGTAATGCTGTTTGTGGAGTTGTTTAATCATGCTCTGCTGTTTTTTTTAACATTTAAGGCTGTGGCTGTATGTCAGTTGTAGTTTTGTTTCTTGTTCTTTCCTTCAGTGATTGTGTTTGTTAACAGCAGGTGTTCATCAGTGTCTGAATTCACTCATTTGTTCTCAAACACTCTGTCTAGTGGATTATATAGTGAACTAATGTAGGGACTAGTGAATGAGGGTGTAGGGTGTGGTTTCAGACACAGCCTATGAGTGTCGACTCTGAGGCTACTTTCTTGAAAAAAAAAAGGTTAGCCCGATTACAGTTATTCACTGTATATAGTAAGGAAACTTACTGTTCATCATTTAACAGGTTTTTACTGTGGCATTTTTACAGTCTTTTACCGTTAAAATCACAATAATTTTTTACAGTGAATACCACAAGGCGTCGCTCACTAGCAGATCTCAGACTTCTGGAGGGGATGTAGATTCGTAATAGTGAGTGGAAGTAGGAGGGTGCTGAGCCTGTGGTCGTTCTGTATGCAAGCATCAGTGTCTTGAACTTGATGCGAGCTGCCACTGGTAGCCAGTGCAATGAGATGAAGAGAGGTGTAACATGGGTTCTTTTGGGCTCGTTGAAGACCAGTCGTGCCGCTGCATTCTGAATCATTTGTAGAGGTTTGATTGTGTTTGATGGAAGTCCAGCCAGAAGAGCATTGCAGTAGTCCAGCCTAGAAATGACAAGGGCCTGGACAAGAAGTTGTGCAGCATGCTCTGTCAGAAAGGGCCTGATTTTTCTGATGTTGTGTAGCGCAAACCTGCAAGATCGAGCAGTTTTTGCAATGTGCTCTTTGAAGGTCAGTTGATCATCAAAGATTACACCAAGATTTCTGACCGAAGTTGATGGGGTAATTATTGATGTTCCTAACTGAATCGAGAAGTCATGCTGTAGAGTCGGAGTGGCAGGGACGACAAGAAGCTCAGTCTTTGCCAGGTTGAGCTGTAGATGATGTTCTTTCATCCATGCCGAGATGTCCGCCAGACAGCCTGAGATCCGTGCAGCTACCGTTGGATCATCTGGTTGAAAAGAGAGATAGAGCTGTGTGTCATCGGCGTAGCAATGGTAGGAGAAGCCATGTGCCTGTATGATGGGTCCCAGTGATGTAGTTTATGTGGAGAAGAGGAGGGGTCCAAGAACCGAACCCTGAGGAACCCAAGTGACCAGTTGATGTGCTTTGGATACCTCCCCTCCCCAGGCCACCCTGAAAGACCTACCGGTGAAATAGGATTCAAACCAGCGAAGTGGGATCCCAGTGATGCCCAGTGATGAGAGGGTGGACAGGAGGATCTGATGATTGACAGTGTCAAAAGCAGCAGAAAGATCCAGCAGAATGAGGACTGATGATTTGGAATCGGCCTTTGCAATTTGCAGGGCTTCAGTGACTGAGAGTAGCGCAGTCTCTGTTGAATGGCCACTCCTGAAACCTGACTGTTTAACATCCAGTTTGTTGTTCTGTGAAAGAAACAGTGAGAGCTGGTTGAAGACAACTCGTTCGAGTGTTTTTGCTAAGAATGGAAGGAGAGAGACAGGTCTGTAGTTTTCTAAAAGAGAAGTGTTTAATGTAGGTTTTTTGAGCAGTGGGGTTACCCGAGCCTGCTTGAACGCTGTGGGGAAGATGCCAGTGCAGAGAGATGTGTTGATAATGTGTGTGAGTGCCGGTAAGAGTGTGGGAGAGATTGCTTGGAGAAGGTGAGAGGGGATTGGGTCAAGAGGACATGTTGTAGGATGGCTGGAGAGGAGAAGTTTGGATACTTCCGCCTCGGTGAGGGGACAGAAGGAGAAGATGGGAGTTTGAGCAGTGGATGTGGTTGGTTGGAGGTCCTGTGTGTGTGGAGGTGAGAACTGGTTACTGATTGTTACTGGTTACTGGTTACTAATTTCTTCATCTCAAACAAACGGTGGTGGCTATACCACAACAAAAATGTCAATGTCTCAACTTGTCATGTGTCCTTGAGCATCAATTACAGCTTGACAATGACGTCTCGTGCTGTTCACAAGTCGACTTCTTGTCTGCTGAGGCATGGCATTCCACTCTTCTTGAAGGGCTGCCCTCAGGTCACTGAGGTTCTGGGGTGCAGGGTTACGACCCTCTGCATGACGACTCAGCTGATCCCATAGGTTTTCTGTGGGATTCAGGTCTGGAGAAAAGTGCAGGCCACTCCATTTGAGGTACCCCAGCCTCCAGCAGCCGTTCCATGATGAAGCGACCTCGATGAGCTGGGGTATTGTCATCAATGAAGATGTAATCAGGCCTGTGTTGCTCATGCAGAGGCACAATGACTGGATTAATTATGTTATTCAGGTAGTATTGGCTTGTCACAGTACCATTCACAAGGTGTAGGCCAGTTCGGTATTGACTAGACACACCTGCCCAGACTGTAACACCACCACCTTCAAAGGCTCATCTGGTGAAAACAGTGGCTGATGCATAGCGTTCTCCTTAATGTCTCCAACAGCATTGGTGGCCATCATTTCTGCTCAATGTGAATCGACTTTCATCAGAGAACAGCACTGGTTCCTCGTCTAGCGCAAATGCTCCCTGGGCCATGCAAGTCTCTGGCCATTACAGTCTGGGCAGGTGTGTTTAGTCAATACAGATGCATGTCTGACGTCCACCTCAGGTTCAAAGGGCGTTATCTCCTCTGCTATCTTCTCCAATGCTAGCAGGGACAGTCATCAACTTTCTCTTTGAGCTTCAAAGAGATTCCGGGGGGAAGGAACGATTCCCCCATCCCCACGAGGAGCCACTACCCGTGGCCCAGACACACTCAAAAACCACAATACACATATGAAAGGAAATATAGTGTATTCATGTGTTGTATGCATGCTCCTAGGTTATAGTAGCTTAGTTACAATTCTTTAGTACTGTAGTGAAGCTCCAATTACTTGGATCTAGACATATTAATGTATCACTGCCTTAATGTTTTCCAAACCCTTGCATGTTAGGTATCAAAATGACTGTCTTCTGATTCCCAGATTAATGGTGTATATTATGTCACCATAACTTGCACCATACTCTTTTTACCATACTTTTACTTAATATTGGACAAATCCTCCAGACCACCATAAACCATGCAAATAAGGTGTTGCGTGAGACAAAGGAACTTCTCCCGCTCAAAATTCACACCTCTACATTGGTCAGTCTGCCAAAGATGGGTGTGACCAGGGACCGTTAAAAGGCCCTAACCCAAACCCATCATTGCTTATTCCCTTTGAGACACACTCTCCAAGACTCATCACACTTGAGTCGGACCTTCTGGCAGTTTTTATATAAGTTTTTATAAGTAACTTCGTCAATTCGCTGTGGACTCTCCGATCTTCAGAAGAACCCGACGAAAGCCTCCAGCTCACTCTTACTGAACTCATCAAGAACCTCTGTTGTCTACCGCATCCGGACTCTTGTTCAGCAACAAAGCCAATGCAAGTAACCGTTTCCAACTAGTTAGATGCGGGTCTAAGTTTGGGCCCCTTTGTTAAGGTGATTTTTGATTCTCTGATGATTCTCATTAGGTTGTGGTTAATTAATGCTAAATACTGCCATTCAAATTCATTATATTCACAATTGATTGCCTCTGTGTGCTGCTCACAGTTCGGAGTCACTGAATATTGATCTTGCTAAAAGTTAAGTTAATGCTAGTACTGTATGAAGTAGGAAAGTTATTCTTTCTTGGCCAGGAAAATAATCTTCCTAGAATTGATAAATGATTATACTGTCGGTGGACGAACAGATTAAATCATTGTAATATTTATTCTGTAACAGTTAAATCTAAATATTCATAATTAATTATAACCAGTTATTATTAATTATAAAAATTTCCCTTTTGAGCTAATTTGCTACACAACTATAGGACAGGAAGAGCTAAATAACCATATCACTGTATCTAAACCAACAACATGTCTGTTAGATCCTGTACCCACTAAATTACTGAAAGAGTTGTTACCTGTAGCAGAAGAACCGCTTCTCAATATTATTAACTCATCATTATCTTTAGGTCACGTTCCAAAACCATTTAAGCTGGCGGTTATTAAGCCTCTTATTAAGAAACCACAACTAGATCCAAGTAAACTGGCAAATTACAGACCCATTTCAAATCTTCCGTTTGTGTCTAAAATTTTAGTAGAAGTTGTGACTGCTCAATTGTGCTCCTTCTTGCAAAAAAAATTATCCCTATGAAGAATTTCAGTCAGGTTCCAGACCCCATCATAGCACAGAAACTGCACTTGTTAAAATTACAAATGACAAATGACTTGCATCAGACCAAGGCTGCATCTCATTGCTAGTTTTACTTGATCTTAGTGCTGCGTTCGACACTATAGATCAGGTTTTCTCAACCCTGGTCCTCGAGGGTCACTGTCCTGCAAATTTTAGCTCCAACTCTAATCAAACACACCTGAACCAGCTAATTAAGCTGTTCAGGATTACTAGGAAGCTACAGGCAGGTGAGTTTGATCAAGGTTGGAGCAAAACTCTGCAGGACAGTGGCCCTCCAGGACCAGGGTTGAGAACCCCTGCTATAGACCAAGACATACTCATAGATTGATTACAAAATATACGGGTGTTCAAGGGCAGGCTTTAAGATGGTTTAGATCCTACCTGTCCGATCGCTACCACATTGTTTATTTAAGGGGGGGAGTCATCTCAATTATCACCAGTAAAGTATGGAGTACCACAAGGATCTGTCCTAGGTCCTCTGCTATTTTCAATATACATGTTGCCCCTTGGTAATATTATTAGAAAATACAGGATTAGTTTCCATTGTTATGCTGATGATACTCAACTATATATCTCAACAAGACCAGATGAAACTTCTAAATGATCTAAGCTAACAGAGTGTGTTAAAAATATAAAAGCTTGGATGACCAATAATTTTCACTTATTAACTTCTGATAAGACAGATATATATTACTTATTGGACCAAATAACAGTACACAGAATCTCTTGGAATACAATTTGCAGCTAGACAGATGTACTGTTACTTCCTCTACAGTCAAAAATCTGGGTGTTATATTAGACAGCAACTTTTGAAAATCATATTTCCCAAGTTACAAAAACAGCATTCTTCCATCTTAGAAACATTGCCAAGCTTCGAAACATGTTACCTGTTTCTGATGCAGAAAAGCTAATTCATGCATTCATGACCTCTAGACTGGACTATTGTACTGCACTGATAGCTGGTTGTCCTGCATCTTCAATAAACAAGCTACAGGTAGTCCAAAATGCAGCGGCTAGAGTCCTTACCAGGACAAGAAAATATGATCATATTACCCCAATTTTACAGTCCCTGCACTGGCTACCTATTAAGTTCCGTATCAGTTACCGTACCATGCTACAATCCATCACGCTACCTAATGGCGCAAAACTCTGGACTCTTGGTAGTTCCTAGGATGGCAAAGTCCACTAAAGGAGGTAGAGCTTTTTCACATTTTGCCCCCAAACTCTGGAATAGCCTTCCTGATTATGTTTGGGGTTCAGACACACTCTTTCTGTTTAAATCTAGATTAAAGCAGGGCTGTACAGTGTGACATATGATATGTCACACGTGCTATGAAAAACCTTGTCTATGCGATGAATAAATTTACCACTGTAGCACACGTGTGATACAGTTTTGCATGTTCATAATAACACAGCGTGAAGAGTGTGTAGTAATTTCGTTGTGCTTGTGTGTTTGTTTGTGTGTGTGTGTGTGAGACTGATTATACTTGTTAGGGGTGTGCGATATGACAATTTTTGAGAGTGTAATATTAAAATGTCTTCACAATTTTGAAGAAATATCATATTTATCGGGCTACAGCTCTCATTCTATGATTAAAATGCATTATATAAAAACAATGAAGCAATTGGTTAATTAATAATTATATGGTTCCATCGAATAACATTGTTAAAATACATAATGTAGGCTAATACAAAATAAACAATTTATGTACATTAAATGTTATTACAAATGCCTGCAAAGGGAGCCAAAGGAATTGCTGCTGGTACACTTACAGGACGATCAAATCCTTGTTTAATAGGCTATTAACCAAACAATTAATTCAAATATCCACTTAATCTTTAATTTTTGGCCACCTTTTTGCTATAGATGACACAGCCTCTATAATTTCTTCAACAAAAAACATGTGGACATCACAACCCTTACAAAAATGGTTTTATCGTAGTAAAACTGCTTAATTTTCTTTTGCATGATTTCTGAATGCTTGAGACTATAAAATCAATCAGACAGCTGCATTAATAAAGTCATAGCCATAGGTAACTGTCTGATCTACAGTTGTAATTTGTAAGTAATACAATTTATTTATTTATTTGTTTACTTTTATATTTTATTAAAGTTTTATTTTGACAGCTATAGTAGGTGTTTTTTTTTGTTTTGTTTTTTTTACTTCTGTTTTTTTTTTTTACTTCCGTAATATTTGAGGGAGGGGGCACAACAATACAATCCTGCTTAGGGCACCCATTTGGCCAGCAATGGCCCTGCCCAGACAACATACAGAATTACCAAATTTTGCCATAAGTTAAATATATTACGCTTCTACAATATATACAGTAAATATATAGTAGAAACTCAATTTCCTGTAAAGCTGCTTTGCAACGATTTGTATCGTAAAAAGTGCTATACAAATAAACTTGAATTGAATTTAATTGAATTTCGCTCCCATTATTTAAGCCTAACTAAAACAAGGAATGGATAAATTAAACTTGGCACGATTTAGCTAAATCATTGAAACTGAAAAGAAGGGATGGATTAATAAAACATCCGTTTAAACTCAAGATCTCTCATTATAATCATGCCGATGACTGATAGCCTACTGTGTAGGTCTATACTGCTGTGATCTGTTTCAGGCTTTCCGTAAACATTTTAGAAATGAATTCATTTTAATAACATTTTAGAAATTGCATTCTCAACGAGAGCATCGATCACAGAGATTTAGCCCAAATCAGCATTTGTGGAGCACAGGCGGACTGAAGGACAAATTGTGAAAACTATTTTAAATGTCATATAATGTTCCTTGTCAGTATTATCTTTTTTAAACTTTTCATGTATTTCACATAACTTGTGTCACTATCTGCGCTGCATGTGGAGTGCAAGATTTATATTTGTTTGGCGTGCATGCTGCTGAGTGTGCCGCTCAAGAGATGTGCTGAGTGGTTACATCATTTATTCTTATTTGTCTATTTTTTCTTGTTTGGTTTTATTTTGTATCATTGCATGTCAAAATAATTAGCTTTTTTATGCATATGCAAATTGTGAAACTGCTATCTTAATCGCAGTCTATAGCATTTTATAGCCTAATTATTTGTAAAATAATATTTAACTTAACCTGCTTTGTATCTTTATTATTTAATGCATAAGCGATTTATAATTTTTTTTTATGAGAGTCATTAAAACAAGTTTATGACAGCGACATCTGTGATCAACCTTAGATCATTTTAAAATATCGAATAGCCTTTAATTTACAGGTTATAAGTGCATCTGTTTTAGAAGTAGACTTGTGGAGATTTATTTTAATGCGGATTCCATACTGTAGCATTAACCTAAAATAAATGTGCTCTATTACTATTAATATTCAAGGATTTTTGCGGAAAAGTATTAATGCACATGCATGACAGGGAGGCACCCACATGATCACTTGAATTTTTTTCCTGATAATGAAATAATGTCAAATTGGGGTACCTCACATGCATGAGAAATATAGACAGCCGAAAATCGTGCAGTGTATCTCGGGCTTTATACCTGACAGAGAGGTTCATTCTACAGCTCATTGTGTTGGTCTTTGTCTCCTCAGGTGTGAATCGCATCAATATTCATGATCACGCCCACCTCCTCGCACATTCATTTGTTTATAAGTGCATGAAAATAGCACACGCCAGGACATATCAAAACTTCTCCAGGGTCCCAAAAGGCTGAAAAACACCAAGCTGTGTTGCTGACACAGGTATGCTTGTGGATGCGTTTTGCCAGCCCCCTTTGGAGCTTTACTTAACCCTGTAAGACCCAAATTTAGAAGAAAAAAAAAACAGTTAAAAAAATAATTTCATCATTTTTAGACAGACAGATCTTTAAATTTGGTGGCTGAGCACAGCGGAAAGAAAAAAGAATAGCACTGCATTCTGTACTCGTGCATTTGACATGTATATGGAATTAAAAGCTTTCTGGCTTTCATGTGAAACATGGGTGTATTATTTTGTTTATTTCCTGGAAAGGCTTCATACAGGCGAATATGTAACTGCTGCATGTTGTAGAGAAAATTAAGCAATTGTTCTATTGCAAGTGTGCCTTTACTGTTTATGTAATACCTTTGTATTGTAACCAAATACACATGTTATTGTAATTGTTTTAAGAAAGTGGTTTATTAAGAAAGACACCAGACATACTCTCCAGCACCAGAACCATCGCTCATATTGCCTTGAGTAAAGCACTTCTTGACATTTATACTTTATTTAATACTTCTAAACGTAGTTGTAGAATATTTGTACTGCTTACTTACTGATTGTAATAAACTGACTTGTAATGATATAACACAAGTCTGCCTCCCCTGGCATTGATTTATATCTAAGCCAGAACAGACCACGGAGAAGTCTTCTGTGAGCTGTTTTGTAAGTATGAACTTAGATGCTTATGAGATAGGACAGATTTAACTTACTTTACCTAACCTGAGAATAAATAAAATAAGGTAGTAGGTGTAGGAAATTTAGCACCATTAAAACATGGTGCCCAACTTATTGCTCGACAGTTGGCTTACTCATTCGTGTCTTTATGTTTAGAACATGAAATAAGAAATTATAAAAGAAAAACTAATCCTGTAAGACCCAAAAGAGAATAGAATAATTCATAGGGAATTATTTTAATGACCCAGAAAGGGTTGAGTGCGCACATGAAAATTAGTAAACCTTACAAGCTGAGAGGGCTGTGAAGGTTTGTTTAGCCGATAAAGAGGTGAGATCAGATCTCCTACGGCAGGTCTCAGAGAGGCTAGAATAGCCGAAGAGTCAGGGCTTCTCTTAGGAGAGGGATGCCTCACGAACAGAGAGCAAACTCTTCATTCAAGTTTATATGACTGATACGAGCTTGAATAGAAGTAAGCTTCTTTGAAAGCGAAAGACACTGGTTCAAGAAACTGAATCGGGTGAACTGATCCTTTAGATCCCATCCAGATTGAGTTAGAAAAAGGTTAGCAAAATACTTAAAAGTGAGTAAAAAAAGTGAATAGTAGACTTGTGAGCTAAATAAATTAAATAGCTGAAGAATAATAATGCCAGAAAAATGTAGGATGGCTACATATTAACATAGAAAAAAGAGAAAGGTATTTTTAGAAAAATAGATGTTAATAAGTAATACCTGAGACGAACATGCCCGGGGCACATATTTTAGGTGTGTGTGATCACGCCCACCTCCTCGCACATTAATTTGTTTATAAGTGCATGAAAATAGCACACGCCAGGACATATCAAAACTTCTCCAGGGCCCCAAAAGGCTGAAAAACACCAAGCTGTGTTGCTGACACAGGTATGCTTGTGGATGCGTTTTGCCAGCCCCCTTTGGAGCTTTACTTAACCCTGTAAGACCCAAATTTAGAAGAAAAAAAAACAGTTAAAAAAATAATTTCATAATTTTTAGACAGACAGATCTTTAAATTTGGTGGCTGAGCACAGCGGAAAGAAAAAAGAATAGCACTGCATTCTGTACTCGTGCATTTGACATGTATATGGAATTAAAAGCTTTCTGGCTTTCATGTGAAACATGGGTGTATTATTTTGTTTATTTCCTGGAAAGGCTTCATACAGGCGAATATGTAACTGCTGCATGTTGTAGAGAAAATTAAGCAATTGTTCTATTGCAAGTGTGCCTTTACTGTTTATGTAATACCTTTGTATTGTAACCAAATACACATGTTATTGTAATTGTTTTAAGAAAGTGGTTTATTAAGAAAGACACCAGACATACTCTCCGGCACCAGAACCATCGCTCATATTGCCTTGAGTAAAGAACTTCTTGACATTTATACTTTATTTAATACTTCTAAACGTAGTTGTAGAATATTTGTACTGCTTACTTACTGATTGTAATAAACTGACTTGTAATGATATAACACAAGTCTGCCTCCCCTGGCATTGATTTATATCTAAGCCAGAACAGACCACGGAGAAGTCTTCTGTGAGCTGTTTTGTAAGTATGAACTTAGATGCTTATGAGATAGGACAGATTTAACTTACTTTACCTAACCTGAGAATAAATAAAATAAGGTAGTAGGTGTAGGAAATTTAGCACCATTAAAACATGGTGCCCAACCTATTGCTCGACAGTTGGCTTACTCATTCGTGTCTTTATGTTTAGAACATGAAGTAAGAAATTATAAAAGAAAAACTAATCCTGTAAGACCCAAAAGAGAATAGAATAATTCATAGGAAATTATTTTAATGACCCAGAAAGGGTTGAGTGCGCACATGAAAATTAGTAAACCTTACAAGCTGAGAGGGCTGTGAAGGTTTGTTTAGCCGATAAAGAGGTGAGATCAGATCTCCTACGGCAGGTCTCAGAGAGGCTAGAATAGCCGAAGAGTCAGGGCTTCTGTTAGGAGAGGGACGCCTCATGAACAGAGAGCAAACTCTTCATTAAAGTTTATATGCCTGATACGAGCTTGTATAGAAGTAAGCTTCTTTGAAAGCGAAAGACACTGGTTCAAGAAACTGAATCGGGTGAACTGATCCTTTAGATCCCATCCAGATTGAGTTAGAAAAAGGTTAGCAAAATACTTAAAAGTCAGTAAAAAAGTGAATAGTAGACTTGTGAGCCAAATAAATGAAATAGCTGAAGAATAATAATGCCAGAAAAATGTAGGATGGCTACATATTAACATAGAAAAAAGAGAAAGGTATTTTTAGAAAAATAGATGTTAATAAGTAATACCTGAGATGAACATTCCCGGGGCACATATTTTAGGTGTGTGTGTTAAGAAATCTGTGTAAATGCCAGGCAAGATGTGGTCTCTGTCAGATGAATTACTGCATATCGTTAAAACAGATTGCCGTGAAATTTTTTTGAGTGCAATGAGCTTAAAGTTTAAAACTAAAACTGCAACAGCAACTGAAATGAGACAATAAATGTAGAAAGTAAAACTAAGCAGAGAATTAAAGTAGATATTTAACTTTAATCAATACAAGACAATTTTAACATCCAGTAATTTTTAATTGAAGCGTGTGTGAAATTGCAGACTTTTGAAATTGCAGAATGAACAGTAAGTATTTTAAATAGACAATACAAATTAGAAATAACAACAGAAAGAATCTGACAAGTAAAAGGAATGAAAATAAGAAAGCAGATGAGCAGCCAGGATCATTGCAGCCCGTAAAAATGCTTGTAGTAGGAAGAGATTTACAACAGTCGCAATGAGAGAGTTGTAGTAGTTAGTGCTTGAATTACTCTTTATAGCAAATAGAGAGCAAAATATAGTGAAACATAAGTCAGAATTTATGCAGTATTGAGAAAGACTGTGATTAAATAAAAGTGTATGATAAGGAAAATCCAATAGTTTAAACAGGGAAGAGAAAATAAGTAAAGTTAGAGGTTAAAGTTATGTAAAGACAAAAATACCTGGTAAGGAAAATGGAAAATGTTGATAAAAGTGAGATAAGAAAGTTTTTCCAAACAGAAATATAACTTACAAAAAGTCAGTTAATTACAGAGCATTATGCAGTTTGAAATATTTTTTTAAAACAAACAAATTGTAATACAGGAAGGTTACAATTAGAAGCTAACAAACAAATGATATAAAAGATGATAATAAGAATACATTTTAATAAGTAGACTAATGAGAGCACTAAACAGGGAGAAAAAAAGGCACTGGAGTGGATTCATGGACAGGAGAGGCCTCAGGAACAGACTCGTGGACAGGAGAGGCCTCTGAAGCAGACTCGTGGACAGGAGAGACCTCTGAAGTAGACTCGAGGACAGGAGAGGCCTCAGGAACAGACTCGTGGACAGGAGAGACCTCTGAAGCGGACTCGTGGACAGGAGAGACCTCTGAAGCAGACTCGTGGACAGGAGAGGCCTCAGGAGCAGACTCGTGGACAGGAGAGACCTCTGAAGCGGACTCGTGGACAGGAGAGGCCTCAGGAGCAGACTCGTGGACAGGAGAGGCCTCTGAAGCAGACTCGTGGACAGGAGAGACCTCTGAAGCGGACTCGAGGACAGGAGAGGCCTCAGGAACAGACTCGTGGACAGGAGAGACCTCTGAAGAGGACTCGTGGACAGGAGAGACCTCTGAAGCAGACTCGTGGACAGGAGAGGCCTCAGGAACAGACTCATGGACAAGAGAGACCTCTGAAGCAGACTCGTGGACAGGAGAGGCCTCAGTAGCAGACTCGTGGACAGGAGAGGCCTCAGGAGCAGACTCGTAGACAGGAGAGGCCTCTGAAGCAGAATTAAATGAACAGTATGTTAAATAGACAATACAAATTAGAAATAACAACAGAAAGAATCTGACAAGTAAAAGGAATGAAAATAAGAAAGCAGATGAGCAGCCAGGATCATTGCAGCCCGTAAAAATGCTTGTAGTAGGAAGAGATTTACAACAGTCGCAATGAGAGAGTTGTAGTAGTTAGTGCTTGAATTACTCTTTATAGCATATAGAGAGCAAAATATAGTGAATCATAAGTCAGAATTTATGCAGTATTGAGAAAGACTGTGATTAAATAAAAGTGTATGATAAGGAAAATCCAATAGTTAAAACAGGGAAGAGAAAATAAGTAAAGTTAGAGGTTAAAGTTATGTAAAGACAAAAATACCTGGTAAGGAAAATGGAAAATGTTGATAAAAGTGAGACAAGAAAGTTGTTCCAAACAGAAATATAACTTACAAAAAGTCAGTTAATTACAGAGCATTATGCAGTTTGAAATATTTTTTTATAACAAACAAATTGTAATACAGGAAGGTTACAATTAGAAGCTAACAAACAAATGATATAAAAGATGATAATAAGAATACATTTTAATAAGTAGACTAATGAGAGCACTAAACAGGGAGAAAAAAGGCACTGGAGTGTATTCATGGACAGGAGAGGCCTCAGGAACAGACTCGTGGACATGAGAGGCCTCTGAAGCAGACTCGTGGACAGGAGAGACCTCTGAAGCAGACTCGAGGACAGGAGAGGCCTCAGGAACAGACTCGTGGACAGGAGAGACCTCTGAAGCGGACTCGTGGACAGGAGAGACCTCTGAAGCAGACTCGTGGACAGGAGAGGCCTCAGGAGCGGACTCATGGACAGGAGAGACCTCTGAAGCGGACTCGTGGACAGGAGAGGCCTCAGGAGCAGACTCGTGGACAGGAGAGGCCTCTGAAGCGGACTCGTGGACAGGAGAGACCTCTGAAGCAGACTCGAGGACAGGAGAGGCCTCAGGAACAGACTCGTGGACAGGAGAGACCTCTGAAGCGGACTCGTGGACAGGAGAGACCTCTGAAGCAGACTCGTGGACAGGAGAGGCCTCAGGAACAGACTCATGGACAGGAGAGACCTCTGAAGCGGACTCGTGGACAGGAGAGGCCTCAGGAGCAGACTCGTGGAGAGGCCTCTGAAGCAGACTCGTGGACAGGAGAGACCTCTGAAGCAGACTCGTGGACAGGAGAGGCCTCAGGAACAGACTCGTGGACAGGAGAGACCTCTGAAGTGGACTCGTGGACAGGAGAGGCCTCAGGAGCAGACTCGTGGACAGGAGAGGCCTCAGGAGCAGACTCGTAGACAGGAGAGGCCTCTGAAGAAGACTCGTGGACAGGAGAGACCTCTGAAGCAGACTCGTGGACAGGAGAGGCCTCTGAAGCAAACTCGTGGACAGGAGAGGCCTCAGGAACAGACTTGTCGACAGGAGAGGCCACTGAAGCAGACTCGTGGACAGGAGAGGCCTCAGGAACAGACTCGTGGACAGGAGAGGCCTCAGGAAAAGACTCGTGAACAGGAGAGGCCTCTGAAGCAGTCTCCTGGACAGGAGAGGCCTCAGAAACAGACTCGTGGACAGGAGAGACCTCTGAAGCAGACTCGTGACTTTGACTTTACTGGCATGATGTGAGCAGGTCCTGGAGTAGCAGGCATGAAGAGAGCAGACTTTGGCTTGGCAAACATGACGTGACCATTCCAACTGAAAAGAATACAAGTTCAGAAAAAGAGTTTTGTGGCTGCCTTATTTTAAGTAGAATAAAGCATTGTTGATGTTGGAAACCTACCCAAAAATCAGACATATAACTATCATTGGTTTCAGTAATAATCTGAACAGTTATAGTGTGATCCAGAAATACAAACAAATGAAGACTTGACTTGACTAAAACACAAACCAACCAATGAGCACCAAGACACATGACTTGGACAACCAATCAGAACATGACACATACGCAAGGCAGAAGGTGCGTTCGACTTCATGCAGCACTGCGCACACCGATCAGCGGCTGACTCGAAGCAGTGCATGCTGGTTAGAAATTTAGTCCGGCTTGAACCAGCGCCGACGCCACATCACTGTCACGTGTGACATCAAAGTACCGCAATAGCATTTTGAGAGCAACCGGCTGACTCAGCTGGCACAGCTTTTTCAGAGCAACTGCAGGAGTGCTGATGACAACACAGCTGTTTCACGATTGGCCAAATTCACCACATGACAACAATGACGTGTTTCTAACATCTTCAAATCCAATACTGCTCATAAATCTGTGTTTTTAGAATAGTAAAATCTTTTTTATGGTAGTCGCAATGTTATATCGAGTCACGTTTATCATAAAACACTGATAAAGCATATATACCCCCACTTTATTAGTATTTAACCTGTTAACCCGCACCAGGACGCCAGCGCACCGAACGCTCTTTGTTTGCACGTGTCATTGTTTACAATAGATTAAATGAAACGGGACAAAGTTAATCTTGACAAACTATATATCATTCTGAAGGTCTAAGCCTCAAGCATCGACGACAGATCGCTGTTTTTCGATGGAAAGCTTATAAGGAATGTATTTGCTACATTTGTGTAAGCAGTACACATCAAAACATGTAGAATAAAAAAGCAGTACGTACCATTATCATTGTAATAACGAGCCACAAACGCGTCCACTGCTGAAATCCCGGTTTAGTTAGAGAGGTAAGGGTCCACAGAACAACATCCCAGCGAGCACTTTTAGTCCACACGAAACAATAAAGTTGTAATAAGGATGCATATTCCTTTGTTTACATTTAATTTCTTCGGGAGAGTTATTGTTTATGTCCGTTATGGAATAAATTACGCTCAAAAACAGCATCTTGGTGGTAAAAAAACAACACGGTGTTGTAGCATACAGTTTTACAAACAGAATGAGACCATCCAAAAAAAAAAAGTCACAGTTAAGCAGAATATTGTTTATTTGAATTCGCCGCTCTCTCGTGACGCCGCGTGACGCACGCTGTGACGCTCCTCTGATCTGATGGGGGCGTAACTTAGCGATTGCTTTTTTCCACAAATAACTCTTTTTCTTTTTTTTTCTTCAACATTTTTCATATATGTGTGTGTGTGTTTTGTGGGAAATGTGGCTGTATTTGCATGATTACCATATGTATGGACGCACATCAGCGTGTTTATTACCGACTCTATGACGGCTATCATTGTGAATCAATGATCAGCTATTATTGATTATATGGCCCATCATCTGTATGATTGTCATCTGTATGGACGCACATCAGCATGTGATTACCGACTGTATGACCATGTGTGGCAATATTAGTTTATGTCTGGCAATCAGAATATATACTTCAATATGTACTACACAATTTTTTTCTATTTTTTTTTTCCTTTTTTTATTACTCAAATAATTATTTTTGTATTTTTTAGTGCTCAAATAAATCACTTATATGTTGTCTAAAATTCTGTCTATTATTTTATAATTGAAAAACTATGCAGGAATATGTATAATGACTAAAATAGTTTGTATAATTCTGCAATACATTTGGTGGGGGGGGTATAGAAATATTCTCAGAAAAAAAGATTGCATGAATCTAATTTTTCATGGTATCTTCTTCAAATTTGAAATATAAACTCATGAGACAAGTGGCTTTCAAACCATTACTTTTCTGGATTGCTCCAGGACTTATTTCATGTATTTGTTTATGAAATAAAAACAACATTCAGTGTGGAAAAACATTTTTCAAGGCATGTCAGTGTCTATAACTTTTTATCTTTTTGAGCATTATCAACTCTGGATGATGGATAGTAAAGCCTAGCGTGTCTTCTTTCCAAAGAGACCTAAATTGTGTGTGTAGCACACTTTGTCAGGAACTGTTAACATTTTAATTTAGGTAGGTCATTTTCACCTGTGAGGCCCAAAATGGGGGGTGCTGGCTAACAGGTTAAATAGTTTTTATTTATGTTGAACTTTATTCTTGAACAGATGGCACTGTATTAAGCACTATAAAAAAGTGTTTCGGTTGTTCATGAAAACGTTTCTGAAACGTCTGTGTATTTGACAGATATTGCATTTTATTCACTTCATCTATGATAGAGTACACAAACACAGCGTGAGCCAGAATATGTCCTGTTACAGAAACATTAGAGTGTTTTCATCTGGATATAAATTACAACTGCTCTTTCTGTAATTGTAAAAAAGAGTCTATTGTGCATTTATTTTTTGATTGTCCCTGTTCATCTTTATATTGGTCTGAAATGTCACAATTTCTAAGTGTAAAAATGAACTCTATCCTAGTCTTAAATGTATCATTCGTTTTACTTCACTCAAATGAATATGACTTTTCTAAAAGGACAATATTTATTATTGATCTGTTTTTGCTATTAGGACAATTTCATATTAATCAAACTAAGTGGAGTAACTTAAAACCCAATTTTGCTCAGCTAAATTAAATTAAAATATGGTTGTGATGTCCTTTTTTCTCTAATTTTATTTATTTTTTGTCTTTTTGTTTATTTTAATTTTTTTTTTAATTGTCTCAATTTGTATTTACAAAATGTGTAAATATGAGAAATGTGAAGAACTTGCTGTTGAATTTTGCAATTTTGAAAGTTCAATAATAAAAAAAAATAATAAAAAAAAACAAACAGCTTGAGCATCACTACCAGAAGCAGAAAGTGTCCGGCTTGACGTGTCCGTTTTCAACTCCGCCCCTGACTGCAAGCGGCTACTCTCGCCGATAGGTCTGCGCAGTGCTGCATGAAGTCAAACACACCTAAAGATACATGAGGGCAAGGGAAGCATGACACTAACAGCATGAAACAATTACAAAATAAAAGACATGAAAACAGAACCCCAAAACAGACATTACAATCATTCAGGAACAAAACAACGCTGAGTGTTGCTTGGAGAATGTGTAAGTTTCAAGACTAAATCCAACAATCGGAACAAAGAGAGGAGAGACACTTTATTATTCTTGGGCAATGTCCGTTCTACGGAGAGCATGATATCAATACTTGTTGAGGGATTCTGAAGCACCCAGCCACAGCCAGTCCTTGCACAGATAGATAGACGGGCATTGAATAGATATTAGACAGGAAGACAGACAGATAGACATTAGATAGATAGACAAAGAGACAACAGATAGACAGAGAGTCGACTGTGCCAACCTAATAACAATATAACCTATTACACCAATGTATCTCACCTGTTTATTTTATTTGTTTATTTGGTTCCCCATTAGCATTACCAAGGTAGTGGCTATTTTTCCTGGGGTCCAACAAGTAAAAAACTAAATTACATCAATCCATAACAATAAAAACCAATACAGTAAAACATACAAACCCAAAATTCATTCAGAACATCAAGATCAACAATTGACAATACTGTACCATTACATATTTCTTTAATGATTTTTTTAAACTTCATTTTACTTCTTAAAAAACATGTAATTTCAATGGCAATTCATTCCATATTTTCATTCCTCTATATACAGTATATCGTCGCTGTCGGGCGGAAACCTCCTATGTCCAAATTTTGTCAATTTCATATTTTTTCACAAATCGATGCTATTGGTCAGTCCCCACGTGGTTCTGTTATTTTTACAAATTATTAACCAATCTAAAGTGTTGAAAATAGCTTGAGAGCAAATCTCTTAACTCCATTGGACACTTCAACTGTCTGAGAAGTCTCGTAACTCCACCTCTTCTTCACTCCGCGGGAGCCTGGCAGCAGCAGAGAGTGTGTCAGAGCAAATCGTTCAAATGCACGCAATAGGCTGAAGCTTGCTGCAAGCCCCAGCTTTCTGTGTCAGTGTCGCAAAGTTGAAGATGGTGATCCTGACTCGCCATCTGATTATAATCTTCATGGATTATAATGAAAGAGGTTTTTTTTTTCGATTTGATTTATTTCGTTAAGTAGTAATTTAAAGATTTCTATAGATATATGTATCATGTCTGTGAGGCATGTATTCGATGACTTTCGGTTCATTTTTGTGAAGCGCTCCTGTTCAAGAAGAGACGGCGCATTGTTTTCTTTATTTTATAAAATTATTTTATATATTTTATAAAAGGTTTTGTTGATATTGTGAGGGCACACAAATAAAAGTAGATTTTATTACAGTTACGAATGATGAACTACTCTTACTTTTATCAGCAAAAATTACGGCGTAAATTGTTTCCATTTAAAAAAAAATGCAATTGATTGCGCTGGTGCCTCCATGTCCTGCGCTTTAGCTTCACTCTCCTCACAAACTACTGGATGCAGTGCACATTTATCTATGGTTTAACGTTTAAACATTGTTATATGCTTGAACTGTTTTAGTATATCTATAGATTTTATTTTAGGCAAGGCGTGATGATTTGAGAAGGCTAAATTGATCAAACATAAGCTATGATCAGCCTGCCGGTCTGCCGCTGGCCGCTTGGTCGTTACTTTAAGAAAGAAAAAAACGTATTTAACAAACAAAAAAATGCTCCATACGTTTTTCTAAATTAACTTAAAAAAAACGAAACTAAATATAATCCCTTTGCCATTACATACAAAACTGAACTGTTTTAATAGCTGAAACAGTATAATCTGATTTGGGAGAAGGGGGAAAAAAGACAGGCTAATTTCCACCTATTAGACAGCCTAGTCAGCTCATCGTTTTTTGTATTGCATCACTTATAGCTCTTAAACCTTTAAAATAGAGTTTAGGAAGATGTATGTGTGGAGAAGGGGGCGTGGTAGAGCGGAGTCTGCAGCGGGAGAACGAGTGCGGAGACGAGCGGTGATAAGGAGGCCAAGTGAATGATTACTAACACCTGTCTTTAATTCCAGTGATTGGCGGGGAAACGGATATAGCAGCCCGCTCACCTGTGCAGGGGAGGCAGTATGTGGAACATGAGAGGCTGGGCTGAGTGACTGTGCATGGCAGGGAGCCTCACAGGAGTTTGTGTTGGACATTATTTTCTATTTAAAAAGCCTAATAAAAGCCTTGTTCCTTCGGTTCCCTGACTTCCTTGTCATACTTCACCACGAGCCGGGCTACATTGGTGCCGAAACCCGGGACAAGGAAGTCGTCACGCCAGTATGCAGCAGCCAGCTGGATCAACACCGCTTGCGGAGCTGGTAAAATCCCTTGCCGGTCTCCACCACTCGCAACATGAGGCGCTGATGGAGCTCCGAAGGGAACAAGAGGAGCGGTTCCACCTGTTGGTCCAAGCCCAGGAGGAAGACCGACGGGCCATCTGGAGCTTGCTGGGCCAGGAGGTCCGGCCAGCCGCAGCCCCTCCTATCGCCCATGTCCCGCTGGTGAAGATGGATCCACAGGATGACCCAGAGGCGTTCGTGGACCTCTTCGAAAAGACAGCGGAGGCATGTGGGTGGGATCGCGCTCAGTGGCCGGTGCGCTTGATCCCGCTGCTGTCCGGCGAGGCGCAGGTGGCAGCCCAACAGCTGCCTGTAGAGAACCTCCTGGCCTATGCCGATCTGAAACGGGCCATTCTTCAGCGTGTCGGGCGCTCCCCCGAGCAGCATCGACAACGCTTTCGCTCGGTGGATCTGGGGGACAGCGGACGGCCGTTCATATTGGCCCAACAGCTCCGAGATGCCTGCCACAAGTGGCTGATGGCCGAGGCCCGTGACGTCGGGGCTGTGGTCGATCTGGTGGTGCTGGAGCAGTTCGTGGCACGGCTGCCCAGTGGGACGGCTGAGTGGGTTCAGTGCCACCATCCGGCGTCGCTGGATCAGGCCATCCAGCTGGCTGAGGATCATCTGGTGGCGTGCCCGGGGGTCGGCGAGCCCCCCTCTAACCTTTCTCTCTCTCTCTCCAAACCTTCCCCCTCTCTTTCCCGACCTATTCCTGCACCTAGGTCACGGGGCAATCTACCCCCTCGAGCCCCACAGTGCGGAACAGTGGTCCTGGGGAACAGACCGGGGTCACGAGGGGGCGTGACGGAGAACGCCGGTGCCGTTGCACCAACTCCACCTTCTCTCTCTCCGCCAATCTCTTGGCCCTCCTTCTGCCGCTGGGGTGGGGGGAAAGCCTGGGCCAGCCTGCTGGAGGTGCAGGGATCCGGGGCATTTCCAGGATCGGTGTCCCGTAATGGAAGTGGGCATGATGATCCGGGTCCCCGACTCCCCGGTGGCTGCCCCTGATCAAGCCGGGCAGTACCAGATACCTGTGAGGGGGGTACATATCGGGCTTTGGTGGATTCGGGCTGTAACCAAACATCTTGGCGGTTTATCCCCACCTTAGGCATCCGCTGATCTTGGGGACCGATTGGCCAGCATTTTCACAATTACTGGGGGTTTTGTGTGCGGATGTCTCTTGGGGGACAGGACTAGGGAGGGGAGAGGCGGTGGCTCAGGCAGGAGATGCTGTTCCGGGACCTTTTCCGTCTGACTCAGAGGAAACGAGAGTGAGGGCGGAGGTTTTGCCGCCGGAACGAGATGACTTCCCTCTGGAGCAGTCTCGGGATGAGACGCTTAAAAATGCGTATGACCGAGTCCGCACCATTGACGGACAGCTTCTCCAGCCTGACCAGCCGCTCTCCCATCCCTATTTTTCCATTATAAAAGATAGGTTGTATTGGGTGACCCAAGATGCCCAGACAAAAGAAGATACAACCCAGTTGGTAGTGCCAAAAAGCCGCCGGGAATTGCTTTTCCAGGCGGCTCATTGTAGTCCCATGGCAGTCCATTTGGGGGAAGCAAAAACACGTGAACGTCTCATGGCCCGATTCTTTTGGCCGGGCATTCATGAGCATGTCCGCCGGTGGTGTGCGGCATGTCGTGAATGTCAGCTGGTTAACCCGCCGGCCATTTCAAAAGCGCCATTGCGTCCATTGCCATTAGTGGAGGCCCCCTTTGAGAGAATTGGTATGGACCTCATCGGGCCATTAGAACGTTCAGCATGCGGCCATCATTTTGCATTAGTTCTCGTGGATTATGCAACACGATATCCGGAAGCAGTGCCGTTGCGCACCATTTCGGCAAAGAGTGTGGCGGACGCACTGTTTCGCATTATCTCCCGGGTGGGAATCCCCAAGGAGATTCTCACCGATCAGGGCACGGCGTTTATGTCACGCATGATAAGCGAATTATACGAGCTGCTGGGCATTAAATCGATCCGCACCAGCGTCTATCACCCACAAACGGATGGCTTGGTGGAACGATTTAATCGCACTTTAAAATCCATGGTTTGTAAATTCGTAAAAGAAGACGCCAAAAATTGGGATAAGTGGCTCGAGCCCCTGTTGTTCGCAGTGCGAGAGGTCCCACAAGCCTCCACTGGGTTTTCCCCATTCGAGCTTCTCTATGGGCGTCAACCCCGTGGGGTGCTTGACGTAATTAGAGAGGCTTGGGAGGAGGGGCCGTCAAAACAGCCGAAGCGAAATTCAGTATGTCATGGACCTCCGGGCAAAACTCCACACTTTGGGGCAGCTCTCTATGGAGAGTTTGCTCCAGGCTCAGGACAAACAAAGTCGGCTGTACAACAGGGGTACGCGAGAGCGTCAATTTACACCGGGAGATAAAGTACTTGTGTTACTTCCAACATCCAGTTCCAAATTACTCGCAAAGTGGCAAGGACCGTTTCTGGTTACACGGAGAATAGGGGATCTCGATTATGAGGTTAAACGAACGGACAGGGGTGATTCACATCAAATTTACCATCTCAACCTGTTGAAACGCTGGCAGGAGGAGACTTCAGTGGAGCTAGCAGTGGCCGTTTCGGCAGAGGAGGATCTCGGGCCAGAAGCAGCAATCAAAGTCAATCCGCTTGCTCTGGTCCCCGGTGGAGATCATCTCTCGCCGCGGCAGCTCGCTGATGTAGCAAGTTGCAGACAGATTTTGCAGATGTGTTTTCACCCCTGCCCGGTCGCACGGACCTCATACAGCACCATATCGAAACGATCCCTGGGGAAGTGGCCTGTAGCCGCCCCTATCGGTTACCTGAACACAAGAAAAAAGTGGTTCAGGAGGAATTAAAGGCCATGCTAGAGTTGGGCGTAATAGAAGAATCACATAGTGACTGGGCGAGCCCGAGTGTTTTAGTTCCTAAGACGGACGGCTCAGTCCGTTTCTGTGTCGATTATAGAAGGGTGAATGCTGTGTCAAAATTTGACGCTTATCCAATGCCCCGAGTTGACGAGCTGCTTGATCGGTTAGGTTCGGCTCGCTTTTACTCGACACTGGATTTAACAAAAGGGTATTGGCAGATCCCCTTATCGCCTTTATCCAAAGAGAAGACAGCCTTCACTATGCCGTTTGGATTACACCAATTTGTTACCCTTCCGTTCGGGCTATTCGGGGCTCCCGCTACCTTTCAGCGTCTCATGGACCGAATCCTCCGGCCCCATTCTGCGTATGCCGCTGCCTACCTGGACGATATCATTATCTATAGTAATGACTGGCAGCGGCATCTCGAGCATGTGCGCGCTGTCCTGAGATCACTGGGGGTTGCGGGACTCACGGCGAACCCACGGAAGTGTGCGATTGGGCGGGTGGAGGTACGGTATCTGGGCTTCCACTTGGGGCATGGGCAGGTGCGTCCCCAAATTGACAAGACTGCTGCGATTGCGGCCTGCCCAGGTCCCAAGACCAAAAAGGAGCCCGCTCACCTGTGAAGGGGAGGCAGTATGTGGAACACGAGAGGCTGGGCTGAGTGACTGTGCACGGCAGGGAGCCTCACAGGAGTTTGTGTTGGACATTATTTTCTATTTAAAAAGCCTAATAAAAGTCTTGTTCCTTCAGTTCCCTGACTTCCTTGTCATACTTCACCACGAGCCGGGCTACAGTATGTAACCACAGTCGTTAGCTTTGGTTAACTATTGAAGCCTTTTCTCTTGTCAAAAGGCTCAACGCGACTGCCGACTTTGTTTGCGTGCAGATTAATTTCCGTCTATTAGACAGCCTAGTTCAGATCTCTCATAGCTCTAACGTTTAAAATAGAGTCTAGGAAGATGTATGTAACCACAATCATTAGCTTTGATTAGCTCTTAAAGCCTTGTCTCTAGTCAAAAGGCTCAACACGACCGCAGACTTTGATGAACACTGCTGGCAGCAGCGACGTCTGTGTCCGTACCATTCTTATCAATGACAGCGTAATCTCGTATCTCCCTGCTCCCAAGTCATAAATCTTGTATCTCCGATTAAAGATTACTTTGGGGAAATGTTGTGTTAATGTTGGTACTCAACAGTATATGATAGCAATATAAGGTATAATACCAACTTTAACGATACAATGTTTAATAACTCAAAAAATATGCAGTTTTTTTAATTTCCTGAAAAATAATGGTTTTGGAGAAGCGAGGATTCCGCCCAACAGCGACGATATACTATTACAGTTCAGAGTTAGTCGTGCAGCTCTATTCTGGAAGTCTTTACATGATGCACTCGACCACACCACTGGACAATTGTCTAATTAAGTAAGAACCATCGTTTGCACAATTTGAGAGATGCAATACTGTGGTAAAAATTTTATACATCTCATAATAACTGATAGACCTCTTCCCATAACTATTACCATATAATCTTATCTGTTTTGACCACTTCAGCCTACTGTCTAGAATAACCCCAAGAAGTCTAATTTCCTCTACCTGTTCAATAGGCACACTCTTTACAAATTTAATTGTGGTTTAAGTTTAGAATTTGTTCCAAACACAATACTTTTGTTTTTTGTCAAATTTAGAACCTTATTATCTTATCATTCCGTTCCCACTTTACCACTAATTGTAACTCCTCATCTATATCAGCAGATCATTTTTCAATTGATGTTGCTGGTAGATATAATGTTGTATCATCTGCATACATAACTGCCCTTGCACGCTTTAAAACCAAAGGAAGATCATTGGTAAAAATAGAAAATAACAATGGTCCTAGACAACTTCCTTGAGGCACACCACATTGCAACTCTTTCACTTCCGAATAACTTCCATTATAAAATACACATTGCCTCCTATTAGTCAGGAAATTTTTAAACCAATGTACAGTCTGAGAAGTAAATTTGTAACATTTCAATTTTTCCAGCAATAATTTGTGATCCAGTACATCAAAAGAGGAGCAAAAATCCAACAATACTGCTCCTACTAAATTATTATCATCAATCTGTTCTAAACAATCATCTGTTATATGTGTCAGTGCTGTTCCTGTTGATTGTCCTACTCGATATGCATGCTGAAAATCAGAGAACAAATTACTCTCTTTAAAGAAGAATTGAATTTGTTCACAAACTATAATTTCTAACACTTTACTAAAAACTGGCAGTAAACTTATTGGTAGACTATTAGCACCACTAAACTCAGTGCTGCATTTTTCTATAGAGGAATAACCTTTGCTTCTTTCCAAGATAAAGGAAAAATCCCTTTTTAATACTGGTATTAAAGATGTGGCAAACTGGTTCCGCCAAACAGCTGGCTGATAATTTTACAAGGCGACCATCTAAGTTATCCATTCTCGATGGTTTATCTATATTTATCATTGATAATTTGTGTTCCACTTGTTGTACATTGGGGGAAGTCGTGGCCTAATGGTTAGAGAGTCGGACTCGTAATCCAAAGGTTGTAGGAATGTAGGTGGGGGGATTGAATGTACAGCGCTCTCTCCACCCTCAATACCATGACTGAGGTGCCCTTGAGTAAGGCACCGAACCCCCAACTGCTCCCCAGGCGCCGCAGCACAAATGGCTGCCCACTGCTCCGGGTGTGTGTTCACGGTGTGTGTGTGTTCACTGCTGTGTGTCAGTCCTCTGTCGTGTGTGTCATGTGTTCCCGCCTCTTGTGTCCATATTTGGTTTGTTTCCTTTCCTCATCTGATGTGATTATGAGTTAATTTGTGTCCAGCTGTGTTTATGTGATTATGTGTTAATTACCCTGTGTATTTAGTTCCTGTCTTTTGAGTTTGATTTCGTCTGGTCTACTCGTTACCCCCGGTGTTTCTGTGAGTCTGCCCTGCCTTGTCTTGCCCTGATGTCCATTAAAGACTATTATTTTGAGTTTACGTCCACGTCAGCGTGTTCCTGTTTTCTCCTCGTGTGTGCACCGTGACAGAAGACCAGACCAAATCAGTAAGCAGCGCCCATTCACCCCGTTTTGTTTTCTGTTTTTTCTAAAGTATTAATTTGTTCCTGAGTTTTGTCTGTTTGTCCCGCGGCAAGGAAGTCGCCGCTCGTCATCCTGCCCTAGCCCGCGCCAAGTCGGCGTGGGAGTTCGGCGGGATCGCCGCAAGTGCTGTGAGTCCACTGGCCGCGAGCCCTCATGCCCGCCGATCGTGGGAGATATCCGCCGCCGGCGGTGGCTCTCCCAAGCCCGCCGGCTGGTTGCCTAGTTCCCGGGTTGCCGCTCCCCCAGGCGTGCCGTTCGCGGGAGATCACGCCACCGGATCGCCGCTGACTCAAAGCCCGTCGGTCCACCTCTGACTCAAAGCCCGCCGGCCCGCCTCTGACTCAATGCCCACCGTATCGCCGCTGACTCATGCCCACCGGATCGCCGCTGACTCAAACCCGCCGGATCGGCGCTGACCAATGCCCTCTGGCATCACCTCTGTCTCAAAGCCTACCTCTGACTCAATGCCGGCCGGTCCGCTGCTGACTCAATGCCCGCTGGCCGGATCGCCGCTGACTCAAGCCCACCGGCTACCGCAATCCCTAGCCCCGTGGATCAAGTCCACATGTCACGGCCAGGAGTGCCATGTGTTTGTCTTGTTGTGCCCACAGGAACATTTTAAAGAACCTTGTCTTGTCGTGTCTTGTCTGCGAAGACTCATCTGGGTCAGGCGGCTCGTCTTGTTGTGGCCTTGGAGGCCATTCTAGCCGCCTGCCCCCTTGTCGCTGAAGTGGAGGTGGTCGCTGAGGGACCCTGTGAGGGCCCCTGACTCCTGGTCATGCCCAGAAGAAGCCTCAGCCTCCGAGCTAGCCCTGGAGGGCTTCCTGTTCCTGTGGGCTGTCCTGTCCTGTCTGTCTGGCCCTGGAGGGCGTTCCTGTCTTGTTTTGTACTGTCCTGTCTGTTTAGCCCCGGAGGGCTCCTGATACCTCCTCACTTCCCCAGGGAAATTTTTTTTGGGGGGTAGTAAGTGTTCCGGCTGTAGGGGCCGGGCCGAGGGGACCGAGGCCAAGGCCCCGAAGACCACCTACCATGGCCTCCAGAGCTCCCAGCTCCGCCATGGCCTCCAGAGCTCCCTGCACCGCCATGGCCTCCTGAGCTCCCAGCTCCACCATGGTCCCTGTCTGTCTGTTCTGCTCTGGAGGTCCCCGTCCTGCGTTCCTGACTGTGTCTGTCCTGAGGGGCCTCCAGAGCGCCCACCCCCCCTCCCTGATGGAACTGTTAAGGCTCGGGACGAGCCTTTCGGGAGGGAGAAGTAATGTCAGTCCTCTGTCGTGTGTGTCATGTGTTCCCACCTCTTGTGTCCATATTTGGTTTGTTTCCTGTCCTCGTCTGATGTGATTATGAGTTAATTTGTGTCCAGCTGTGTTTATGTGATTATGTGTTAATTACCCTGTGTATTTAGTTCCTGTCTTTTGAGTTTGATTTCGTCTGGTCTACTCATTACTCCCGGTGTTTCTGTGAGTCTGTCCTGCCTTGTCTTGCCCTGATGTCCATTAAAGACTATTATTTTGAGTTTACGTCCTCGTCAGCGTGTTCCTGTTTTCTCCTCGTGTGTGCACCATGACACTGTGTGTGTGCACTTTGGATGGGTAAATGCAGAGCACGAATTCCGAGTATGGGTCACCATACTTGGCTGTATGTCACGTCACTTTCACTTTACATTTACTTTGTTCAATTCAAAGCATGGACATGGCTTATCACTTGTTTAAATTTTTTTATTTGACTTTCACTTGATGTAATATTATCAGTTAACATATCTTCTCTACATTTATGTACTTTATTTATAAAAATGTCATTAAAATAATCGTCAATTTCATCTGATTTAGTTAAAAATGAATCACCTGTCTCAATAAAAAAAGGAGTTTGACCTGATTTCCTACCCATTATTTCATTAAGAATATTCCAAAATGTTTTGCCATAATATTTATTTTCACTTATTTTTATATTATAAAACGCCCTTTTCTTTTTTCTATTCATTTTAGTTATTTGATTACACAATTTGCAATAAACTTCCCAATCCTGCGTATTCCCAGTTCTGTTTGCTTATACCCTTTGCCACATCTCCTCCTACCATAATGTTCTTCAGTTCATTTTGGTAGAAAGATATGTTTTTTGTCGGGTTTTTTCATAGGTGCTTGTTTATCCACCAAAGTATAAAATAATCTTTCAAAAGCTGCTAATGCATCATCAGGATTATCTTCCTTATAAACATCAGCCCAAAATATATTATTTACATCTTTACAAAATAATTCCTATATGATCTTTTATAAATTACTTTTGGTCTTCCTTTAGGGACCTTTGTTTTCTAGTAATCGCTTATTATATTACGATCACTACACCCAATAGGAACAGATACACCCTTAGAGCACATTTCCACAGCATTTGTATAAATATGGTCTATACAAGTGAATGTTCTCTCATCAAGACTATTTACATGAATTCTTGTTGGTTGATTAATAACTTGTGTTAAATTACATGCATTAATTACATTCACCCCTTTAGTCTTTAGGGGACAAACCTGAGACATCCAATTAATATTTAAATCACCCATCAAGTAAATTTCATTTCCAGTATCACATTCATTATCAATCATATCACACATTACACTTAAATAACAACTATTTGCACATGGTGGTCTATAGCAGCAACCAACAAATAATGGTTTGACAAATGGTAACTGTACTTGTAGCCACAGAGCCTCTACATCTACAGGCATTAAATATTGTCTTATCTTTACTGGAATATGACTTTGAATATATATGGCAATCCTTCCACCATATTTATTTCTATCTTTCCTGTAAATATTATAACCATTTTGTAAGGAAGGTGAGGCGGAAGCCGAGGAAGAATCCATATGCGGATGTTTATTGAAACAGTCCAACAAATCCAAACTCAGTACGGCAGTATGACAAACTACAGTAAGGCAGTCCAACCGGTAATCCAAAAGAGAAGTCAAAGACAAACAGGTCATACATGTGGCAAAAAGGACAATGAAACAAACGCTCGGTAAGGCAGGATAAACTGGCAATACTTCGCGAGGAAGCCATGTGGTGGCCAGGTTAATATGGCCACCAAACAGGAAGTGGTTGCAGAGGAAGCGGGGGGAGTGCTAACAGTCAATACTCGGGTGAGGGTCCCTCTGCTGACGTGGGGTTACAGAATCCCCCCTCTAGGAGCGACTCCAAGGCATGGACTTCCCTGTGGTCGTAGCTCTGAACGGTCGGGCCTGGCTCCATGAAATTCCTCTATGAGTGAGAGGTCCAGAATATCAGAAGCAGGTATCCATGATCTCTCCTCAGGTCCGTAGCCCTCCCAGTCCACCAGGTATTGAAGCCGACCCCCTCTACGCCTCAAGTCCAGCAGCATGTTCACCCTATAGGCTGGTGATCCGTCAATGTCCAGTGGAGGCGGTGGCTCTTGGGGCTCAATGTTGGGGTCAGCATTCGGGTTGACCGGTTTGAGGAGCGAGACATGAAATGATGGAGAGATGTGATAGTTAGCAGGAAGCTCAAGCTGATATGTGACCTTATTTATCTGTTTTAAGATTTTGAATGGGTGAACATACCTTGTGTAATCCAGGTTACTTATAGACAGAAGCAGACACATAAATATCATCAAAATTAAATAATAGAGTAAATGTATTAAAACACTGGAAACGTAAATATGACTGTGAACAAATCAATTAATATTGTGAAAATATATAAAAATATAAAACATCAAAGTTCATAAATGTGACCAATAGCGTAACCTCTCACTTGATAAATTCACCAATGAGATTGCAGTTGAATATCATCACTAGGCGTCCGCTATCGTGGCACTTTTAGAGAGCACCAATTTTGAGATCTTTCTCGGGAGATTCAACGCTCCAAATTGAGAGGGAAATAAAGTAAGAGTTTAAAGTGTCTTTAAATTGTTTAACTGAAAATGATATATATAAAAAAAAAAATTAGCGGCTAAACCAAGAGGAAGCGAATTGATAGTTCACACTGTGTGTTATTTCCGAAGTTAATAACGCAATCTAAGCGTTAGCATATAAAGCTAATATAACGTGGTCATATATCTCTAATCAAGGAGTCAGAGAAGCTGAATACAAGAGAGTGACGTCTTGAAGCGGGTTTCATCTGCAAATGTCCTGGTTCATTTGATGTACATGTATATGAGTTCCCTATCAGTCAGTCACGTTCGACGTAATGTCAGTGTGACTGACTAATGGGATCTCGTCCGAGAGCCCAATCACCTTCGAGTGTTAACAAAACAAGCCAATGACAGTTGGCGTGCGTGTTCCGCCATGTTCTCATTGCGGGAACATGACCATCGCAACGCTGCACTCCAGATACCTCCTCGTCAAACGGGGGGGTATCCCCCTTGCCATGCCCCGTTCTAGCTCCTCCGTTTCTCAGAGGGCTACTTCGGATCATGGTCAGGGTGACTTGAGGATCACAGTGAGAGCTTCCCCGTCGAGTGTGTCTTTGCAGGCCTCTCAGTCCTCCAGCGCGTCGCACCATCTGGTGTTTCTGGACGAGCTTGCGGTGTCCTCGGACAGGCGGGGCCCAGCATCTCGTTCGGAGCACCAGCGGATGACAGGATGTCGATCGCTGCATCGGAGGGTGAGCTAGGTTCTGGAGATGTCGATTCGGCTGCGCTGCCTCCGTCAGGAAGAGTGGCGGTGCCCGAGTCAGATCCAGAACTGACTGCTATGCTTTCCTGGGCCGCTGAGAGCGTCGGGCTGCACTGGAGGCCTCCTCCTTCTCCCGAACGCTCGAGGCTGGACGATTGGTTCCTGGGGGCGCAGGCCGATCGCCGGCAACCGCCTCCGGGTCCATTCTTTCCGGAGGTGCATGAGGAGGTGACTAGGTCTTGGAGGACACCTTTTTCTGCCCGGAACAGGCCTAGTGCCTCCTCCGTCCTCACCACCCTTGACGGTGGGGCGACCCAAGGGTATGTGGAGATCCCCCCAGTCGAACGCGCTATTGCCATGCAGCTCTACCCGCAAAGTGCCGCCGCCTGGAGGGGTAATCCACGCCTTCCGTCCAGGTTCTGTAAGTTCTCGTCTGCTCTAACGGCCAAGGCTTACAGCGCTACTGGACAGGCCGCTTCCGCCCTGCACAACATGGCCCTCCTGCAAGTCCACCAGACCAAGGCGTTAAAGCAGTTGCACGAGGGTGGTGCTGACCCAGGTGTGTTGCAGGAACTGCGCACAGTGACGGACCTCGCCCTAAGGGCGACGAAATCACAGCGCGGGCCCTGGGTCAGACGATGTCCACGTTAGTGGTCCAGGAGCGCCACCTATGGCTGAACTTGGCGGATATGAGGGAGGCTGACAAGCATCGCTTCTTGGACTCCCCGATCTCCCAGGCCGGCCTATTCGGCGAAGCGGTGGAGGGCTTTGCCCAACAGTTCTCCACCGCACAGAAGCAGACGGAGGCGTTTCAACACATCCTGCCCCGGCGGTCTGCTGCTGTCTCCACCCCACCGCTGGCTGCAGCCCCTCTGTCTGCTCGTCGCCGAGGGCGCCCTCCTGCTGCCTCCACCTCCGCTCCAGCTCGGCCACAGCAGCAGCCTTCACAACGGCCGCAGCGTGGAGCTGGCCGCAGGAAAGCGGCGCAGCCCGCCTCCGCCCCTGCCAAGCCCGTGAAGTGCCAGGGCAGGCGGCGTCCCTGAGACGGGTGACCCGGAGACTCTGGATCCTGCTCTTCAGGAGATGGTGACCACACCACTCCTTCCCCCGGAGGAGGGCCGGGTGGAGAATCTTTTGTTTCCTTTTTGTTCTGTTCCGCCACTGGCTCCCCAGCCAGTGGTACCCAAAACCTCAAAAAAAGAGCAGTTTCCTTTTTCTCCGGGTCCCAAGAGGGCGAGGATGGCAGTGCATGAGACCCAGTCTCCACACTCCCGTCCCCCTCTCCTTTCGCCAGTGGGCAGCAGGGTCCGGTCCGAGGACGCGATGCCTTCTCCCGCGCCCCCTGCCCAGCCATGGAGCCAGGTAAGTGTCGCACCACGCACTCAGACCCCACTTCGGAATGCGCTGCCTTTCGAGTCGTGCCCCTGTGCTCCACTTCGCTGCCCCACCGCGGGTACGTCTGTGGTCTGGTCCCGCTTGTACGGTCTATGGGGGCCTGGCTAGCGCTCCCCAGTCCGTCTCGCTGGCTCCTGAGAACCATCAGACTCGGCTACGCGATTCAGTTCGCCCGGCGTCCTCCCAAGCTCAGGGGCGTTCGGTTCACCTCTGTGTTGAGCAAAGATGCCCCTGTCTTGTGTGCAGAAGTCGCGGTCCTTCTAGCGAAGGACGCGATAGAGCCAGTCCCTCCAGCCGAGATGAAGTCAGGGTTCTACAGCCCCTACTTCATCGTACCCAAGAAAGACGGCGGGTTACGACCAATCTTGGACCTGCGCGTTCTGAACTGGGCCCTTCACAAGCTCCCATTCAGGATGTTGACGCAGAGACGCATCTTTCAATTCATCCGTCCTTTCGATTGGTTCGCAGCAATCGACCTGAAGGACGCGTACTTCCATATTTCGATCCACCCTCGACACAGACCGTTTCTCCGCTTTGCGTTCAAAGGGCGAGCATATCAGTACAAGGTCCTCCCCTTCGGGCTATCCCTGTCGCCTCGTGTCTTCACCAAGGTCGTGTAGGCAGCCCATGGTCCATTAAGGGAAGCAGGCATTCGCGTTCTCAACTACCTCGACGACTGGCTCATACTGGCCCAGTCTCGAGTGCTGTTGTGCGAACACAGGAACACGGTGCTCAGCCACCTCAGCCGGTTGGGGCTTCGGGTCAACTGGGAAAAGGGCAAACTCTCCCCTGTGCAGAGGATCTCTTTTCTCGGCATGGAGTTGGACTCGGTCAACCTCACAGCACGTCTCTCAGTGGAGCATGCTCAGTCTATGCTGAACTGCCTGGAGTCTTTCCAGCGCAAGAGGGCGGTTCAACTGAAACCGTTTCAGAGGCTCCTGGGGCATATGGCATCCGCAGCCGCTGTCACGCCACTCGGATTGCTTCATATGAGACCGCTTCAGCGTTGGCTTCACGACCAGGTCCCGAGATGGTCATGGCGACGCGGCACATACCGGGTCTCAGTCACCCCGTCCTGCCATCACACCTTCGGCCCGTGGTCGGATCTTGCTTTTCTTCGGGCAGGAGTTCCCCTAGTGCAAGTGTCCAGGCATGTTGTTGTATCAACAGATGCCTCTGCCATGGGATGGGGTGCCATGTGCAATGGGCATGCAGCTGCGGGGCTCTGGACAGGGCTCCGACTGCAGTGGCATATCAATTGCCTTGAGTTGCTAGCAGTATGGCTTGCTCTGTGCCGCTTCAAAACGCTGCTACGCGACAAGCATGTACTAGTCCATACGGACAACACTGCGACCGTTGCGTACATCAACCACCAAGGCGGTCTACGCTCCCGTCGCATGTCGCAACTCGCCCGCTTCGCGCCGTTCATGTCCCAGGCGAGCTCAATCGTGCAGCCGACGAGCTCTCACGTCAGCCCGCCCTTCCAGGAGAATGGCGACTCCACCCCGAGGTAGTCCAGCTGATTTGGAGACGCTTCGGGAACGCTCAGGTAGACCTGTTTGCCTCCCCGGAAACGTCCCACTGCCAGCTGTTTTACTCCCTGTCCGAGGGGACCCTCGGCACAGACGCGCTGGCACACAGCTGGCCTTGGGGCCTACGCAAATGCATTTCCCCCAGTGAGCCTTCTCACACAGACCCTGTGCAAAGTCAGGGAGGACGAGGAGCAAGTCCTTTTGGTGGCATTATACTGGCCCAATCGGACTTGGTTCCCAGAACTGATGCTCCTCGCGACAGCCACTCCTTGGCGAATTCCTCTGAGGAGGGATCTACTTTCTCAGAGAGGGGGCACCCTCTGGCACCCGCGTCCAGACTTGTGGAATCTCCACGTATGGTCCCTGGACGGGACGCGGAGGTTCTAGGTGGGCTACCTCCAGCGGTAGTAAACACCATCACTTCAGCTAGAGCCCCATCTACAAGACACGTTTACAGGCTAAAGTGGAACCTGTTCATCGATTGGTGTTCTTCCCGTGGGGAAGACCCCCGGAGATGCCCGATCGCAGTCGTGCTCTCTTTCCTGCAAGATGGGTTGGAGCGAAGGTTGTCTCCCTCCACCCTCAAAGTGTATGTTGCCGCTATTGCCGCACATCACGATGCAGTAGACGGTAAGTCTGTGGGGAAGCATGCCTTGGTCGTCAGGTTCCTCAGAGGGGCGAGGAGGTTAAATCCTCCGCGCCCTCATCTGGTACCCTCTTTGGATCTCCCCTCGGTCCTGACGGCCTTGAAGGAGGAGCCCTTCGAGCCTCTGCAGTCAGTAGAGCTTAAGTTTCTGTCATTAAAGACAGTGCTCCTCACTGCATTGGCCTCGGTCAAGAGGGTAGGGGACCTGCAGGCATTTTCGGTCAACGATTCGTGCCTAGAATTCGGGCCGGCTGACTCTCACGTTGTCCTGAGTCCCCGGCCTGGATATGTGCTCAAAGTTCCCACCACGCCCTTTAGGGATCAGGTGGTGAACTTGCAAGTGCTGCCCCGGGAGGAGGCAGACCCAGCCATTGCTCTGCTCTGTCCTGTTCGCGCCTTGCACGTTTACGTGGACCGCACGCAGAGCTTCAGGACCTCAGACCAGCTCTTTGTCTGCTTCGGAGGACAGCAGAAGGGAAAGGCTGTCTCCAAACAGAGACTTGCCCACTGGATAGTGGAGGCTATAGTCTTGACCTATCAGGCCCGCCGCTTACCATGCCCCCTTGGTGTGAGAGCACACTCTACAAGAGGCGTTTCTTCCTCTTGGGCATTGGCGCAGGGCGCCTCGATAGCAGACATTTGTAGAGCTGCCGGCTGGGCGACAACTAACACGTTTGCGAGATTTTATAATCTCCATGTAGAGCCCATGTCCTCCCGTGTACTTGTCTCAGATAACACTGGAACCTGCTTGGTGTCAATCATGCTTGCTGCACCATTCCCCTCTACGGACCGGATACGTGCGCTTTTGTTGCTTCTCAGTTCAGTTCCCCGCGGCGAACCCTGTTGAAGTTCCTCCCGCACCCTCAGCAGTCAGGCATGGTCTCTCGTCTCTCAGCACTCGTGTGTTTGCCCAAGGTCAGCCCTTGTGCTGGGCTAGGTGCCCGTGTGTAGTGATTCCCCTTCGGGTGATCCCACATGTGTATTCTTCCTCGCCTCACGGTGAGCCCGTGTCTTTCCCTGGCAGAGACCTTCTGCCGTCTCTGCTGTGTAGTTATCTCACCCCAGGCTGGCTGAGTCTACCTCAGTCTACCTTGAATCCTTATTCAAGATGGCGCTGCGTTGCTCGGATGCCGTCCAGGTCGCTCCTCTAAGATTGTGCTTTTATTTACTTTTTTACTTACTTTTGCTTTCTCTTTTTACACACATTACGTCTGCACTGATCACCTACGACAAGGGAACACTTTTAGACATCAGAAACCGCTTCACTAACCTGCTTCAGGACACTTTATCCCCGAATCCATCATGGCCTCTCGAGATTCTTCAGAATGTGGAGAGGAACAATGGCCACCCGAGGCGACGGAACAAGAAACACCGTGGAAAAAGCACTGGAATTCGTAACAGACTGTGGAAAAGGTCTCACAGTCCTCCTTTACCGAGCATTCTGCTCGCTAATGTCCAATCCTTGGAGAATAAGATGGACGATCTTAGAGCCATGATAAGTTTCCAACGGGACATAAGGGACTGTAACATAATCTGTTTGACTGAAACATGGCTCACGCCCTCGGTTTCCGGACACTGCTGTAACGCCGTCTGACAACTTTTCTGTTTTACGGATGGACAGAACAGCTGAGGCCGGTAAATCCAAAGGTGGAGGAGTGTGTCTCATGACTAACAAGAAATGGTGTGACCCCAGGAATATCTCCTCTCTGTCGCGCTCCTGCTCGCCTCATCTGGAACATCTATCCATTATTTGCCGCCCATTCTATCTACCCCGCGAGTTCTCCTCGGTCATAGTTACTGCCGTTTACATTCCACCACAGGCAGACACCGGCTTGGCTTTGTCTAAACTTCACGATGTGCTCAGCGGCTACATTAACAAGCATCCTGACGCTGCCTTTATCATCGCGGGGGACTTTAACAAAGCCAACCTCAGGCAGGTCATGCCGAACTTTCACCAACATGTGAAACATGTTTCATCTCCAACTAGAGAACCGAATACACTGGATCATTGCTACTCTCAGTTTAAGAATGCCTACAAAGCCCGCTCACTACCGGCTTATGGCAAATCGGACCATGCCGCCATTTTCCTCACACCGGAATACAAACAAAGGCTCGCACAGGAACCCCCGGTGAAAAGAGAAGTGATGTGCTGGTCCTTCCACTCAGAAGCTATGATACAGGCGGCTCTTGATGACGTCGACTGGGACATATTCCGGGCGAGTTCATCTGATGTCATCGAGTTCACGGATGTAGCAGTGAGCTTTGTAAATACACTATCCGAGCAAGCTACTGAAACGATTACTGTAAGGACCTTCTCTAATCAGAAACCGTGGGTGGACAGATCAATCCGTGCTGCGGTTAACAAACGCACTGCGGCATACAATGAGGCTCTTTTGTCTGGGAATATGAGCGAGTATAAAGCATCATGTTATGCTCTCAGACGTGCAGTAAGAGCCGCCAAACTCAGATACAGAGAGAGAATTGAGTCTCATTTTCAGCTCAATGACTCTCGACGCATGTGGCAGGGACTAAGGACAATCTGTGCCCTTGGAAACAAATCCTCCGCAGAGGCGAGAGCAGATCCATTGCTGGCCAACGAATTAAACACCTTCTACGGCCGCTTTGAATGCAATGGCGGCAGCGCGGCTCTGCCGATCAGCGCATCAGGAAGCAACAGACAGAGAAGCGAGAATCATGTGATCACCGTGATGGAGGACGAGGTTCGCAGGGCCCTAAAGAGAGTGAACGTAAGGAAAGCGGCCAGACCTGGCGGGATTACTGGCCGTGTTCTGAGGTCCTGCGCTGATCAGCTTGCTGGTTTGTTCATTTCTATCTTTAATGAGTCCCTTGCTACCTCTGTGGTTCCCACCTCTTTTAAAAAATCTGTCATCATCCCTGTGCCTAAGAACAATAAACCCTCTTGCCTAAATGACTATCGTCTAGTGGCCCTCACATCAATAGTCATGAAGGTTTTTGAGAGACTTGTTAAGAACCACATTAGCTCCTCCATCCCTGTTACCTCCATCCCTGCAAACCCTCTTCAGTTTGCCTATCATCTCAACAGATCTACTGATGATGCCATCTCTCACATACTCCACTCCTCCCTCACACACATTGACAGCAGCAATGGGAACTTTGCAAGGCTGCTATTCATAGACTATAGCTCAGATTTCAACACCATAGTCCCCATCAAGCTGGCTTCTAAACTCACAGACCTCGGACTAAACTCTTCACTCTGCGACTGGATTCAAGATTTTCTCACTGGCAGAACTCAAGTGGTGAAGGTAGGCCAGTTCACCTCAAACTCCATCACCCTGAACGTAGAAGCCCCACAGGGTTGTGTCCTGAGTCCCCTGCTCTACTCTCTCTACACACATGACTGCGTGTCCTCTCACAGCTCCACATCTATTATCAAATTTGCTGATGATACTGTGGTTCTGGGCCTCATTTCCAACAATGATGAGACTGCATACTTGGATGAGGTGGGGAGACTTACATCATGGTGCCAGAACAACTGTCTCTCTCTGAATGTGAGCAAAATTAAAGAGCTGATTGTGGACTTCAGAAAGAGACACCTGCGGTCCTACACTCCTCTTATGATCAGTGGGACCCCTGTGGAGAGGGTGTGCAGCTTCAAGTACCTCGGTGTAAACATCTCTGAGGACCTGACTTGGACTACACACATTCAAACAGGTTAAGAAAGCCAGGCAAAGATTGTACCATCTGCGACAGCTGAGGAAATTCAGGGTCTCTCCAACAATCCTGAAAACTTTCTATTCAGGGACCATAGAAAGTGTATTGACTCAGTGCATCTCAGTGTGTTATGGAAACAGCTCCAGTCAAGACTGCAAGGCCTTGCAGAGAGTTGTGCGCTTAGCTGAGCGCATCTCAGAGTCTGCTCTCCCCTCTCTGCAGGACATCTACCTCAAACGCTGCAGAAGCAGAGCTGTCAAACTCGCCAAGGACTCAAATCACCCCGGTAACGTTCTTTTCACTTTGCTGCCATCTGGTAAGGCTCCTAAACTCAAACTAAGCATCTTAACATCATCATGACTTACTTTAGAATCACTAACAATCAGTAATATATCCATTATTCTCTACCTCATACTGACAGTGTCATTTGCACACAACAATTTCTGTGTCTTGGTATCTTATTATCTTATTTTTTTATTTATTTTTTGAGATTGCTGCTACATGTCACCATGTACAACCTGTTTGCACATTCCTCTCTCGTACAGTCATGCTTATCTTAATATTTAATTCTACACCATACTGTCATGCACATTCTTTTATATTTTATATTTATATTTTGCTCTTTATGTCTTATTTTTATTCATTTTATTTTATGTATACTTCCCTTGTGTTGTATTCTACAATATTTGCACTGTCCATGGAGCGGACCTGACTCACATTTCACTGCTGGTTATACACTCTCTGCATAGTCGTGTATGTGACAAATAAAACTTGAAACTTGAAACTCAGAGACTTCCATATGTAGTACTGCCCCTGGCCAGTCCATATGTGTATCTCCACATGGTACCTCCTTTACGCAGGATGTGGCTTCCGTAGCATTCCCCTACTTGGAGTATGCTTTCCCAGTGTTATCCATACCCACTGTACGGAACAGCAGTGGCAGTCATCTCTGCCTAAGCCCTGTCCTATCTTCCGTCCCAACTGGTGTGGGGGGACTTGCCGGCTTCCGCAGGGCACTGGAGGAGGTCAGCAATAGTGGTGTTTTCCAAGGGATCCCATTAGTCAGTCACACTGACGTTACGTCGAACGTGACTGACTGATAGGGAACGTCTCGGTTACGTATGTAACCCTCGTTCCCTGAAGGAGGGAACGGAGACATAACGACCCGTCGCCATAGTTGCTGTACCACCGCTGTACGGCCGGGGCACACAGTCTCGGCTCCTCAGCGAAAATCTGATGTGCGTTTGCATGCGCTCTCCTTTTATACCGGGGCGGGGTGTGCGTGGCGAAACACGCACAGCAACTGTCATTGGCTTGTTTTGTTAACACTCGAAGGTGATTGGGCTCTGGGGGGGCGAGATCCCATTAGTCAGTCACACTGACGCTACGTCTCCGTTCCCTCCTTCAGGGAACGAGGGTTACATACGTAACCGAGACGTTCCTTGGTGAGTTAATGTTTTTGTTTTTTTTATTGATTGTTATTTCAATATCGTCTAAATTAATAGTCTTTTATTAAATTGTGCAATATTAATATGCAATACAAATATGCCTTAATGTGTGAAATGTAAAAAAAGTATGCTGTTGTTTATGTGAAAAGTATAAATGTGCAAACGATTGACAAACAAAAAAGAAAAGAAAAAAGAGATATACAAGAGCGTACACGACCATTAAGAGTATCTTTATTGTTAAATATGAATAATAAAAAGGAAGACAATTTATCACACAGAGTATGTAAGTAAATGTTATTTGATGTGTTTTAGTTGGAGTTATGCTTATTGATGTGTATTTGCTATCAAATACTAATTGTTGTTGTTGATGTTGTGGTTGTGGTGGTAGCCTTCTGTCCCCAAGGCCAGGTTTTTTTTTCTGCTCTCGTTCCATGTGAGTTCCTTGGCTGGATTTGCCCCGGATGAAACGACTGATGTGCAAATTATTCCTGTACTGTCTCAACTCTTCCCATATCTGCGATGGTGGAGTTGGACTGGCGAGCCACCTGTAAACGAATCCTTTGAAACTCTTGCGTGAATCCTTCCTGTTTCGGACAGACACAGAAACTGAACTTGCTCATCTTTGACTGGTAGGAGTGAAATTGCACCATTAATTTTGTCCTGATCTGGGATGAAGCCTAAAGCCTGAGATTAGCATCAATTAATTGACCTTTGGGACTGATTTTTGATTCCTCAGAGTTATTTTTTTGTCAGTTCATTGAGGAAATACAGGACTTTCAGAAATGTGGATATTTCATTCAGAGAAAATGTAATTTTGTTTTATTTGTTGAATACCCTTTTTTTCATCTGTGTTGATTGTATGGGTTAAGGCTTTTAAGGTTGACTAAAATAAGATCTCATTCAAAAACAACCTAAGAACGGGTCACCTTAGAATAAAAAAAGAAAGTTAATCAGTTGTTCAGTAGAAAATGCTTTAAGCAATTTTCTCATTAGCTTGAATTATCAACTAGAAATTGAAAGGAAGAGGAAATATCAACTTACCAAAAAGGTGAAACAGTCATAAACCCTATAAGAAAAAAAGGGGGTATAAAGTATCAACACTGAGTACAAATTGAATTGAACTGAATAAAGCATTTATATAGCGCTTTATTGTGTATTGCCATACACCCAAAGCGCTTTACAATCATATAGGGGGTCTCTCCTCAACCACCACCAGTGTGCAGCATCCACTTGGATGATGCGACGGCAGCCACAGGACAACGGCGCCAGTGCGCTCACCACACAGAGTTGACCCAAAATTGGTATCACGTAAAACGGGTTACACTTGGGCTGAGCTTCCTGCTCGGCAGATGTAGCTTGCTGTCCCTCGTAGAGAGCCAGACCCTCTGTCCCGGTTGGTAGGGAGGATGCGGGCGCCGTCTTTGGTTGGCCTGGAGTTCTTGCAATTGTACAGCTCAATGAAGATGAACATGAGCGCTGTCCCACACCCTCTCGCTACGACGTATCCAGTTGTCGACCGCTGGAACGGAGGAAGGTTCGCCAGACCACGGGAACTAAAGGGGTTGATATCCTAGCATGCATTGGAATGGGGTGAGTCCTGTAGAGGCATGGGTTAGAGAGTTTTGGCCGTATTCCACCCATGGTAAGAATTCTGCCCACTAGTTCTGTTCCCGACTGCAGTAAGTTCTCAGGTATCTACCGATCTCCTGATTTAGTCTCTCGGCTTGACTGTTTGACTGAGGGTGATATCCTGACGTCAGACTCACATTGATGTCTAATTGTTGGCAGAAGGCTTTCCATACCTGAGAGGTGAATTGAGTCCCCCGATCAGAGACAATGTCTTCCGGTAAACCATAGATTCGAAAAACATGGTGGAATAGAGCTTGAGCCGTTTCTATGGCTGTTGGCAGACCTTTGAGGGGAATGAGGCAGCAAGACTTGGAGAATCTGTCAGTGATGACTAGGATTGTTGTGAAATCTTTGGATGGTGGGAGATCGGTAACAAAGTCGATAGACAGGTGGGAACAAGGACGCTGAGGGATCGGTAGTGGTTGCAGAAGACCGGATGGCAGAACTGTTTCAGCAGCTCCTGTGGCAGGTCGAACTTCCTTAGCTGGCGGAGGAAATACAGCCTCTGCTGGGCCTTTTTCGGAATAGAGTCAACGTGATTGTCCCACTTCAGGTCCTGAGAGATGGTGGTTCCCAGGAATCTGAATGACTCTACTGCAGTCACAGTGCTGTCCATGATGGTGAGTGGGGGGAGTGCAGGGGGGTTCCTCCTGAAGTCCACTATCATCTCCACAGTTTTGAGAGTGTTTAGCTCCAGGTAGTTAAGACTGCACCAAACAGCCAGCTGCTCAACCTCCTGTCTGTCAGCAGACTCGTCTCCGTCCTTGATGAGGCCGATGACTGTAGTGTCGTCCGCAAACTTCAGGAGCTTGACAGAGGGGTCCTTTGAAGTGCAGTCATTGGTGTAGAGAGAGAAGAGCAGTGGGGAGAGAACACAGCCCTGAGGAGCTCCAGTGCTGATGGTGAGAGTCCTGGATGGGAGTTTGCCCTGCCTCACTAGCTGCTGCCTGTCTGTCAGGAAGCTGGTGATCCACTGACAGATGGAGGTGGGCACAGAGAGCTGTGTCAATTTGTCTGAGAGAAGGTCAGGCATGATGGTATTGAAGGCCGAGCTGAAGTCCACAAATAAGATCCTTGCATAATCCCCAGGTTTGTCGAGGCATTGCAGGATGTAATGCAGTCCCATGTTGACTACATCATCCACAGACCTGTTTGCTTTGTAGGCAAACTGAAGAGGATCCAGCAAGGGTCTAGTGATGTCCTTCAGATAGGCCAGGACCAGTCTCTCAAGTGACTTCATGACCAAAGACCTGAGAGCGACAGGTCTGTAGTCATTAAGGCCAGTGATTTTGGGCTTTTTGGGGACGGGAATGATGGTGGAGTGTTTTGGTGTGGTCGAGGGAAGCGATCGGATATAGTGGGTCAAATGATCGTTTGCTGACTGCAGTTTGTTGAGCTGCTCTTGGTAGTTCTTCAGCCATTCGCTCTGATAAGCGAACGCCGCTTGGAGCTGAGAAAATTCCGCTGGATTCATCGTTGGCGAAGTATTCTGTAAGGAAGGTGAGGCGGAAGCCGAGGAAGAATCCATATGCATATGTTTATTGAAACAGTCCAACAAATCCAAACTCAGTGTCAGCAAAACAGGCGATGAGCTCAAAAATACAGTAAGGCAGTCCAACCAGGCAAAAGGGGTTATCCAAAAGAGAAGTCAAAACAAACAGGTCATACACATGGCAAAAAGGACAATGAAACAAATGCTCGGTAAGGCAGGATAAACTGGCAATACTTTGCGAGGAAGCTATGTGGCGGCCAGGTTAATATGGCCACCAAACAGGAAGTGGTTGCAGAGGAAGCGGGGGGAGTGCTAACAGTCAATACTCGGGCGAGGCCTCCCTCTGCTGGTGTGGTGTTACACATTTATATTTACTACATCATCTGTGAATGTTTGATCAAGATGTGTTTTTGTTACTGCTAAAACATGAATATTATTTGTAAACATAACATCAGTTATTTCAACAAGTTTATTCCTAAGGCTACAAATATTAATATGAGCTAATTTTAATCCTTTCCTTGGTAACTTGATTGATACAGACATTCATATGATACAGACAACCTGTCATATAACCTTATGCTTCATCAGGTCACCCACAAGACGATCCTCTGAAACAAGGCCATCACCACACAGTTTTTCCTGCCAAAATAAAGTGACAGCTGACTTGAAATACAACTTCATGGATTTGGATTTATGGCAAGGATGGAGCATTGCCTGCGGAATTTCATCTGACAATAGGCACAAAAGGTGTTGTTCTTTCTTTTTACTTTTTTTTTTCTCTTATTGGAGTGAACAACTTTCCTGCTGCCTTCACCAAGAATTCATATAAATTATCATCTCTTCTTGAGAATATATCACCTAGCAAGACATCTAGTTTTTTCAGTTTTAAAGAAAAACACCCATCCATTATTTATGAAAAATTAACAAACTTGTAGTGTTCAGTGGTCACCCTCACTTACAGAGCCCACCAGCAAATCATAGGCCCATGGATCAATCTGTAAGTACAAACTACAATAAAAAGGAAGTGACAGATGAAACATGAACATTTATGATAATCATGTGAAAATTATTTTGTTACTCCACTCTTGGGTCAGGTATTTATCATGGCCTCCTCTTCGGGAGAGAGCAGTTTTCTACGCCATCAGATTGGTGCATTTCTTAGGTAAATTCAAGGTTTGTGTACATATTTTATTTATAAATTCATTGCTGTGCTGGAAATCCTTTTATTTAATGCTAAGCAACACAAAGGGAGAACACGGTAAACAAATGTAATGAAATTCATAGAGACAGCTAGAAATGTCTTTAATTACTCATTGTTGCAGTTGATCTAATGTTCTCACCCTGAAAAACAGTGATACTTTGGACCAACTTAAAAATTATTAATTTGTTACAGCCTTTGTTTTTGTTTTCTTCTCAAATTATATTTACGATTTACTGTTGTAAATTTAATTTGAGACAAACTAAAAAATGTGGCTCTAATAAATTAGAGTATATATATTTTTTTTGTTCAGTTGGTCCAACTATCTTTTTTTTTTCTTTTTTTTTTCAGTGCAGCCATGCCTGCCTGACTCATTAATTTTTTTGAGCTTGGCCAAATTAATTACTGCTTGCAGCTATAGTTTTAGTTTTTTTCTTTGTTTTCTTCTCTGTTCAGTAAAATAAAACAAGTTGGTTGCGTTTTCACACTGTTCGCTCTGTTCTAGTTTTCGTGTGTTCTCTAGTTAATTTCCTCTGTGCTGCACTGTTGTGTTTCAGTCAATCATCCCCTGTCTGTTTCTGTTCATTGTCCAGTCTCGTCTATTCTATGCTATGTGTAGCTGTTATTCTCCTGTGATCTCCTGAGTTTACAGTTTGTGTTATTTATAATACATACTGTTTTTGTACTCCATCTCCTTCATCATGTGCTTTAATACAGCTACACATGACAGACAGAACATTTGAGCAGGTGATAATTAACTCACATCATGTAAAGCTCACAGCTCACATTATGGTACTGTAAAACATGTCAATGTAAACATTATCTGAAGTGCGTAAATCTGCTTTCCTAGAATCTAGGGCTAAGTAGTAAATCAGGTTAATAGTCAAGTCACTATTATTTGTATAGCGCTTTTAACAATGCAAATTATGTCAAAGCAGCTATACATCAGCTTGATATAAAGCTGGGTGGCTTTTTATCAGCTTTACAGTATTTAGATGGGGAAATAGTGTGTCGAAATAGTGTCATTCTCCTCTGGCCAGACAAAATCAGCAGTTTAAATCTAGGCTGCAGCAGAGTCAGATTGTGCAAAGGATTCATCTGGTTCCTGTGGTCTTGTCCCGACGGCCATCTAGGAGACAGGGTCTTCACTGGGGATCAGTCTCTGGGGCTCATCTAGTTGTCCTGGGCTCTGCTGACGTTCAGGGCTGTAGAGGTCATCTCTAGGTGCTGATCCACCATCTGATCTGGATACGGACTGGATCCAGGTGGCTATGGTGACCTCGGAATAAGAAAGAAACAGACTAATATTAGCGTAGATGCCTTTCTTCTTACGATGTAACAAGTACATCGGTGTTATGGGAAGTGTTCCCGGTTCCGGTTGACCTAATTAATGCAGCCTAACAATCCTTTAACAGATTTGAATTATAGAAATGTGATAGTATATTATGTGTAAGCCAGGTTAAAGAGATGGGTCTTTAATCTAGATATAAACTGACAGAGTGTGTCTGCTTCCTGAACAGTGTTTGGTAGATTGTTCCAGAGTTTGGGAGCTAAATAGGAAAAGGATCTGCCACCCGCAGTTGATTATGATATTCTAGGTATTATCAAATGGCCAGAGTTTTGAGATCGCAGTGGACGTGAAGGACTATAGTGTGATAAGAGCTCACTCAAATACTGAGGTGCCAAACCATTCAGGGCCTTATAGGTAATTAGCAAGATCTTAAAATGTATACTTATTTAAATGTAGAATAATTTCATGCTTTGTCAGTGAATTTAACGTCTAGTTTTGTGTTGAATAGCTTTATTGTAATGTTGTAATCCATTTAGTTTCGCACGTATAGCCTGTTATCATAAGTATGTTGTATATATGATTTTATTATACTATAATGATAAGGATGCTGTTGCATGTGTGGGGAAATAGCATTAAAAGGAATCAAACACCACAAAAATAAATGTCAGCTCGTTCTTTAGTTAAAGAAAACTGTCAGACACTTGGTAAAAATAATGTTGTGTTGCGCCTGTTGTCAGGAAATGGTGAATGACGTTGTTAAATGCAATCAAAATGTGGGTTTGTTTAAATGTAAAGTGTGAACTCTTGACATGGTCCCATACCCACCACACCTTACATTCTTTCTTGTAGTTCTCTCTCGTATACCTGACAGAGAGGTTCATTATGCAGCTCATTATGTAGGTTTTTGTCTCCTCAGGTGTGAATCGCATCAATATTCATGATTACGCACAGTAATTTGTTTATAAGTGCATGAAAATAGCACAAATGTCAGGACATGTTAAAACTTTAGGGCCCCAAAAGGCTGAAAAACACCAAGCTGTGTTGCTGACACAGGTATGCTTGTGGGTGCATCTTGCCAGGCCCCTTTGGAGCTTTACTTAACCCTGTAAGACCCAAATGTAGAAAAAATGTAATTGCATCATTTTTAGACAGACAGATCTTTAAATTTGGTGGCTGAGCACAGCGGAGAGAAAAAAAGAATAGCACTTCATTCTTTACTCATGCATTTGACATGTATAGGGAATTAAAAGCTTTTTGGCTTTCATATTTCACATGAAAGCCATATACCATTTGGCTTCTGCTTTTAGTATGTTAAGATCTTTAAGGCCTTGTTGTTTTCATTTGCATTATGTTTCTTTACCAGCAAATTGTTATGTGCATGTTTGACAAATCCACCCTCCAAGCTTACAAACATCTGTTTGACGTGTGATGATTTCTCTTTTCTTTTTTAGATTATGTCTAAGGGTGTATTATTTTGTTTATTTCCTGGAAAGGCCTCATACAGGCGAATATGTAACTGCTGCATGTTGTAGAGAAAATTAAGCAATTGTCCTGTTGCAAGTGTGCCTTTACTTTTTATGTAATACCTTTGTATTGTAACCAAACACACGTCATTGTAATTGTTTTAAGAAAGTGGTTTATTAAAAAAGTCACCAGACATACTCTCCGGCACCAGAACCATCGCTCATATTGCCTTGAGTAAAGAACTTCTTGAAACTTATACTTTATTTAATACTTGTATACGTAGTTGTAGAATATTTGTACTTCTTACTTACTGATTGTAATAAACTGACTTGTAATGATATAACACAAGTCTGCCTCCCCTGGCATTGATTTATATCTAAGCCAGAACAGACCACGGAGAAGTCTTCTCTTAAGTCTTCTCTTAAGCAACTTAAGATGCTTATGAGATAGGACAGATTTGACTTACTTTGCCTAACCTGAGAATAAATAAAATAAGGTAGTAGGTGTAGGAAATTTAGCACCATTAAAACATCCTGCCCAACCTATTGCTCGACAGTTGGCTTACTCATTCGCATGTCTTGATGTTTAGAACATGAAATAAGAAATTATAAAATAAAAATCAATCCTGTAAGACCCAAAAGAGAATAGAATAATTCATAGGGAATTATTTTAATGACCCAGAAAGGGTTGAGTGCGCACATGAAAATTAGTAAACCTTACAAGCTGAGAGGGCTGTGAAGGTTTGTTTAGCCGATAAAGAGGTGAGATCAGGGCCCGTATTTATCAAGCCTCTAAGAATTACTCTCAAGAACACTGCTAGGAATTGACTTAAGTGGAAAAAAATTCTTGTCTCAAAGCTGCGATTAAAAGTTAGTTATCAATCATCTCAGTCGTACTTTAAGCGAAGTGTAGGACTAAATCTTAAGTGTCAGTCTTAGAGATGATTCACGACACTTTGCTGTGCCACAAACGGGATTTTGGATGACGACATATGCATGGACCAATCACTGAATAGATTTCCTTAATTAAGAATATTCTCAGATAAATTCACATTGACTGGTTAAATTCCTAATAGGAGTTTACATTCAACACACATTTGACAATAAAGACTTTTCAAGAGAACACATTATGGCAAGGAAACGAAGCATCATCACAACTTAATTTAGGGTGCCGATAGATGATAGTATCTCGACGATAGTCAAAGATATCGCCTGTTGCTGATGCCTTTGACGACAGTGAGACGATTATTATTATTATCCGTCAAAAATAGACTTTAATCTTTAGTGATGCAGCGCGGAGAGCGGCTTCAGAAACTTGCCACGGCGCGGCTGATCAGCTCCGGTGGCTGTGGAGCTGTAACACGTGTGTAGTGTAAATAAGGGGTAAGAGATTTATTCATCATACAGTGTAGATCGCATAATACTCGCACTAGACTGAAGTCAGTTATGATGTTGTTTGGTAATGTAAATGTTCTTTGCTCGTTTTGAATAACTGAGGAAATGTAACTTGTTTGATTAACTGCTCGTCGCCAAACATTTCAAAGACATTCCTCCTCTCCTGAAAGATTCGCGCACGTCTTTGTCTCCTCAACGCCATCACAAGCCCCTGCTGGCAACTCCTAACCACTTGAGAGACCTCTCCAGCTGTCTTAAATAACTGGGAGAGTAAGAGTGATTCTTAGCTTTAAGAAATTTGATAACTTGCTTTTATACTTAAGTTTGAAAGTAGGAGTAAATTTCATGAATTCTCAGCACTTAAGACTAAAATGGCACTTTGAGAAGCTTGATAAATACGGGCCCTGGTCTCTGTCAGATGAGTTACTGCATATCGTTAAAACAGATTGCCATGAAAAACTTTTGAGTGCAGCGAGCTTGAAGTTTAAAACTAAACCCGCAACAGCAACTGAAATGAGACAATAAATGTAGAAAGAAAGTAAAACTAAGCAGAGAATTAAAGTAGATATTTAAGTTTAATCAGTGCAAGAAAATTTTATCATCCAGTCATTTTTAATTGAAGCGTGTGTGAAAATACAGGCATAGCTGAATTAAATGAACAGTAAGTCTGTTAAATAGACAATACAAATAAACAACAACAGAAAGAATCTGACAAGTTAAATTAATGAAAATAAGAAAGGAGATGAGCAGCCAGGATCGTTGCATGCCTGTAGTAGGAAGAGATTTACAACAGTCGCAATGAGAGAGTTGTAGTAGTTAGTGCTTGAATTACTCTTTGTAGCAAATAGAGAGCAAAATATAGTGAATCATAAGTCAGAATTTATGCAGTATTGAGAAAGACTGTGATTAAATAAAAGTGTATGATAAGGAAAATCCAATAGTTAAAACAGGGAAGAGAAAATAAGTAAAGTTAGAGGTTAAGGTTATGTAAAAAGATCCAAGACTTTTTCTATGTACACAAAAGGCCTATTTCTCTCAAATATTGTTCACAAATCTGTCTAAATCTGTGTTAGATAGCACTTCTCCTTTGCCGAGACAATCCATCCACCTCACAGGTGTGGCATATCAAGATGCTGATTAGACAGCATGATTCTTGCACAGGTGTGCCTTAGGCTGGCCACAATAAAAGGCCACTCTAAAATGTGCAGTTTTATCACACAGCACAATGCCACAGATGTCGCAAGTTTTGAGGGAGCGTGCAATTGGCATGCTGACTGCAGGAATGTCCACCAGAGCTGTTGCCCGTGAATTGAATGTTAATTTCTCTACCATAAGCCGACTCCAAAGGCATTTCAGAGAATTTGGCAGTACATCCAACTGGCCTCACAACCGCAGACCACGTGTAACCACACCAGCCCAGGACCTCCACATCCAGCATCTTCACCTCCAAGATCGTCTGAGACCAGCCACCTGGACAGCTGCTGCAACAATCGGTTTGCATAACCAAAGAATTTTTGTACAAACTGTCAGAAACCCTCTCAGGGAAGCTCATCTGCATGCTCGTCATCCTCATCGGGGTCTCAACCTGACTGCAGTTCATCCTCGTAACCGACTTGAGTGGGAAAATGCTCACATTCGATGGCATCTGGCACTTTGGAGAGGTGTTCTCTTCACGGATGAATCCCGGTTTTCACTGTACAGGGCAGATGGCAGACAGCGTGTATGGCGTTGTGTGGGTGAGAGGTTTGCTGATGTCAACGTTGTGGATCAAGTGGCCCATGGTGGCGGTGGGGTTATGGTATGGGCAGGCGTATGTTATGGACAACGAACACAGGTGCATTTTATTGATGGCATTTTGAATGCACAGAGATACCGTGACGAGATCCTGAGGCCAATTGTTGTGCCATTCTTCCACGACCATCACCTCAAGTTGCAGCATGATAATGCATGGCCCCATGTTGCAAGGATCTGTACACAATTCCTCGAAGCTGAAAACATCCCAGTTCTTGCATGGCCAGTATACTCACTGGACATGTCACCCATTGAGCATGTTTGGGATGCTCTGGATCGGCGTATACGACAGCGTGTTCCAGTTCCTGCCAATATCCAGCAACTTCGCAAAGCCATTGAAGAGGAGTGGACCAACATTCCACAGGCCATAATCAACAACCTGATCAACTCTATGCGAAGGAGATGTGTTGCACTGTGTGAGGCAAATGGTGGTCACACCAGATACTGACTGGTTTTCAGACCCCCCCGGACCCCCCCCAATACAGTAAAACTGCACATTTTAGAGTGGCCTTTTATTGTGGCCAGCCTAAGGCACACCTGTGCAATAATCATGCTGTCTAATCAGCATCTTGATATGCCACACCTGTGAGGTGGATGGATTATCTCGGCAAAGGAGAAGTGCTCACTAACAGATTTAGACAGATTTGTGAACACTATTTGAGAGAAATAGGCCTTTTGTGTACACAGAACAAGTCTTAGATCTTTGAGTTCAGCTCAAGAAAAATGGGGGCAAAAACAAAACTGTTGCGTTCATAATTTTGGTCAGTGTTTATAATATAAATAATGTGTTATATTACCTTAAAGAAGTGGTGGTTTACTTTGCATCGGAGCATTAAAAGTGGTTGCCTATTTCAGTAGACTAGGCTACATAATATGCTAAATGTCAATATTCTCAAATTACTTAATATTTGTCACAAATACATTTTAATATGTATTTTAAAATTTATATTTTACAATATTTTTAAATTCCTTTAATAAAACAGCATGCATTTTTGTCACACACATACTTTGCTATTGGTTACCTATCCTTTAATTTGACAGAGAACTATGTGGGAAAAATATATCTAATTAAGAAATTGATTAAGAAATTCACTAATTAAGAAATCGTTGCATATTTTATGAATTCTTTCCTTTATATTAGTAAAACGTGAGGCACTGTATCATTTCTGAATGATTCTACTCCACCAAGCTACTGTTATAAACATGAGCCCCATCAGACTGGTCGTGGCAGCGGTGTTGCAACAATATTTACATTTACATTTATGCATTTAGCAGACGCCTTTATCCAAAGCGACTTGCATTGCATTCAAGTTACAGTTTTTACATTTTATCAGCTCTTGCTTTCCCTGGGAATCGAAACCATGATCTTGGCGTTGCTAGCGCCATGCTCTACCATTTGAGCTACAGGAAAGCCTTTATATATATATTCTCAGTGTTACCCAGAAAACAGGATACAGGTTTAACTCATTCGAAATAATTCTGCTTAATGTTACACTGTCAGATATGCAAAATAAATCTCTATCTCTTGCTCTGGCTACTGTGTATAGACCGCCAGGGCCATATACAGATTTCCTAAAAGAATTTGCAGATTTCCTCTCAGACCTATTGGTTAATGTTGATAAAGTGCTAATTGTCGGAGATTTTAACATTCACGTTGATAATACAAATGATGCATTAGGACTTGCGTTTACTGACCTAATAAACTCTTTTGGAGTCAAGCAAAATGTCACCAGGCCCACTCATCGTTTTAACCATACACTAGATTTAATTATATCACATGGAATTGATCTTAATGATATAGGTATTGTAGCTCAAAGTGATGATGTTACTGACCATTTTCTTGTATCGTGCATGCTGCGTATTACTGATATTAACTATATATTAATAGCAGAACTATTGTTCCAGCCACCAAAGACAGATTCACAAATAACCTCCCTGATTTATTTCAGCTGCTCTGTGTACCCATAAATACAAATGAACTAGATGAAATGACTAGCAACACGGGCACTATCTTCTCTATCTTGCCAGAATTATACCATAAAAAATACGGTAACAACATTTTAGGTTTTACCGTAAATTTACAGTTAAATACCGTAATTTCATTAACTGATATAATGTTAATATACCAACCTATTGAAGTACTGAAATCTGTTTTGTACCTCTGAAATACAATGATAATCACCAAATGCATATGATGATAAAGTCACATGATAAACCAAAGCCCATCACAAGCAGTTTTTAAATACTAACATATATAGAAGGTGCACAGTGTCATTCAAACAAGCACTAAACACCATCATGGTGAGACTCATTAAACTGAAATATGCAATAAACATTAATTTAACAACATTAGATGTAACATACAACCCTAATAAACATAACTGATAAGAAAAAAAATAAGAAGAAACAGTTATTTCAAAGAAATAACATCAAATTAAAACAAAATTTGAAATGCTACGCAGGGAATCCTGGGAACGTCAGTTTACGTTTTTTCCCTGTAAATTTTACAGGAACTTACCGTTAACCATTTAACAGGTTTTTCTCTGTAGCATTTTCACAGTTTTTTACCATTAAAATTACGGCCATTTTTTACAGTGTAGATTAACAAATAACCAGATGCCACCCGAACTAAATATTCCCTCACAGTTTAATAGTAATGACTTTATGAATTTCTTTACTGATAAAATAGATAACATCAGAAATACGAACAAATGTAGATTCTACGGCGTCTAGTACTTCAGCAGTAGTTATGCCCAATCACAAAAGTGAATTATTTGCATCTGACGTGCTTCTGAGCGCATACACATGAAGCGCACTCACACTTTCAAACAGCGCCTGATTACTAGACTTAAGTTAAGACTTAACTCAACTTATAAGTTGTCTTTCGAGTCTGATTGATTTCACGTCTAATACTGACAAAAGCACACACGGTTTACATATTAACACAGTTATGTCTAAAATGAAAGTAAACAGTTGAGAGAGAAATGCACTCAGCTCTTAAAGGGACAGACCTAAACATGCTGCCGATTGTCATTAAAGGGATAGTTCACCCTAAAATTACATTTATGTCATTATTTACTCACTCACATGTTGTCCCAAACCTGTATTCGTTTCTTTCTTGTGCTGAACACACAAGTAGATATTTTGAAGAATGTGGGTAGGCCTAACCAAACAGTAGCTGATCCCCATTGACTTTGACAGTAGGAAAGAAATACTATGGAAGTCCAGCAACCGTTTGGTTACCCACATTCTTCAAAATAACTTTTATGTTCAACAGAAGAAAGAAACTAATTCAGGTTTAAAACAAATTGAGAGCAAGTAAATATCAGTTTCAGTGGCGTAGATGGTAAGGCGCGTGCTGTTTGACGCAATCGACCCAAGTTCGAGTACGCCTTTTGCCAAACTTTTTTTCTCCCTTTTCAAATCTCATATTGCATCGGAAAGGCATTTATTTTCAATAAAAAAGGAAAAAATAATAAAAAAGTTGAAAATAAAGTATCAGGTAGTGTTAGGGTAGGTGTAGGGAGGGCTTTATTGACCCAATAAGGTGGCATCCATTTAATAATTTGAATTAAAACTATAATTTACACTCAATACATTATTATTGCATACTGTTTTATAATGTACTACAATACTGAGGTGCAGATAATTGCCACTATTTGCAATAAGTAGTATAAATAACAGAAAATCTTGCTATTTACACTTAGTGTAAATACTATCTATCGCTAAGGAAAATATGCTATTTGCACTTAGTGTAAATAGCATCTATCGCTATTTACTCTTAGTGCAAATAGCTGCTGCCAAAAAAAAAAAAAAAAAACACTATGAAAGAATTAATAGACAGATGACAGAATTTTCATTTTTGGGTGAACTATTCCTTTAATATTAATAAAAAAAATTAATAAAAAAACAGAGAAAAACCACTCACTGCTCTTGACTGATGAACTTTACTACAGTTGCTTAAAAAAATATATAATTGATGTATATAGTGTATATAGGATTTTATTTTAATATTTAATATTTAATGTTACTGCTAAATACAGTATCTAAAAAATAAAGCACTGCTTGTTTTATTTATATATTATGTGTATTTGTAACATATCTTTTTATCTTCACCCACTTTGGCCTAAATGTCTGCCATTCTATTTTTTTTACAATTGGGAAATTAGTTTGGCTGTACTGCTCGGGCAACTTGCAAAATTGTAAAACCAACATGACAAAGAACCGTGATAAAATTGTGAATTGTGATATTGCTGAATAAAATGGTGCTATGATATTTTTGCCATATCGCCCACCTCTAATTTGTGCTACAACTGTTTGGCCTGTGCTACAACACTTTCAACCTCTGTAGCGTCAGTGCTATGTGCAAAAAACATTAATGTACAGTCCTGATTAAAGACACATCTCTTTAGCCAAGAATTCACATAATGCATCTCACAATTTTGTACTGCAGTTATATCTGATCAAATGCACATTATTATTCTTTAGCTTAGGTTGAACAAATAATTTTTGCTTGGATGGAACAACAGCTACACTAATTATCTCTCTATTTGTTTCTCTGTTTCTGCCAAAGGATTAACATCCCGTGGAAACTAGGAATTACTGAAGCGTCACTCTGGATCCAACCCTTAAATGATCTGAGGTGACCAAACACCTGACAAGAGATGATGCCAACCCCTCAGAGGACCTCAGAGGATGCCAACCCCCAGACAATTCAATTCAAGACACACCCCAGACATGCTCCCTATACGCCGAGTACGCAGTTTGTGTAGGGCACCAACTCCCAGGGGGGCACCATCCCAGTTGCTCAAAATGAAAAAAAAACACCTTGACACTAGTTCTGTCAATCGATTAAAAAATTTAATCGCGTTAATCACAGTCATGGACTGTGATTAATCATGATTAATCACAAATTTTAAATATTAGAATTTACCTGTAAATGTGTTGAAATAAACAAATGCATGACAAACTAGTTTAAGGAAACATAACCTTTCACACCTCCGCCAGGTATGAGACATAATCCTTATTATTCTTTTATCATTATTCTTTTGTTTTTATTCAACCATTATCAGTCTTTATACTGGCAATAAAACGTTTACCAAGCCACATCGCTTCAATCCCAGTATACATTTACCCAACTATTATCAAAAGTATTTCTAAAGAAATACAACAAAACATTTTCTTGCGATCTTACGTGAAGTATTATGACAAAAATGCATTATGAAGAAGAATTGGACCTGTTATGCAGGTGCATTAGAGCTAACATTAGCATCATGCTACATAAGACAATTTATGAGATTAATAGTACACTTTTAATCAGAACTCACTTCAAACCACCATCGAGTGTTTGTAATAACTTCCTTTTGCGATCACATGTGGAATGTGGTTGTTTACGGTTGTTAAAATATGCTTTTTATAGCCTTTTATATCGCTGCAAAAATTTGCATTTCAGATGTAAATTACACATTAATCTCAAGAAAATCACATAGAAACCATATCCTATCGTAATCGTGTGTTTATTATCTTATATAATCTATAGTGGCTGTTATCATGTTTATTTCTGCTCTGGCTGAAACTCACGTTGTTTGTGATGTTACATCCGCCTCTCCGTTCTGAAGTTGCCAGGTATACATTCCAAGTATGATACACGTTAGTAAAAGGATCTATTTACATTTTTATTTGTTAATATACACTTTGGGTGGCCGCGGTAGCCCAAAAAAACCCAACCCTCGGCTCTGCAATTTTTACCGCGACTGTATTTTCAAAATAGCCCACAGCCACTTGTGCCCCAGCCGCTACCCTGGCAACACTGTTCGCTGTATCCTCATCACACACTGATAGATAACCTTCCGCGCTGCGATGACGGGAAGAAGTTGGGGTCAAACCTTATCAAACGATTAATTTGCGTTAAAAAAATATTAACACGTTAAATTGTTTTTATTAATCACATGCGTTAACGCGTTAACGTTGACACCCCTACTTGACACATGTTTGCGGCTGAATGCAAATGATCATAATTGATGGACAACTAGGCTATGCCCGTGAAAAGACATCAGCAATCCAGTGCAGAGAAAAGAATCCGTGCATCACTTCATAATCCTGTGAAACTTTTTTGGCTGTTGATGTTAATAACGTGTTGTAATGTCGGAAATAATTTCACCAGCACCAATGCATCTAATATCCTCTCTGAGTTTCCATGTTCCCTTACAAAAATTAGCCATGGTTTTAACATGAATAAAACCAAAAATCATTGTTCTTGTAGCCATGGTAACCGCAAATTAATAATGGTTTTGTTACTTCAAATAATAATTTACAAAGAAGTATAGCATACAATTGTCACGTGTCAGGACTGTTTTGTGTTTTGCTCCCCATGTGTTCTGTGACCTAGTTTCTCCCTCAGGTTGATTGTTTGATTTGATTCCAGGTGTGTCTCCTTAGTTCCCTCGTTACCCTGTCTTTAAAAGCCCCAGTCCTTTCAGTTAGTGTTTGTCGGTCTTTAAACGTCATCCCTGTGTTTCATGTTGGATTATTAAAGCCTCTCGTTTTGTTTACTCTGTGTCTCCTCGTGCCTGACTCCTGGTAGTTGTGACAGAAAGACTGACCAAAACTGTAACCTCTGCGTCTACCCTCCATTTTTGTTTATCGTTTTTTTTACCCAGTGTTTTTCTTTCCGTTGTGTGTTCCATGGATTCCCTCCTTCGCCCCGAATTCCTTCTCCTCCTGCTGGAGCAGGGGGAGCGATCGCTCGAGGACCATACAAGACTGTTCTTTGTGTTGGCTCACACCACCGGCTATCCGGACGATGCACTCTGCTCATTCTATGATGCAAGCCTCACCACCGCGTGCAGAGCGCTGTCGCCCGAAGATGGTCCTCGAGCGGAATTCGCCGCCTTCGTGGAGTGGACTCTGGCGAGAAACGGATCGCCCCTCACAGTATCCCAAGAGGATGATCTCGCCAGATCCACTCCAGACCCAGAGCCCAGCCCACCATCTCCCCGCGGTGCGGAGCATCAGCCCGAGCCCACCGATGACGGAGAGCCATTTCCCACCGCGATCTGCGAGGCAGCGCTAAGCCGAGCGACTGAGCGGATGATCGTCCCGGAAGTTGAGCCCAACCCGTCAAGCCAGGTGCGAGATCCGGCGACAGTGCCCACCATGTGGGAGTAAGCCGTGGATGGTGTGAGCGCGGAGTGGAGCTCCGCCCCCTGTATCACGGCTGAGGGTGAGCTGTTAATACATCTGGGACTGTTAGACATGGAGCGGGATCTGATAGACTAGGATGCTGCTCTGGGATGCTTATCGAACTGCCCCCTCCCCTCTCTCCATCATCCCCGCTCCTCGGAAGTGTAGTCCAGTGCCCGCTCCTAGAAAATTCCCACCCGCTCCTGCCTCCTCCACCGCTGTCGTCTGGCAGCCCCTCTGCTCGCCCTCAGCCCTCCATCAATGCGGTGCGAGCCCCATGGGACTGCTATCCTCCAGCGTCCCCGGGGCTGGAGTTTCCCTCACTTCCGCCTCCAGCCTCCGAGGCCCAGACTCTGCCTCGACCCGATGGCTCCACCTCAGCTCCTAGCTCTCTCGCCTCCACCGTCTCCCGTCAATCCATCAGCTCCACCGGGCTCCCTCGTCCCTCCGGCTCCGCCTTGGTCGGGCGTCGACCCGCCATCGCCTCAGGACTTCTCTCCTCTGGCTGCGTCCCACCGGCTCCGTTGGGCTCCTTCCTCCCGCCAGCTCCACCTTGATCCTCAGTCGCTCCGGTTACCGCCACGGATCTCCGGACATGACACTCGGTCGCCAGAGACCTCGGCTCCACCCTGGCCCCCCGGATCCTCGGCATCCCCCTGGCTCGTTGGCTCTCCGTCTCCACCTTGGGCTCCTCCATCACCTGCTCTGCCACCGTTGGTCGGCCCCCTGGAGTCGGCGGCCATCTCTCCTCCCTCCGTCGGCTCCACCGTGGGCCATCATCATGGCTGTGGCCTGGGTCCTGCTGTGCGCCTCCTGCTCCGGATCCCTCCTGTCTCTTCCCTGGCTCCTCCCTCCTTCATCGCCTCCCTGGTCTCTGTTTGCTGGCCCCCTCCCGGGTGTCCGTCCTCCTCCTGAGCCGCCTCCAAAGCTCCCACCCGCCCCTCCCCTTTGGATGTTTCTGCGGTGCGAGGACGCACCTTCCGGGAGGGGGGCGCTACCCTGTCTTTAAAAGCCCCAGTCCTTTCAGTTAGTGTTTGTCGGTCTTTAAACGTCATCCCTGTGTTCCTGTGTTCCATGTTTGATTATTAAAGCCTCTCGTTTTGTTTACTCCATGTCTCCTCGTGCTTAACTCCATGACTCCTGGTAGTTGTGACAACAATAGCCTTTAAAATGACTTAAAATGCATTATATAAAAACAATGAAGCAATTTGGTTAATAATTATATGATTTCATCGAATAACACTGTTAAAATACATAATGTAGGCTAATACAAAATAAACAATTTATGTACATTACATGTTATTACAAATGCCTGCAAAGGGAGCCAAAGGAATTGCTGCTGGTACACTTACAGGACGATCAAATCCTTGTTTAATAGGCTATTAACCAAACAATTAATTCAAATATCCACTTAATCTTTCATTTTTGGCCACCTTTTTGCTATAGATGACACCTTGCTATAGATGCCTCTATAATTTCTTCAACAAAAAACATGTGGACATCACAACCCTTACAAAAATGGTTTTATCGTAGTAAAACTGCTCAATTTTCTTTTGCATGACATCTGAATGCTTGAGACTACAAAATCAATCAGACAGCTGCATTAATAAAGTCATATCCATAGGTAACTGATCTACAGTTGTAATTGGTAAATAATACAATTTATTTACTTTAATAATTTATTAAAGTTATATATTGATAGCTATAGTTGTTACGGAAACTGCCGGACACAAAGGTTAGTGTTGAAGAGATTGAGTTTATTACAGGATTTGGTGAGACAACAGTGGTGATTGTCTTTGCGTGAGGTAAGTGGCTTTCTTAGTAGTATTGTGGATAGTGCGCTGGGATTCTGACTGTGTCTCTGTCCTTTGGCAGGTTAGTGGCGGATAGGAATCCTGGAGAGTCTGCGAGTCTCTAGAGTCCACAGATGAACAGGTATCTGGTGATGAGAGGGAAGACAGAGGGTGAGTATCATCAGGTAAGTAACACAGGTTAGTATACTCAGCTAGCAGTTCGCTGTAGAGAGTGACGGTCCGAGTAGTATCCACAAGTCTCAGTGTCATGGCAGCTTAGTGACTTCAAGATCAGACAATGACTGGAGTGAGGAGTGTGCTTAAGTAGAGCAGCTGTGATGATGAGGAGCAGGTGTACATGATAATTAATCAGGTGCAGGTGAGGGTGATCAGTGATGGTGGAATACGGGCCATTCTGTGACAATAGTAGGTGTTTATTTATTTATTTTTTTGTTTTTCTTCCATAATATTTGAGGGAGGGGGCACAACAATACAGTCCTGCTTAGGGCACTCATTTGGCCAGCAGCGGCCCTGCCCAGACAACATACAGAATTACCAAATTTTGCCATAAGTTAAATATATTACGTTTCTACAATATATACAATAAATATATAGTAGAAACTCAATTTCCTGTAAAGCTGCTTTGCAACGATTTGTATCTTAAAAAGTGCTATACAAATAAACTTGAATTTAATTTAATTCAATTTCGCTCCCATTATTTAAGCCTAACTAAAACAAGGAACGGATAAATTAAACTTGGCACGATTTAGCTAAATCATTGAAACTGAAAAGAAGGGATGGATTAATAAAACATCCGTTTAAACTCAAGATCTCTCATTATAATCATGCTGATGACTGATAGCCTACTGTGTAGGTCTATACTGCTGTGATCTGTTTCAGGCTTTCCGTATACATTTTAGAAATGAATTCATTTTAATAACATTTTAGAAACTGCATTCTCAACGAGAACATCGATCACAGAGATTTAGCCCAAATCAGCATTTGTGGAGCACAGGCGGACTGAAGGACAAATTGTGAAAACTATTTTAAAAGTCATATAATGTTCCTTGTCAGTATTATCTTATTTAAACTTTTCATGTATTTCACATAACTTGTGTCGCTATCTGCGCTGCATGTGGAGTGCAAGATTTGTATTTGTTTGGCGTACATGCTGCTGAGTGCGACGCTCAAGAGATGTGCTGAGTGGTTACATAATTTATTCTTATTTGTCTATTTTTTCTTCATTATAAATCTTGTTTGGTTTTGTTTTGTATCATTGCATGTAAAAAATAATTTTTCAAAAGCTTTTTTATGCATATGCAAATTGTGAAACTGCAATCTTAAATCGCAGTCTATAGCATTTTATAGCCTAATTATTTGTAAAATAATATTTAACTTAACCTGCTTTGTATCTTTATTATTTAATGCATAAGCAATTTATTAAAATTAAAACAAGTTTATGACAGCGACATCCGTTTAATCTTGACCAAGAACACTGTGATCAACCTTAGATAATTTTAAAATGTCGAATAGCCTTCAATTTACAGGTTATAAGCACATCTGTTTTGGATGTAGACTTGTGGAGATTTATTTGAATGCGGATTCCATACTGTAGTATTAACCTAAAATAAATGTGCTCTATTACTATTAATATTCAAGGATTTGTGCGGAAAAGTATTAATGCGCATGCATGACAGGGAGGCACCCACATGATCACTTGAATTTTTTCCCTGATAATGAAATAATGTAAAATTGGGGTACCTCACATGCATGAGAAATATAGACAGCCGAAAATCGTGCAGTGTATCTCGGGCTTTATACCTGACAGAGAGGTTCATTATACAGCTCATTGTGTTGGTCTTTGTCTCCTCAGGTGTGAATCGCATCAATATTCATGATCACGCCCACCTCCTCACACATTAATTTGTTTATAAGTGCATGAAAATAGCACACGTCAGGACATATCAAAACTTCTCCAGGGCCCCAAAAGGCTGAAAAACACCAAGCTGTGTTGCTGACACAGGTATGCTTGTGGGTGCATTTTGCCAGCCCCCTTTGGAGCTTTACTTAACACCCAAATTTAGAAGAAGAAAAAAACAGTGAAAAAAATAATTTCATAATTTTTAGACAGACATATCTTAAAATTTGGTGGCTGAGCACAGTGGAGAGAAAAAAGAATAGCACTGCATTCTGTACTCATATTTGACATGCATATGGAATTAAAAGCTTTCTGGCTTTCATGTGAAACATGGGTGTATTATTTTGTTTATTTCCTGGAAAGGCCTCATACAGGCGAATATGTAACTGCTGCATGTTGTAGAGAAAATTAAGCAATTGTTCTATTGCAAGTGTGCCTTTACTGTTTATGTAATACCTTTGTATTGTAACCAAATACACATGTTATTGTAATTGTTTTAAGAAAGTGGTTTATTAAGAAAGACAAGACACCAGACATACTCTCCGGCACCAGAACCATCGCTCATATTGCCTTGAGTAAAGAATTTCTTGACATTTATACTTTATTTAATACTTGTAAACGTAGTTGTGGAATATTTGTACTTCTTACTTACTGATTGTAATAAACTGACTTGTAATGATATAACACAAGTCTGCCTTCCCTGGCATTGATTTATATCTAAGCCAGAACAGACCACGGAGAAGTCTTCTGTGAGCTGTTTTGTAAGTATGAACTTAGATGCTTATGAGATAGGACAGATTTGACTTACTTTACCTAACCTGAGAATAAATAAAATAAGGTAGTAGGTGTAGGAAATTTAGCACCATTAAAACATGGTGCCCAACCTATTGCTCGACAGTTGGCTTACTCATTCATATGTCTTGATGTTTAGAACATGAAATAAGAAATTAAAAAAGAAAAATGAATCCTGTAAGACCCAAAAGAGAATAGAATAATTCATAGGGAATTATTTTAATGAACGAACAGAGAGCAAACTCTTCATTCATTCATTCAGTGATACTGGTGTACACTGTAAAACGTGCTAACCTGCAATTGTTACCTTAAAGAGCTATTTATACCTGAGTTATACCTGACTAAAAAAGAAGATTTGTTGGTACATATTACTGTTTGTTGATTAAATGATGTTAAATACTATGTTTTGACTGGAATAGAATCAGTTTAAATGAAATCATTTTTAGGTTACCGTTTAATTTTACAGCGTAGTAATGTGTGCAGATCAAATACTCTTACTGTGCGTTCACACTGCCGCCGGCGAGAGCGTCAAAATTCGCTCTGGCCGCCCTGCCAACGACGCTGTAGAAAGATTCGTTGACGCTCTGACGATCGAACGCTTGGTCTTGTATTTAAAGGAGCCGAAAAGGAAACAAGCATGTTGATCTTGTGCAGAATGATCACAAGTAGGGTATAAGTTAACCTCATTAAATATTTTAATTGTGAAAGTAAGAAATTGATCAATGGAAAGAGCTTTATAGTTACAACAATTATAGTTACATGTTTGCTAACGAAATAAACCAATAAATGCCATTTGTGTGGTGTGTTTTTGTTGGTTAAGTGCTAGTCTAATTTCAACATGCAGTTTATAGGAGATGTTTACTAGCCTAGGTCTTTAATTAACATTAAAATTAATTTGTGCGCAGCCTACATTCCAAACTGTCCTGGTTGAAGTGTAGTCTTAATGTAATTGGTCAACTATGTTGTTTTGAGGAAATTAATAGCGTTCCCGCTGAAAAAAAAGCAAAGCGTTCTAGCGCTAAAATGCTTGGGAACTAATGTGGTCGGAACCAAAGTTTACAAGACTGCGTTCTCTGGAATCCTCTCAAGCGGAGGACTTCTACATTCCGATTGGTTGCCGCCGAACCGCGTCATAGCTCATTACCATGAAGTTGACTTGATTTCAACTCTCCTCGATGCTCTCACCGTCCAAAACTCGCCGCCTCGCGTCGGTGTGAAACGCACAGTCACCAAATTAGCAGGTATGCTGAATGAAATTTCCATCTCTCTTCCTTACTGTTATTGAAATATTACTATAATTATTATTATATTTTTTTATTTTTTTTGCAAATAAAACAACATGTGCTGTGAATTGTATATGGCTGAAAGAACAAGAGAAGACACAAACGTTTGGTCCTCAGATGTATAAGGAGAGTTGTTTTTCTATTGTCACTTTAACTGAATTTGTGAACCCCCAAGGTCCCACACCCAAACTTACATAAAAGTGTAATTTGTAAATTTTTGTATGATCTGTCATGCCCTACAGATGGTTAGGTTTAGGAGTGGGAGTATGAGGTAGAGCGTCATGATTGAATCGAGCTGTACGAATTAACAGAAAAATATTCACAGGTCTGAGGTCTGTGCCTCAATCATTATCTCTCCACTGTAATTTTGTGAAAAATCATCCATGCGTGTTGCAAAGTGCTGTCAAGTCAAAACATTGGGTCTCATTCACTAAGCATGCGTACACACAAATTTGTTCATGAAACCTGCGTACAAACGTTTTCCTGAACAAATCATGATTCACTAAAACTTTTCCAACAAAAATGTACTCTTAACATAAGAAAAAATATAGGAACAACTGAAAGCACAAGTACACAAAAATCACACTTTATAATCTATATTCTTTATAATCTATATAATCTAATATATAGGCGATATAGATTATGTATGTATCATCTTAGGATAACAGATATGTATTATACATAATTATATATAATTACAATAAAATGTAAATTTCATCTTAAAATAATTATAGTGTATACTTTTTTCCTAATTTACCCCAAAAGAATGGAAGTGATATTTATCCCATAGGAGGGGCACATTGTAACATGACCATATGACAGTTTAATATGTTATCTGATCTAATGAAAAAAATATACAAGACAAGATAAAATATTTTGTCAATAAAATAAAATTATTAACTTTTTCAAATAAAAATGACTTTAAGAATTAAAGTTTAAGAAAAGTAAACTTATTTTGGAGTTTGACTATGAACACGAGACAGACGAGCCAAAATGCTTTTCATTTCTTGAAATAATAATTTCTAAACACTGAAAATTGACTCTCAGTCTTTATTCAGGTTTCACATGGTTTCTCATTAAATTTAACGACAGTAATTATTGTAAATTACTTCCCAAATGTCACAGAATAGCATAGTAATAATAATATTGGACTGTAATGCCGGGTTACAACGTTCCCCATCTGCGCAACTGGAACTTAAATCTGGTTAGTGACTTTTGCTAGTTAGCAAAGTAATTTTAAGTCTCATTTTAAATAAAAAATTAAAAACTTTTTTTTTTTTTTTACTTCAGCCAGAAATGTACTTTTGGTATGGTTAAACGTTCAGTGATATCTTTAAAAGTTTTTTGTTTTTTTTTAGCGCTTTTTCTCTATATAGTGCTAATATGGCAACTAGTACATACTGTAAGTTTTGAAATGCTAGCATGTGTGGAAATGTTTAAACCATGTGTGCTACAACTAACCCAGCATTAGATTGTGCCCCAAGAGTGACGAAAGGCTGCAAAGGAAAGGTTTTGCAGAAAGCCCTTATATAGAGATGGACTGGGCGTGTTTTATGCAAATGACTAACCTTGTGCATGTGGCGGATCACTCCAAGACATCACTCCAAGACATTTTTCTTTATATTAGGGTCTTGAAACAGAGAGAAACGTCTCGGTTATGCATGTAACCCTCCTTTCCTGAAGGTGGGAACGGAGACGTAACGTCAGTGTGACTGACTAATGGGATCTCGCCCGAGAGCCCAATCATCTTCGAGTGTTAACAAAACAAGCCAATGACAGTTGGCGTGCGTGTTTCGCCACGCGCACCCCGCCCCGCAGCGCAGGTATAAAAGGAGAGTGCGTTCAAACGCACATCAGCTTTTCGCTTCACAACCGAGCCTTTTCAGCAAATCTCCGAGAGTGTGCTGCAAGACAGCATTTTGACGAGTGTTGGTGTGACGGCGCGTCAGCGGAGGTTGCTGTCCAGTGCTGCTGCTTCATCTGAGCGTGCTGCAGCTCTCATTCTGCGGTCGCGCTGCGACCTCTCCTGGGCGCTTCAACACTTTTTTTCCTTTTTCTAAAAGGGCAATATCTAAAAGAGCAATATCTAAAAGAGCTCCACGAGCGACGGGCGTCTTTTTAAAGATGGCTTCCTGCTCTTGTGTTTCTGGATGTGGTCGTTTCCTGGCTTCATCTGACGGTCATGATCGCTGTCTCTCGTGCTTGTGCTATCAGCACGCTGAGTCAGCGCTCGTGGATGAGTCATGTTCTCAAGGCGAGAACATACATGACCATCGCGACGCTGCACTCCAGATATCTCCCCGACAAACGGGGGGGTATCCCCCTTGCCATGCCCCGTTCTAGCTCCTCCGGCTCGGAGGGCTACTTCGGCTCATGGTCAGGGTGACTTGAGGATCACAGTGAGAGCCTCCCCGTCGAGTGCGTCTCCGCGGGCCTCTCACTCCTCCAGCGCGTCGCACCATCTGGTGTTTCCGGACAGGCTTGCGGTGTCCTCGGACAGGGCGGGGCCCAGCATGTCGTTTGGAGCACCAGCGGATGACAGGATGTCGATCGCTGCATCGGAGGGCGATCTAGGTTCTGGAGATAACGATTCGGCTGCGCTGCCTCCGTCAGGAAGAGTGGCATTGCCTGAGTCAGATCCAGGGCTGACTGCTATGCTTTCCCGGGCCGCTGAGAGCTTCGGGCTGCACTGGAGGCCTCCTCCTTCTCCCGAATGCTCAAGGCTGGACGACTGGCTCCTGGGGGCGCAGGCTGATCATCGGCAATCACCTCAGGTTCCGTTCTTCCCGGAGGTGCATGAGGAAGTGACTAGCTCTTGGAGGGCACATTTTCTGCCCGAAACAGAGCTAGTGCTTCTTCCGTCCTCACTGCTCTCGATGGCGGGGTGGCTAAGGGGTATGTGGAGATCCCTCCAGTTGAGCGTGCTATTGCGGTGCAGCTTTGCCCGCGGGCACTGCCGCCTGGCAGGGTAATCCGCGCCTCCCGTCCAGGGCTCGTGGGTTCACCCCGCCGCCGGTTGCAGCACCTCCGCCCGCTCGTCGCCGAGGGCGCCCTCCTGCTGCCCCCACCTTTGCTCCAGCGCGGCCCCAGCAGCAGCCTTCACTCTGGCCGCAGCGTGGAGCTGGTAGCAGGAAAGTGGTGCAGCCCGTCTCTGCCCCTGCCAGGCCCATGAAGTGCCAGGGCAAGTGGCGTTCTGGGACGGGCGAACCCGAGACACTGGGTCCTGCTCTTCAGGAGATGGTGAGTCCGCTCCTTCCCCCGGTGGAGGTCTGGGTGGAGAATCCTTTCTTCCCTTTTTGGGTTGTTCCGCCACTGGCTCTCTGGCCAGTGGTACCCAAACTTTCAGAGCAGTTTCCTATGTCTCCGGTTCCCAAGGGGGCGAGGACGGTAGTGCACGGGACACAGTCTCGACACCTCCGTCCCCCTCTTCTTTCGCCAGTGGGCAGCAGGGTCCGGTCCGAGGACGCGATGCCTTCTCCCGCGCCCCCTGCCCAGCCATGGAGCCAGGTAAGTGTCGCACCGCGCACTCAGACCCCACTTCGGAACGCGCTACCTTCCGAGTCGGGTCCCTGTGCTCCACTTCGCTGCCCCACCGCGGGTAAGTCTGTGGCTTCCCTGGTCCCGCTTGTATGGTTTCTGGGGGCCTGGCTAGCATTCCCCAGGCCATCTCGCTGGCTCATGAGAACCATCAGACTTGGCTACGCGATTCAGTTCGCCCGGCGTCCTCCCAAGTTCAGGGGCGTTCGGTTCACCTCTGTGTTGAGCAAGGATGCCCCTCTCTTGCGTACGGAAGTCGCGGTCCTGCTGGCGAAGGACGCGATAGAGCCGGTCCCTCCAGCCGAGATGAAGTCGGGGTTTTACAGCCCGCACATCATCGTACCCATGAAAGGCGGTGGGTTACGACCAATCTTGGACCTGCGCGTCCTGAATCGGGCCCTTCACAAGCTCCCGTTCAGGATGTTGATGCAGAGACGCATTTTTCAATGCATCCTTCCGTTCGATTGGTTCGCAGCGATCGACCTGAAGGACGCGTACTTTCATGTCTCAATCCTCCCTCGACACAGACCGTTTCTCCGCTTTACATTCGAAGGACGAGCATATCAGTACAAAGTCCTCCCCTTCGGGCTATCCCTGTCGCCTCGTGTCTTCACCAAGGTCGTGGAGGCAGCCCTTGTTCCATTAAGGGAAGCAGGCATTCGCGTTCTCAACTACCTCGACGACTGGCTCATACTGGCCTAGTCTCGAGCACTGTTGTGCGAACACAGGGACACGGTGCTTGGCCACCTCAGCCGGTTGGGGCTTCGGGTCAACTGGGAAAAGAGCAAACTCTCCCCTGTGCAGAGGATCTCTTTTCTCGGCATGGAGTTGGACTCGGTCAACCTCACAGCACGTCTCTCAGTGGGGCGTGCTCAGTCGATGTTGAACTGCCTGGAGTCTTTCCAGTGCAAGAGGGCGGTTCCACTGAAACACTTTCAGAGGCTCCTGGGGCATATGGCATCCGCAGCCGCTGTCACGCCGCTCGGATTGCTTCATATGAGACCGCTTCAGCATTGGCTTCACGACCGGGTCCCGAGATGGGCATGGCGACGCGGCACGTACCGGGTCTCAGTTACCCCGTCCTGCCGTCAGACCTTCGGCCCGTGGTCGGATCTTGCTTTTCTTTGGGCAGGAGTTCCCCTAGGGCAAGTATCCAGGCATGTTGTTGTGTCAACAGATGCCTCTGCCATGGGCTGGGGAGCCATGTGCAACGGACATGCAGCTGCAGGGCTCTGGACAGGGTCCTGGTTGCAGTGGCATATCAATTGCCTCAAGTTGCTAGCAGTATGGCTTGCTCTGTGCCGCTTCAAAGGGCTGCTACACGACAAGCATGTACTGGTCCATACGGACAACACTGCGACCATTGCGTACATCAACCACCAGGGTGGTCTACGCTCCCGTCGCCTGTCGCAACTCGCCCGCCATCTCCTCCTTTGGAGTCAGAAGCATCTGAGGTCGCTTCGCGCCGTTCATATCCCTGGCGAGCTCAATCATGCACCCGACGAGCTCTCACGTCAGCCCGCCCTTCCGGGAGAATGGCGACTCCACCCCGACGTAGTCCAGCTGATTTGGAGATGCTTCGGGGCCGCTCAGGTAGACCTGTTTGCCTCCCCGGACACGTTCCACTGGCAGCTGTTTTACTCCCTGTCCGAGGGGACCCTCGGCACGGACGCGCTGGCACACAGCTGGCCTCGGGGCCTACGCAAATACAGCGGGGAAAATAAGTATTTGACACATCAGCATTTTTATCAGTAAGGGGATTTCTAAGTGGGCTATTGACACAAAATTTCCACCAGATGTAGCCATCAAGCCAAATATTGAATTCATACAAAGAAATCAGAACATTTAAGTATACAAGTTGAGTCATAATAAATAAAGTAAAATGACACAGTGAATAAGTATTGAACACTTTATTTAATACTTTGTAGAAAAGCCTTTGTTGGTGATTACAGCTTCTAGACGCCTCTTGTATGGAGAGACCAGTCGTCTGCATTGCTCAGGAGTGATTCTGGCCCATTCTTCCACACAAATGGTCTTTAAATCTTGAAGGTTCCTTGGGCCTCTTTTATGAACTTTGATCTTCAGTTCTCTCCATAGATTTTCTATGGGATTTAGGTCAAGTGATTGACTGGGCCATTCAAGCAGCTTGATTTTCTTTCTTTGAAACCACTTCATTGTGTCCTTGGCCTTGTGTTTGGGATCATTGTCTTACTGAAATGTCCACCCTCTTTTCATTTTCAGCTTTCTGGTAGATGGCAATAGATTTTTATCCAGAATGTCCCGGTACATTTCTCCATTCATCCTGCCTTCAATAATATGAAGTCTGCCAGTACTCCTTGCTGAAAAGCAGCCCCAAACCATGATGCTTCCACCCCCAAACTTAACTGTTGGTATGGTGTTCTTGGGGTGGTGGGCAGTGCCATTTCTTCTCCAAACATGGTGTGTAGAATGACTGCCAAAAAGTTCAATTTTGCTTTCATCCGACCATACTATAGTCTCCCAATAATCCACAGGCTTCTCCAAATGCTCTTTCGCAAACTTTAACCGAGCCTCAACATGCTTTTTGTTCAGCAATGGAGTCTTGCGTGGTGAGCGTGCATGGATGCCATGGCGGTTCAGTGCATTGCTTATAGTTTTCTTTGAAACAACAGTACCTGCTGATGCAAGGTCTTCCTGAAGTTCTGCCCGAGTGGTTCTTGGCTCTTGGAGAACTCTCCTGATTATTCTTTGGACTCCTCGGACAGGGATCTTACATGGAGCACCTGATCGTGGCCGGTTTATGGTGAACTGATGCTCTTTCCATTTCCGGATAATGGCCCCCACAGTGCTCACAGGAACATTCAGCATTCTGGAAATGCGCCTATAACCATTCCCATCAAAATGCTTTTCAACGATAAGATTACGAAGATCTACAGAGAGTTCTTTGCTTTTACCCATCATGAAGTCTTTCCTGTGTGCCTCCTAGGTAATGAGAAGCCTTTATAGGCCATCAATTAGGACTAAAGCAGCTGATATCAATTAGTACTGATAGGGGGCAGGGGTTCTCTCTCAATACTGACAGATTTCAGGTGATCTCCTTGCTTTCTATGCCATTTTGCACCTTGTTATCTTCATGTGTTCAATACTTATTCCCTGTGTCATTTTACTTTATTTATTATGACTCAACTTGTATACTTAAATGTTCTGATTTCTTTGTATGAATTCAATATTTGGCTTGATGGCTACATCTGGTGGAAATTTTGTGTCAATAGCCCACTTAGAAATCCCCTTACTGATAAAAATGCTGATGTGTCAAATACTTATTTTCCCCGCTGTATGCGTTTCCCCCAGTGAGCCTTCTCGCACAGATCCTGTGCAAGGTCAGGGAGGACGAGGAGCAGGTCCTCTTGGTGGCGCCGTACTGGCCCAATCGGACTTGGTTCCCAGAACTGATGCTCCTCGCGACAGCCCCTCCTTGGCAAATTCCTCTGAGGAGGGATCTCCTTTCTCAGAGAGGGGGCACCCTCTGGCACCCGCGTCCAGACTTGTGGAATCTCCACGTATGGTCCTTGTACGGGACGCGGAGGTTCTAGATGGGCTACCTCCATCGGTAGTAAACACAATCACTTCAGCTAGAGTCCCGTCTACAAGACACGCTTACAGGCTGAAGTGGAACCTGTTCGTCGATTGGTGTTCTTCCCGCCGGGAAGACCCCCGGAGATGCCCGATCACGGTCGTGCTCTCTTTTCTGCAAGATGGGTTGGAGCAAAGGCTGTCTCCCTCCACCCTCAAAGTTTATGTCGCCGCTATTGCCGCACATCACGATGCAGTAGACGGTAAGTCTGTGGGGAAGCACGACTTGGTCGTCAGGTTCCTCAGAGGGGCGAGGAGGTTAAATTCTCCGCGCCCTCATCTGGTACCCTCTTGGGATCTCCCCTCGGTCCTGACGGCCTTGAAGGAGGAGCCCTTCGAGCCTCTGTAGTCAGTAGAGCTTAAGTTTCTGTCGTTAAAGACAGTGCTCCTCACTGCATTGGCCTCGGTCAAGAGGGTGGGGGACCTGCAGGCATTTTCGGTCGACGATTCGTGCCTAGAATTCGGGCCGGCTGACTCTCACGTTGTCCTGAGACCCCGGCCTGGATATGTGCCCAAAGTTCCCACCACGCCCTTTAGGGATCAGGTGGTGAACTTGCAAGCGCTGCCCCGGGAGGAGGCAGACCCAGAGGACCTCAGACCAGCTCTTTGTCTGCTTCGGAGGACAGCAGAAGGGAAAGGCCGTCTCCAAACAGAGACTTGCCCACTGGATAGTGGAGGCTATAGTCTTGGCCTATCAGGCCTGGCGCTTACCGTGCCCCCTTGGTGTGAGAGCACACTCTACAAGAGGCGTTGCTTCCTCTTGGGCATTGGCGCGGGGCGCCTCGATAGCAGACATTTGTAGAGCTGCTGGCTGGGCGGCACCTAACACGTTTGCGAGATTTTATAATCTCTGTGTAGAGCCCATGTCCTCCCGTGTACTTGTCTCAGATGGCCAGTAACACTGGGACACTGCTCGGTGTCAATCACGCTTGCTGCGCCATTCCCCTCTACGGACCGGATATGTGCGCTTTTGTTGCTTCTCAGTTCAGTTCCCCACGGCGAACCCTGTTGAAGTTCCTCCCGCACCCTCGGCAGTCAGGCGTGGCGGAGCGCCAGACGCCAGGTCCAGCACTCGTGTGTTTGCCCAAGGTCAGTCCTTGTGCTGGGCTAGGTGCCCATGTGTAGTGATTCCCCTTTGGGTGATCCCACATGTGTATTCTTCCACGGTACGGCTCCCCTCACGGTGAGCCCGTGCCTTTCCCTGGCAGAGACCTTCTGCCGTCTCTGCTGTGTAGTTATCTCACCCCAGGCTGGCTGAGTCTACCTCAGAGACTTCCATATGTAGTACTGCCCCTGGCCAGTCCATATGTGTAATCCCCACATGGTACCTCCTTACACAGGATGTGGCTTCCATAGCGTTCCCCTACTTGGAGTACGCTTTCCCAGTGTTATCCATACCCACTGTACGGAACAGCAATGTCGGTCATCTCTGCCTAAGCCCTGTCCTATCTTCCATCCCAACTGGTGTGGGGGGACTTGCCGGCTTCCGCAGGGCACTGGAGGGGGTCAGCAATAGTGGCGATTTCCATGGGATCCCATTAGTCAATCACACTGATGTTACGTCGAACGTGACTGACTGATAGGGAACGTCTCGGTTACGCATGTAACCCTCGTTCCCTGAAGGAGGGAACGGAGACGTAACGTCCCGTCGCCATAGTTGCTGTACCACCGCTGTACGGCCGGGGCACACAGTCTCGGCTCCTCAGCGAAAAACTGATGGGCGTTTGCACGCGCTCACCTTTTATACCCGCGCTGCGGGGCGGGGTGCGCGTGGCGAAACACGCACGCCAACTGTCATTGGCTTGTTTTGTTAACACTCGAAGATGATTGGGCTCTCGGGCGAGATCCCATTAGTCAGTCACACTGACGTTACGTCTCCGTTCCCTCCTTCAGGGAAGGAGGGTTACATGCGTAACCGAGACGTTTCTCTCTGTTTCAAGACCCTAATATAAAGAAAAATGTCTTGGAGTGATCTTTTCTACCCTGCAAATCCCGAAAGAAGGGAGAAGCTTATCTGCAAAAGTCAAGAGGTTCAGGAATTGATGAAAAACAATTTCCGAGTCACCAACCAACTCACCGAAACTATGAACCAGTACTTGGGTCTGTCCTTCAGTCCGATCACCCTTAACGAGAAAGCTACAGTGAAGGAGAACTGTGATGTCATCATTCAGCGCATACGTGAGATCCAGGCTGAAGTGGAGAAGATTGACGAGAAGCTGAAGGAGAAGCTGGAACCGACGCTGTATGAGAAACTGAAGAACATGTCTCTGTCCATCCCTGATCTTGAACAACTCAAATCAGCTTTTCATGCAGCTGTTGGTGAAGCCATTGTTTCTGTTGGTGCTTTTCTAATTAATTGGCTACGTACAAATCCACATGTTCTCACTGATATGATAAAAGGATTTGATCAAATTAAAAAAGCGGTCTTTGGCGCTGTTCTGCTTGGGGTGTTGTTTGCAGGGATTGATATGATTATTCAGGCCATTCTAGGAAGCAATGAGCGTGATCAACTCGAGAGCGCCCTGGAAGAGTATGACAAGGCTTTGGAAATCTTCAGACCAGCGTCTGAGATCTATCAGGATCAGATAACCGAAGTCAAGCTTATGATGAAACAGAAGGCAATAACCCCCACAATCTAAACCGAGTTTGCTTAAACAATAACAAGTGATAAGTGACTTAATTTCTTACTGTATTTTTGAGTTGTTTTCCTGTTTCAAAATACTGAAAAAAGATGAATGAGAGATTAAAATATGATGTTCATAACTGAGAAAACATTCCTCAGTTTACTAGTTGTCTTGTGGGTTAAAACAGGCATGTATACCATAAGTATGCCACAAACAAAAGTAAAATATGTATTCTTTCACCATTTCACCTGTGAAGATATACATTTTATGTATGTAAAAATTATGTTTTAGGTATTTGTTACTTTGTATTTATACATATGTCTGCTGCAGTCTTTCTCAAATCATTGAAATAAATGGTCTAACAAACCTTTACCAATGACTCCTGATTTTTCTTCAATAAAATTATTTATAAAGACATGCTTCTGTCCAGATCAAAATGGAAAGGATTAGATTGTAAGATGTTTTATTTTTAAAACACGTGCTTTCCTCTTGACCAACAGAAGGCACCAGAATGCTGTCTGTGCTCTTCGGCAAGAAAGACGAGCTCAAGAAAGAAGAACTGATAAGGTCTACACAGACCCTCCACCACTATGTGCACAAATACTTCAACATCACCAACAGACTGTTAGAGATCCTCAACACTCACCTGAATCAAAGCCCTTCCCCTGCACTCATAGCAAATGAAGGTGTAAGCATTGAGGAAAACTGCACCAGGGTGAGAGATGTTATGCGCCTGATCCTGGATGTTTCTGAGAAGGAGAACAAACATGTCCGTAAGAGCATTGAGCCTGCTCTTTATGACCAGATTGCCTTCTCTGGAGTGTCACTGAAGGACAAGGCTGCAGTGATAAAGGATCTACATCAGAAGACCATGGGACTCTTGGGGAACGTCTTCGGCCCTGTAGTCGCTGTTCAACTGGTAAACAGTGACCTGGGAAGTGTGATGCCTCCAGTGGAACAGAATGAATTTCAGCCTATGCTGTCATTAGCTCTGAGAGATCTAGTGCAGAGCAGTGCAAGAATCACTGAGCTCCTGTGTAGATCAGGAGAAAAGAGCCTGGATGAAGCAGTACAGTTAGTGGAAGATGCCCTGTCTCTTATGAAGCCGCCCTGCGACTCCTACAATGACATTCTGTGTGAAGTAGAAGCCTACATCACCATCATATCTGAAAATATGTAGAGCAGAATTATAAAAAGTAGAAGCCATGATTTAATAGAAGCCACGATTCAGCCACTGTCATAACTTTTCTTTTGAAAGTTTTTACATGATATTGTACAATTAAACGGAATTGTGGACCTGTGTAAAATAATCAATAGCTTGATGAATTCTGTACAGAATGATCATTTCAAACTGTCACACGTGTGCACATCAGAGAGCAGCGAGGATGAAAGGAAAAACTAATCAAAGCTTTGGAGCAGTTGTTTTGTTTCTAGAAAGCTCTTGATCATCATTTATTAAAAATAGAAATATTTTCTAACAATATAAGTCTTTACCATCACTTTTTATTAATTTAACACATCCTTGATGAAAAAATTATTAATTAATTTATTTTTTTTAAAAAGAAAGAAAAAAGAAAGATATTACTGACCCTAAACATTTGAATGGTAGTGTATATTAGGGATGCACAAATACCACTTTTCCCAGAGCTGGCAAATACGATACTTTTACTTTTGGTACTTGCTTATACAGAGTACCGATACCTGTATTTTCATTGCATATGGAATTTTTTTAAATACTGGGAACAGAAACCAAAAGAATATGTATAATGTCTGTTGGCTTAGTTCATTTAGAAAATAGATATTTCCTTCAGTTATATTCTCACTTAACCATGCCCATTAAAATGTATTTTACAAGGTTTTGTTATTTACACTGTTCATTTTTTTTTGTTCCATGGTATTCCACCTTTAATAAAACTAAATTCATCACGTAGAATATTTATGAAGTTTGGACACTTAGTAACTGTCAGTAAAAGATGAATGTCATTAACAGTATTTCTTGTAATGTACGCTACAAGGAAGATGGCGCCGCGGATTAGGAAGATGGTGGCGTGTTCAGACGCAGCGGCTGCTCCAGGTCCCAAAGACGGTGCTTTTATGTCTTTTAATGTCGTCTGTTCGTCTCCAAATAGTGTAAATTTACCGCTAACTCATAAGGAAAAACACATATATGATCGCCGAAGCCTTTTGGACATCGGCAATGCGTACAAACACCAACTCTCGCAGGCGGCTACTGAGAAGCTACGAGGCCTTTGTTTACTGCTGGAGCCGGACCTCGAGACCGCGGCCTCGCCTACTGACGCTAACGTTACCCGCACAAGGCAGCGTCGCAAGCGGTGTGAGAGAGGACGGAAGCGCGGTAAACGCAGAGGTATACGAGCGAGGCTAAGAGCTAATCCCACAAGACCGGCTCTCCCAACACTCATGCTCTCAAACGTTCGCTCTCTGGAAAACAAACTGGACTTAATTCAACTCACTCGGTCTACACAGCATGAGGCAAGGGATTGCTGTGTGTTTGTTTTCACCGAAACATGGCTAAAAAACAACATCCCGGACTCCGCCATTCAGTTACACGGATTAAACTCCTACCGAGCAGACAGGGACTAATCACTGTCTGGTAAGACCCGCGGGGGTGGCTTGTGTGTTTATATCAACAAAGAATGGTGTAACAATGCTGCGGTAATATCAAAACACTGTTCATCGCTGGTGGAGTTTATGTTTGTGAAGTGCCGACCGTTCTATCTGCCGCGGGAGTTCACGGCCATTGTTATTGCCGCGGTTTACATACCACCGTGTGCAAACGCTAAGGACGCGCTTCGTGAACTGTACAGCGCCATCAGCGAACAACAAACAAATAACCCCGACGGCTTTTTCATCATAGCCGGTGACTTTAACCACGCAAACCTAAAGACAGTTTTGCCAAAGTTCTACCAACATGTGAACTTTGCGACAAGGGGAAACAATACACTGGATTTTGTTTATACAACAGGGAAAAACGCATACAAAGCTGAACCCCGCCCCCACCTCGGGTACTCGGATCACATCTCTGTTATGCTAATCCCAGCATACAGACCACTTCTCAAGCTTGCCAAACCGGTTCAAAAACTCATCACAATTTGGCCAAATGATGCTACCTCAACACTACAGGACTGCTTTCAGTGCACAGACTGGAACATGTTTAAAGAGGCAGCCACCTACAACAACCACACAGACCTGCATGAGTACACTGAAACTGTGACTGCTTACATCAAAAAGTGCATGGATGATGTGACAGTCACCAAGACCATCACCACACGTGCAAACCAGAAACCATGGATGACAGCAGAGGTTTGTGGGCTGCTAAAGACCAGAGACGAAGCATTCAGATCAGGAGATAAAGCGGCCCTCAAAACAGCAAGAGCCAATCTGTCCTGTGGCATCAAAAATGCAAAACGGTCACATGCTCAAAAAATCAACAATCACTTCACAGACAGCAGAGACACACGGAGCCTGTGGCAAGCCATTCAGACCATCACTGACTACAAGCCCCCGCCACAGGCCTGTGATGAGGACACATCCCTCCCCGATGCACTCAACCACTTTTATTCACGGTTTGAAATGCAGAATGACACACCTGCACAAAAACTGCCCACACCTCCCAACGACCGGGCGCTTTGTCTGTCTCCAGCCGACGTAAGGAAGACCCTATCTAGGATTAACCCACGCAAGGCTGCGGGTCCTGACAACATACCTGGCCGTGTACTGAAAGACTGTGCTGCACAGCTGACGGATGTCCTAATAGATATCTTCAACACCTCGCTGAGCCAGGCAGTTGTCCCCACATGTCTCAAATCCACAACAATCATACCGGTACCAAAGAAATCACCTGTGTCCTGTCTAAATGACTACCGTCCCATAGCACTGACTCCAATCATGATGAAGTGCTTTGAGAGGTTAGTCATGCACAACATCAAAAACAGCCTCCCCAACACACTTGACCCGCTGCAGTTTGCATACCGTCCAAACCGCTCTACGGACGATGCAATCTCCTCCACCCTCCACCTGGCTCTTACCCACCTAGAAAATAAAGATTCCTACGTTAGAATGCTGTTCATCGACTTCAGCTCAGCATTCAACACAATTATCCCACAACAGCTCATAAATAAACTAAACCTGCTGGGCCTTAACAATTCCCTTTGCAATTGGATCCTGGACTTTCTAACCGGAAGACCTCAGTCAGTCCGTGTCGGCCACAACACCTCGAGCACTACCACACTGAGCACAGGTGCCCCACAAGGCTGTGTGCTCAGCCCGCTGCTCTTCACGCTGCTGACCCACGACTGCACTGCCAAGTTCAGCTCCAACCACATCATCAAGTTTGCTGATGACACAACAGTGGTAGGTCTCATCAGCAACAACGATGAAACGCACTACAGAGAGGAAGTGACACAACTGGCGGAATGGTGTGGCACTAACAATCTGTCCCTCAATGTGGAGAAGACAAAGGAGGTTGTGATGGACTTCAGGAGAAACTCAGTTGACCACCCCCCACTGACCATCGACAGTTCGACTGTGGAGAGAGTCAGCAGCATTAAATTCCTGGGGGTGCACATCACAGAGGATCTCACCTGGACCACCAACACCATGTCACTCTCCAAGAAGGCACAACAGCGCCTACACTTTCTCCGCCAGCTGAAAAGAGCAAGTCTCCCACCACCCATCCTCACCACATTCTACAGGGGCACCATTGAGAGTGTGCTGACCAGCTGCATCACTGTCTGGTACGGGAACTGCAGTGCTGCTGACCGCAAGACCCTCCAGCGGACAGTGAACACGGCTGCAAAGATCATCGGTGCCCCTCTCCCATCCATCCTGGACATGTTCCTTGCACGATGCTCCAGCAAAACCAACAGCATCGTGAAGGACCCCACCCACCCCTCCCACAGTCTCTTCCAGCTCCTACCATCAGGAAGACGGTACCGGAGCATCAGAGCCCGCTCCGCCAGACTGCTCAACAGCTTTTTCCCCCAGGCTGTGAGAGCCCTGAACTCAGATCACCCCGCCTCCCTCTGAAACCCCATGCAAACCCCTACCTCCTGAAATATTGTACTGTTCCCCAGCCAGCTGCTGACTCCCAATGTTTCTCCCTGCACATGTACAGTATTTATGTGAAGCATTCGCATAGTTTGTATAGTTTGTATTTTTTATCTCTATCTTTAGTTGTATAGGATAAACATTTAGGGTAAACAGTTTGTATAGTTTGTATTTTCTATCTTTATCTTTAGTTGTATAGGGTAAACATTTATATATAGTATACCTAGTCAAATCTGTCAGTAGGTTAGTTTTGTGTATAGGTTTATAGTGTTTTACTTCATTGTTGTATGTCTGTATTTATGTAGCACCGTGGTCCTGTGAGGCACGACATTTTGTTCCACTGTATGTCCCCACATGCAGCGGAATGACAATAAAGCTCAACTTGACTTGACTTGACTTACAAGGTTTTGTAGTAATAATAGGTTTTGCTTACTACCTTCTGCACATTTCCTTGGCATTCTTCCTGCCATGGCTGAGGCATCTATGAAAAACAGGCACCTCAAACTCTTCCTGTTTTCCTTGTCCACTTGCAATGTTGTAATTGTGGTTAATGGTGTTATTCAGTTTTTTTGACAAATGACATTAATACCATTGACCCATCACAGAGGACCATGACAGCTGATAACATGTCCTTCCTTCCAAAGCACCTGGCCACATCTGTTTGAAATGCCTTGAGAAAATATGTAACTGAGGCTGTCGTCGTCACAGGTAAGATAAGTGGCTACAAGTAATGGGGGATTTTTTTGTGGAGATTCCTAACCAACAGCTCATCCACATAAATAGGCGGTGAGCCCTTCTTTTTTGCATGATGCTGCCAGTCGCATCTACATAAATGATGTCCCTCCTGGCATCATTACTGATATATTTCAATACTCCTTTGTGACCAAAGTAGAACCCCTTTTGGGTGTACGATTGTTTTCTGGAGGACTTCATCAGGACTGTTTTCCAGCATTATCTGAAGACTGATGATTTCATTTTGTTGGCGGCGTCTCTCAGTGCTTTCATAATAACGTTGGTCCATTGAAGGCATGTGAAGCCTCTTTTTTGTCTCTTGTTTTTCAGATTATCCCACTCATTCTTCTCAATGAAAAAGGAGGAGGGGTTCTTTGGTAAACTGATTTAGACAAAACTGTCTTCATCTGATGCATTGCTCATGGACCCCTTATGAAAAAGAACAATGTTAATGCTTTGCCATGAAGAACAATTTGTTTTTAAAAATGACCATCTACAGTAAACTGCTTGCGTGTTATGTGTAAAAGTTTAATCTGTACTTAACTGAATTATTTGTCTGCCGCTTGATCTGGTGCTGCTTATTTGGGGTCACATTTGGACTGTTCACTGGTCCATGTGCTATAATTTTTTATGCATGAGCTACATTTCAATTACAAATTTCTAATTTACAAATCTGGTGGACAATTTATTTTACCAGACTATATTCCTTATAGGAATGTATGTATCATGTATTTCTAAAGCTGTTTTTGCATTAGTAATGCTGTCAAACCTGAATACAAATATTTCTTAGTCCCATATGGTAATTCTATAATGAAAAAAAAGTTATAAACATCAAAGAATTACTGTAAAAAATATTATTGTAATTACTATTTTTACATTAACAATTTAAAGGTGCAGTAAACTAAATTTAAAAAACACTGTTGACAGTTTATTGGCCCGAGCAGCACAACAAACTTGTATCGATGCATATACTCATGTACTATGTCAAAGGAATAGTTCACCCAAAAATGAAAATTCTGGCATTAATTACTCACCCTTATGTAGTTCCAAACCTGTAAGACACAAAGAAATTTGTGTAAGGAACACAAATTAAGATATTTATAGATATTCATAGCAGTGGCGTAGCAAGTCAGCCCCAGGCCCATATGCAAAAAAATTGTACGGGCCCCCCAAATGATATGGGCTCCAACTCGCATAACTTGTTGATTTTTCTGATGTAAATACCATTAAGTGACTATTCACAAGCTGTTTTAATTACAGCATAAATGCTTGGAAATAATATTTAACGTTTTCAAGTCCATTCATTGCACGCAAGCCACCCAATAATCGCAAAAAGCTTTGTGTTTTTTTATTATAACACAAAGTCTCATCTTTCTGTAAATTTTAAGATCAAATACAAACAATAAATGTGTTTTGCGCTCTTTTATTTGTAGTGAGGTAACTACATTCGCCTCAGTTCAAGCAGCATATGAATTAATTATATTTTCCTCTTTAATATTTGCATCACGAAATAAACATGAATAAATATTTGCATATTGCATATTGAAAAAAAAAAAAAAAAAAAGAACAATTTATACAAACGAATGTCCCACGAAATCGATCAATTAGAGTTTCAAAAATATCTATAAGCCTACGTTTTATTGCTGTTTTTCGTGTTAAGAACAACAGGTTGGATGCCACAGACTTTTTTTTTTTTTGCGGAGTGTAATTTTCACATTAATTTCACGCAATATAATATGATTTTATTATCGTAATTTTGGATTTATTAAATTAGTATGATGTTAATCTTTAGTTATTTTTCAGTGTGACACTGAAATGCCTCTGTAGGGCACTTGTACTGCATGCAAACACAATCTTGGCACAGCGGCCCAAAAAAACAAAACAAAACAGAATAAATAAAAAAAAATTAAATGGTATTACGTTCGACGATCCTGACTCCCCATATCTCCTCATTGGACACACCTTTAGAGAGAAATGCATCTTTATGGATTACATAGGCTAATGAAAGAGTTTTTAATTTTTGATTTGAATTATTTCGTTGTAAAGTAGTATTTTATAGCATTCTATAAATATAGTTATCATGTCAGTGAGGCAAGTATTTGCTGAGTTTCGGTTCAGTTTTTGTGAAGTGTTCCTGCTCAAGATCAAGACCCAGTTTGTTTTCTTTATTTTACAAAAGCAAAACATTTTGTTGATAATGTGAGTGCACACAAATAAAACTACTTGCAGCTTCAAATGATGTATACTCTTACCTTTATGAGGAAAAATGACGGCGTGTTTTAATTTTCCACTCTTATTAAGAAAAAAAAAATGCAAGTGCTAGCGCCTCCATGTCCTTTAAAGCGCGCTTCAGCTTCCACTTTTAGCACAAATTATTTTATATTTATCACACATTTATCTTAAATTTTTAAATGTATATTGTGAAATGCATGAAGTTTTTTATTTCTCAAATCGTGTTTATTTGAGAAGGCTAAACTGATCAAACATATGCTCAACTCACTGTCTGGCGCTGGCCGCTTGGTATTTAAAAAAATAAATACAACTTGAATTTAACAAACATAAAATGTTCCAATCATGTTACTTTTTTAACATGATTGGAACATTTGTAACTTTTTTTAATGGCCGTAACAGCAGCTGTTTACACAGAAGAGAGAGAGAGAAAAAAAGACATGGGCTCGGGTCAGACTCGGGCAGAGAATTCTGATAAGCTGTCGGACAAGGGCTGGGCCCGTGCAGGGCTCTATATTCGTTCCCTTGTTTCAATTAAAAGTTCCTCTTCGGCTCGGCGGGCCCCCAATCTGTCCGGGCCCATATACACCTGCATACCCAGACGCTACGCCACTGCTCCATAGACAGCAAGGGAACTTCCACGATCAAGGCCCAGAAAGGTACCAAGAACATCAACAAAATAGTCCATGTGACATCAGTGGTTTAACCGTAATTTTATGACTGACTGCTGACAAAGAACATGCATGCGCTGTGCCTTGTTTAAGAGTGGTCACTGGCATGCGGTGAGGGGCGAAAAGTGTACGGAACATGGTTAGTCTACTTTAAGTCTATGGAATTTTAACTTTATTGATGGTCATTTTTAGGAAAATCTTTAGGTAGATCAGTTAGAAAGACTGATTAAAGTGTTACCTCATTTTAATCTGTTTTCTCTTTCTCTCTCTCTCTCTCTCTCACCCTCTCTCTCTTTTTAAATGTGACCCTGGACCACAAAACCAGTCTTAAGTGTACATTTTTCGATGTTAAGGTTTATATATCATCTGAAATCTGAATAAGCTTTCCATTGATGTATGGTTTGTTAGGATAGGACAATATTTGGCAGAGATACAACTATGTGAAAATCTGGAATCTGAGGGTATTGACAAGATTGACAAAATCACCTTTAAAGTTGTCCAAATGAAGTTTTTAGCAATTCATATTACTAATCAAAAATTAAGTTATATATTTATGGTAAGAAATTTACAAAATATCTTCATGGAACATGAGCTTTACTTAATATCCTAATGATATTTGGCATAAAAGAAAAATGGATAATTTTGACCCTTACAATGTATTGTTGGCTATTGCTAAAAAAATATATACCCCAGTGACTTAAGACTGGTTTTGTGGTGCAGGGTCACAAATACATATTTTAATGTTTAATTCAGATTAAAAATCCTATGAGTAACACTCTCTAATATTGAACATTAAGTAAACAAAGTATTTGAAATAGTTTAGAAAAAGTTTTAAATAGTTTATATGTAAAGAAAATGTAGGTTACTAGGTGCATCCTAAAAAACGAAATATTGTGGTGTTTCTTGATTTTTTATTTTCTTGGGCTATTATGTGATGTGTTTCTTTTACATTTGGGAAAAATATCAACCTTGACGGATCTTGGAAGCTGGATGGAACCAGCGGAGAAGGAAAGACTCCAGATGTGAGGAAGAGGTTTGAGGGTGCAGTGAGTGTGGGAACTGGCTCCTCAGCACTCAAGTCAATGAGCCACTCTTGAACCGCTGGCTCAGGAAGGCACTGGGCAGTAAGCGCAGACTCCAAGACAGACCTAACAGTAGACTCCAGATCTGGATCTGTGGCAGGAGTAGGCCCTGGCTCCGTGGCGGGTGTAATGGTGAGAAGGGACAGACTAGGGAGGACTCCCGAACTGAAGTGAGACTCGAGGATGAGGATTGATGATATTAGGAATACAGGAGTGGGCTGTGACTGAATTACACTATTGTCTTCATCCAACAGTATAGGAAGGTCCACTCAGCCACAGTGCATAATCCACATAGTGTGCTAGGGTACACATTAACTGGCATTAATTGGGTCACTCCCACTGGCATTAATTGGGCCAGATAGTCAGCTAGCCCAAGGGTGTACAAAACTTACCAGGACAGGTTTGAAAACCCCAATATAGCCAACTCTAGAAAAACAATTGAAAAGACATTCCAGGACACCCGGGGCAGATCTTGAGGGACTCCTAAATATAGTCTTAAATAGTCTTTCTATCTGATCTAACTAAAGATTTTCTTACAAATGACCATCAATAAAATTTTAATTCCATAGACTTAACGTAGACTGACCATGTTCCGTACACGTTTCGCCCTTCATCGCACACCAGCGACCACTCCTCCGTTGTTGAGAGCCGGACAAGCAAGTTTGTGTGATCATTCCCTGGAGGATACCCATTGTACAGTCCACACTTTGATTTATGTTTTTTTGGACCAATAGTATTTGAGAAACATGGGGAAAAGTACCTTTTAAGCCTGTTTACGGAAGATAAGGTTTAATGGTCTTCCGTACAGGAGCGCATAACTTGATTCTTAATGGCAAAAATTAACGTTTAACTGATCAATTGTGAGCTGTTTATTTATTTTAACTGGAGAAAACAATTTAAATGAATAAATAAGGTGAGTACCTTTTCATTTGGTTAAAATGTAAGTTAATTTCTGCTTTAATAAGCTACAGGACCATGCGAGTTAAGCATGATTGTGTTGTGATATTAATTATGGCATGCAAGTTAAGCATTAACCATGTGAAACATTAGTGATTAACATTACCATATCTTTCTGAAGACAAAGAAGTAGGGCAAGCAGTTTACACATTAAAAAAAAAAAGATTAACCAATGTGAAAGCTTCAAAGCATAAATAATCAGTGTGTGTGTGTGTGTGTTTACAACTATTTACATTTTACATTAAACTGATAAAAAAAAAATTGAAATTAACATGTTTATTTTCTGTGTGCACTATTTACATGTGGGTGTTGAAGAAAGTTGAAGACAATTTGCAGAAACCTTCAATGGCCTCTTGTGAATCACCATGGACTCTGACTCTGCCAGTCAGGGAGTTGCTTGGCGAGAATCAAATGCAAGAAGATGATAAAGGTAAACAGGCTATAATATTCCACAGGGTAAATCCAACAAGTCAAGTCAAGTTGAGCTTTATTGTCATTCCGCTACATGTGGGGACATGCAGTGGAACGAAATGTCGTGCCTCACAGGACCACGGTGCTACATAAATACAGACATACAACAATGAAGTAAAACACTATAAACCTATACACAGTAGGGTGCATCAAAAAACACAATTCTTGAATTTTGATATGGCTGGGTGCTAAAAGTTTTCCAATATATGTAGAAACAACACATGCAAAATATTTTTCCAGTACATGATGATTTAGGGGTGCCACCGCACATCTGTTTTTGTTGGATAAAGTGGTTAACAGTGCTCAATGGTCGCCATGGAGATCTGAGGTAAACAATACTACAGCTCAAGAAAACTGAGGTGATCTTTCTGTTTGAGGTGATCTTTCTGTATTGGGTATGTATTATTACAAATTACTATCATATCTGTAGTTGTGTCTTTGTATACTTATTTATCATAAGTCATTTAAGTCATATTTATAGGTATTAGCAACAGTTTGCTAACCACAGTTAGCTATCTATGTTAGCTAAGCTATTAAGCTTAACGTCAACAGTATTCTAGAGTGGACAATGTCATATTTAGAGTATAGATGTCTCATGTTTATTGAGAGTAGCATTGTAGTTGTTACAGTAAATTAACATTTTAAATACAAGTATATTTGCAAGCACAGCTAGCTACTCTGGTAGTGATGTAACAGTAAGTTATGATGAAGTTAGACTATGTACAGCTAAAATTTGAGGCTTATGCAAGAATGGTTTATAATAATTGAGTGATATTAAGTATGGTAAGATATGATTTTAAACACTATCCTTGAGCTTGTATCCTTTTCATTCTCAGGCACTGCACAACACAACCTGCACCCCAGGATCCAGCTCTCCTAAGATGCTGCCCTCAACAACTGGTCCCTGCCAGACTAGCAGTCGCAGCCTGGTCTTTGGTCTGGGCCCCAGCATCACCAGTGAGGATGGCATCATCACCGGCGCCAAACTACCAACTGGTCGTCAGATCTTACGCTGCATGCTTGCCAAGAAACCTGGTGCAAATGGAGCGTTGTCGCAGTTCGAGGCAGCCAAGGTTGTCCTGGAGCAGGTGCGGCCATTTTACAAGAAAGCCAACATCCCAATGGTGAGCGACAAGATGGTAGACTTGGTCAATGCTAACAACAAGCTGCGGAAAATCTCCCAGGCCAAGCGCTCCAGTGAGATTACAGCGAAACAATTGGAGAAAATGGAGTGCAGACTTGATGCCACATTTCCGCTGTGGCCTCCAAATGTTGTAAAGCTGACTGATAACCCAGAAGACCTAGCTTTCTTGGCCAGCATGAAGACTGACAGAGTGGCCACATTTGGTGTATTGGACAAAAAGCGGCAGCTCAAGGTGAAGCGGCGAGAGGAGCGTCAAGCTGCCGCAGCAACCAGGCAGTCCCGCTGTGAAAAGGAGCTGGAGGAGATGACGATGTCCAGCTAGGAGTCGGAAAGTGATGAGGAGTCAGAGGAGGATACTAACACAGTCTATCCACCATCTGAGGGCGAACCATCCCACAAGCATAAGAAGACTGGAACAAACGTCTTCATTCCACATGACATCCTTAGCCGGCCAAGTGTCGTGTCACTGGCTACAAGGTTGAAGATGTCACCAATGCAACAGGCTGCCTTCACGCGTGGCCTTGTTGCAGAGTCAGGCGGTGAATGTACACATCTCTCTGCATCTTACGCAACAGCTGACCGAGCAAGACGCCAAGTGCTGGAGACAATCAGTGAGGAACAGCACAAGCAGTGGACACCACCTCCATTGTGCACCCTACACTAGGACAGCAAGTTAACACCGATGCTCAGCAATGTGCGCCAGTTGGAGGAGCGTCTTACAGTGGTGGTTGGAGATGCAGAGCGGCTGAAACTGCTTGGTGTCTCGGCGTATAAGAAGCAGACCAATGAGGCATGTGGAGTGATCATTGCCCGGTTGACATGCAAGTTGCTGCAGGACTGGTGCTGCGTTGACCAGGTTGTCAACATGGCATTGGACACCACTGCGTCAAACACCGGCCATCTCACAGCAGCCTGCATTGCCATACAGCTCTCACTGGGCCGAACGCTGCTTTGGTCTGGGTGCCGGTGTTCTGACGATTTGTGCTACCCGCTCAGATTGTGCTGCCTCCCATTAAAAAGATAGGTAGCACAAATCGATAGCGAAATATGCTTCCTATCAGATTGTGCTACCAGCATCTTATTCGTGTGGTTTGAGGCTTTTTTAATGTCCATACCTACCCCTACCCTAAACCTACCCGTCCACACCTACCCTTACCCTAAACTTACCCTTAAATCAAATATATTATTGGTAGCACAATCTGATAGGTAGCTTGTTTCGTCGATACACCGGCACCACATTGGTGAGGTCCTCGTGAACCAGGTTTTCACAGACCTGAAGGTGGAGTCATCACGCTCGCCAGAGGTTACCTTGTTCACACGTCTGAGAGAGAAATGGAAACTGTTACCATAAGAATCCAGCAGCCAATGGTCCCGCTACATTCCTGGCAACACCGAGCAACCACTCCTGGGCAATTTACGTGCTGAACTTGTCAGGTGCACAAAAGAAGTCACTGACCACAAGCGAGGTGACTACCATGAGTTTGTGCAGCTGTGTCTTGTGTTTCTGGATGCAGATGGTGAAGAGCAGACTGCAGTGACCTTCCAATGACCGGGAGCGCTCCACAAGGCACGATGGATGGCCAATCTGCTCTATACTCTCAAGCTGGCTTTGATGGAGCAGCACATTGCGTTGCTTCCCCAGGGCACAATCACCACACGGCAGCAGGTGCCAAAGATTCGGGCATTTGCCATTTTCATTACACACATCTATGCAAAGTGGTGGTTGACCTGCGAGAAAGCTGTAGATGCTGCCTGGAATGACCTGACACTCTACCACCACCTGCAGGCATACAAGGCTGTAGATGAGGGCATTGCAGCATCAGAGATCAAGGCGCTGGAGAGGCATCCCTGGTACCTGACAGGTGAGATGCTACCCCTGGCTCTCTTCAGCAGCAAGGTGCCCAATGATGACAAGTATGCACTTGCCAGAGCGATCTTGGAGCACAAGCCCGCTGATCTCCACATGCACATCCCTGAGCAGCGCTTTGGCACTGGCTTTGGCAAGCCAAAGTTCCCCACCCTCTTGCCAACCACCAGCTTGGCTGACCTCGCCAATAAGGATTGCTGGTTTGGGATGCACCAGCTGCACATTGATCCAGAATTTATGTCTCTCGATGTGAAGGAATGGGCGACCAATGCTGCGTTCAAAAAAAGTGAGGTCAATGTATGTGCATTGAATGTGGTCAATGACTGTGCCGAGCGTGGCGTCAAGCTCACATCCGACTTTGTCGCAGTGGCAAGGAAGGAGCAGCACCTGCAGAATGTGCTGCAGGCAGTTGAACATGACCGCAACCAACAGCCAAACCTTTGCCGCTGCAAACGCAAGCTAATCCCTGAATAGGACGGTTACTCTTGGGTGGCGGGTGGGGAGACATATCAGGGGGGAGACGCACTGGCTAGGTTCAGAGTTCAGGTTCCATTTCCTCTCTCTTTCTCCCTGGTGATGTTGCTCAGTGGAGCAGACTCTGGCACAGACTGAGCAATTAAGTTTGAAGTTTAGTCAGTGTCAGCTCTTACCATTAGGCCCTGTTAGTTGCCAGTGAGTTAGCCACTAGAGAGGGTTTGTTCTTTTAAGTGTGTCAGTATCGCCCCTTGTGTTTAACAATAAAGTCAATTAAACTTTATATGTGTGTCCGACATCCATCACTGCTGCACAAAATTGAGGGTAAGGCTACGTGAACATGTCCCATTGACCTCCATTCATTTTGTCTATAGGACAAATGAATGGAGAATCTTGAAAGTTGAATTCTGAGAAATGCCCAAGTTGCCCAAAGGGCAAACAAACAACTTTTACTTTGATAACCCTATAGAAAACGTTACTGTATAAAAGTTCACTGTACTCAACATTTCCAGGTCAACCTTCTGGCAATTAGACTAAAAATTGCACATTTTTTGAAATTTCAAACAGATGTTGACTAAGTTTACTATATATAAATGTTTACCCTATACAACTAAGATAAAGATAAAAAATACAAACTATACAAACTATGCGAATACTTCACATAAATACTGTACATGTGCAGAGAGAAACATTGTGAGTCAAGCAGCTGGCTGGGGAACAGTATAAGATGATTTGTAGTGGTGCATGAGCATGTAAACATACATATATTTCTGAGTCTTTTGTGGGATTGTGTACATATAGCAATGTAAGAAAAGTGTCTAGTGCATAGAGGAGAGTGTGTTACTACAGGTGGTTTGTACGGGCCCACTCACCTGTGTGTAGCACACTTGAATTGCACAAAAAAAGTTCACAGTATTTTTCTTTGATGAGGTAAGGTTGGGGGGGGGGGTTTGGAGGGGGGGGGGGTCCATGTTTCAGGAGGTAGGGGTTTGCATGGGGTTTCAGAGGGGGGGCGGGGTGATCTGAGTTCAGGGCTCTCACAGCCTGGGGGAAAAAGCTGTTGAGCAGTCTGGCGGAGCGGGCTCTGATGCTCCGGTACCGTCTTCCGGATGGTAGGAGCTGGAAGAGACTGTGGGAGGGGTGGGTGGGGTCCTTCACGATGCTGTTGGTTTTGCTGGAGCATCGTGCAAGGAAAATGTCCAGGATGGATGGGAGAGGGGCACCGATGATCTTTGCAGCCGTGTTCACTGTCCGCTGGAGGGTCTTGCGGTCAGCAGCACTGCAGTTCCCGTACCAGACAGTGATGCAGCTGGTCAGCACACTCTCAATGGTGCCCCTGTAGAATGTGGTGAGGATGGGTGGTGGGAGACTTGCTCTTTTCAGCCGGCGGAGAAAGTGTAGGCGCTGTTGTGCCTTCTTGGAGAGTGACATGGTGTTGGTGGTCCAGGTGAGATCCTTCGTGATGTGCACCCCCAGGAATTTAGTGCTGCTGACTCTCTCCACAGTCGAACTGTCGATGGTCAGTGGGGTGTGGTCAGTGGAGTTCCTCCTCCTGAAGTCCATCACAACCTCCTTTGTCTTCTCCACATTTAGGGACAGATTGTTGGCGCCACACCATTCAGCCAGCTGTGCCACTTCCTCGCTGTAGTGCGTTTCATCGTTGTTGCTGATGAGACCTACCACTGTTGTGTCATCAGCAAACTTGATGATGTGGTTGGAGCTGAACTTGGCAGTGCAGTCGTGGGTCAGCAGCGTGAAGAGCAGCGGGCTGAGCACACAGCCTTGTGGGGCACCTGTGCTTAGTGTGGTAGTGCTCGAGGTGTTGTGGCCGACACGGACTGACTGAGGTCTTCCGGTTAAAAAGTCCAGAATCCAATTACAGAGGGAATTGTTAAGGCCCAGCAGGTTTAGTTTGTTTATGAGCTGTTGTGGGATTATTGTGTTGAATGCCGAGCTGAAGTCAATGAACAGCATTCTAACATAGGAGTCTTTGTTTTCTAGGTGGGTAAGAGCCAGGTGGAGGGTAGAGGAAATTGCGTCGTCCGTAGAGCGGTTTGGACGGTATGCAAACTGGAGCGGATCGGGTGTGTTGGGGAGGCTGTTTTTGATTTTTTGCATGACTAGCCTCTCAAAGCACTTCATCATGATTGGGGTCAGTGCTATGGGACGGTAGTCGTTTAAACAGGACACAGGTGATTTCTTTGGTACCGGTATGATTGTTGTGGATTTTAGACATGTGGGGATGACTGCCTGGCTCAGCGAGGTGTTGAAGATATCTGTTAGGACATCCGTCAGCTGTGCAGCACAGTCTTTCAGTACACGGCCAGGTATGTTGTCAGGACCCGCAGCCTTTCGTGGGTTAATCCTGGATAGGGTCTTCCTTACGTCGGCTGCAGACAGACAGAGCGCCTGGTCGTTGGGAGGTGTGGGCAGTTTTTGTGCAGGTGTGTCATTCTGCATTTCAAACCGTGAATAAAAGTGGTTGAGTGTATCGGGGAGGGATGGGTCATCATCACAGGCCTGTGGCGGGGGCTTGTAGTCAGTGATGGTCTGAATGGCTTGCCACAGGCTCCGTGTGTCTCTGCTGTCCGTGAAGTGATTATTGATTTTTTGAGCATGTGACCGTTTTGCATTTTTGATGCCACGGGACAGATTGGCTCTTGCTGTATTGAGGGCTGCTTTGTCTCCTGATCTGAATGCTTCATCTCTGGTTTTTAGCAGCCCACGAACCTCTGCTGTCATCCACAGCTTTTGGTTTGCACGTGTGGTGATGGTCTTAGTGGCTGTCACATCATCCATGCACTTTTTGATGTAAGCAGTCACAGTTTCAGTGTACTCCTGCAGGTCTGTGTGGTTGTTGTAGGTGGCCGCCTCTTTAAACATGTTCCAGTCTGTGCACTGAAAGCAGTCCTGTAGTGTTGAAGTAGCATTTTCTGGCCAGATTGTGATGAGTTTTTGAACCGGTTTGGCGAGTTTCAAAAGTGGTCTATATGCTGGGATTAGCATAACAGAGATGTGGTCTGAGTACCCGAGGTGGGGGCGGGGTACAGCTTTGTAAGCGTTCTTTACGGTTGTGTAAACAAAGTCCAGCGTATTATTTCCTCTTGTTGCAAAGTTAACATGTTGGTAGAACTTTGGCAAAACTGTCTTTAAATTTGCGTGGTTGAAGTCACCGGCTATGATGAAAAAGCCGTCGGGGTTATTTGTTTGTTGTTCACTGATGGCGCAATACAGTTCACGAAGCGCGTCCTTAGCGTTTGCACACAAATGTAATGTAATGTAAATGTAAACCGCGACAATAACAATGGCCGTGAACTCCCGCGGCATATAGAACGGTTGACACTTCACAAACATAAACTCCACCAGTGATGAGCAGTGTTTTGATAATACCGCAGTATTGTTACACCATTCTTTGTTGATATAAACACACAAGCCACCACCGCGGCTCTTACCAAAAAGTGTTGTGTCTCTGTCCGATCGGCAGCATGTTAGCCTGTTCAACTGAATGGCGGAGTCCGGGATGTTGTCATTTAGCCATGTTTCAGTGAAAACAAACACACAACAATCCTTGCCTCATGCTGTGTAGACCGACTGAGTTGTATTAAGTCCAGTTTGTTTTCCAGAGAGCGAACGTTTGAGAGCATGAGTGTTGGAAGAGCCGGTCTTGTGGGATTAGCTCTTAGCCTCGCTCGTATACCTCCGCGCTTACCGCGCTTCCATCCTCTCTCACACCGCTTGCGACGCTGCCTTGTGCGGGTAGGCGAGGCCGCGGTCTCGAGGTCCGGCTCCAGCAGTAAACAAAGGCCTCGTAGCTTCTCAATAGCCGCCAGCGCAAGTTGTTGTTTGTACGCATTGCCGATATCCAGAAGGCTTCGGCGATCATATATGTGTTTTGGAGTGATTTCCTTATAAGTTAGCGGTAAATTTACACTATTTGGAGACGAACAGACGACATTAAAAGACATAAAAGCACCGTCTTTGGGACCTGGAGCAGCCGCTGCGTCTGAACGCGCTGCCATCTTCCTTCCAAAAAGGAAGGAAGATGGGAAATACAGAACTGACAAACAATGAGAGTGAACTGAGAACTTAAGAATGAAACCAAACTAAGGAACTAATGGTATAATTAATAGAACACAGGTGGAGACGAATGAACTAATCAACAATGGGGAAACTATACTCACAGAGGGCAGAACTAACAACACAATGAAAACACAGGAAGACCAATCAGTGAAGACCAATCAGTTTATATCATTTATATTTCTAAATATATATGTTATATTTATAACATATTTATGTAATTGTATGAATTTACAAAACTCACTTTTAATTTATTTTGCAAAATATTATTTTATGTTTTAAATATATCTGACTGCATAAAAAAACGTAGATTCAAGTTTAAAATAGAACTAAGTTTATGTTTCACTTCTTTTGATCAGTAGGATCCTGTAGGCCCCTCTAGTGCCAGTAACCATAAAATGCAGTTTTATGTTATTTTTTCCCACAACATGGAAAGACTTACGGGAGAGAATAATGTTTAAATTAGCTTTACTCAGTTCCATCATTTTAAATATACCTGAAGGTCTCCTCCTGTTTTTTCAGTCCAGGATCCTGGGTCAATGAAGGTTGCAATGTATCTGACATTCTAAAGAAAACACAAAATACATCATGTGTAATTAAATGATCTGTTCTGTCCAAGAATGAGGTTATTTGAAGAACTTGAAGCCTGAGAACAAGGCTTCCTTTGGAAACTGTAACCAAATAACACACCTGGAACAAGGCCAGTAAATTAATCAACAATGTCCCCAATTGAGAAGAGCGAGACTGTGAAGCACTGCGCAGCACGCAACAACTTCAGGCAGGAAGGCAGGGCTCACCTCTAAGACCTTGAAGAAAATAAGAGCGCCAGCATGTCTTCATCATCTCAAAAGCTCACTCAAGGATGTTCTGGGCATGGGAGTGCTTGCTGTTGAAGCGAGCCTGCAAAGGCTCTCTGTATGGGGTGAAGATGGGTCACTCAGACAAGGATAGCCACCATCGCCGAGGATGCACTTCCCTGGTGGTGGATATAGACTGCCAGTATACACAGGGCTGTTCCTCAGCACTCTGGCATCATGCACAGACCCAGGATATCCCACAAAGCTGTCAATAACTTTCTTCTGGTGATCAGTGATGGCCTGGAGTTGGATGGAGTGAAACAGTTTCCTGTTGTTCTGGTGGTTTATTTCAGATTTGACAGCCGTTTATTGCACCAACGCTCTGCTGAAAGCTGGTGACCCAGCCAGCTGTGCAGATCCTACTGCTACTACCCAGGGGTGGATTTAGTGATTTGGGGGCCCCAAGCAAACTATAGGAATGGGGCCGTATACATTTGCACACATTTACCTGGATCAACTTTGAGGTTCCTTTCTCTGTTGTGCTGCACAACTGTGCCCTATACTTGTGTCCAGTGTTGCCACATTTTTTGTGTACATGTCATAATTTTTACCCCACTCAGTGTGGTTACGGTGTTCACGTTTAAACAGGTTATAACAGTATAAGAGTAGTCTGGACACTAGGTGGTGCTTTGGGGTAATTTTCACTGTGCAATTAGCTACACTCTCCAGAGGCTGTCAAATTATAAACATTAAAATCACTAAAAATAAAAAATAAATAAAAAACTAATTAAATTGAGAGAAAGTAATGAACGCCTAAACTTTAGCTATCAGTTTTTTTATATACAGCAGTTTTGAAAAAGAGGCAGAAAGTTCCAAAGGTATTTTTTTAATGAATTTTAATATATGCTACTTTTTTCTGTGGTATTAAACTTCTCATATGCCACCGTTATTAGTAATATACTAATGCCAACTGCCAAATATGACACTTACAAAGTAATATAATTTATGAAGGAATATAGAAAAGAGAGAAAGTTGGGATTTTTTATTTTTTCAATTCATGAAACTATTTCCACACGGGCACACATTGCGGGTGATAACCTCCTCGTGCAGATTTGCATGGTATCATGTGTCGATGATAGCCAGAGATACGCATTAAAAAATTGGCAATATTAAGAGGATTTAGCATTTCCAATTAATGTAGGCCTGTTACATTCTTCTTATTATTAGGCCTATTATTATTATTAGATTACTTTTATAATTAAATTACATCACCGCATGATGCGCTGTGAGGATAATAAAATAGGCTATTAGCTTACTCCTCATTGAAAGTGTTTTTAAAAAGATTATAGTCCTATAATTAAAATTATTAACACTGCAGTCATCAGTGAAAATTCAGAGCAGCTTTATTTCAGTCACTGATTTTCAAAAACAACCTGTTTAACGCGAAATACGTTTCTTCTCATTTCTTCTCATAATTTAAGACAGTTATATACTGTTATCAACATATAGAGTAGATTCGTCTCTCGTTGTCTCAGAGAGAATATGCGCCGTTAATGCAGCGTTAGCCGTCAGTTTTTTTTACTTTCACTTTCTCTATAGTGAATTGACTGATGTTCACCATCTTGCGCAATGTTTGTGCGTTGCTTGCTTGAGTTGGTGGTGTTTGAGGCTCACTGTATGTCATTTCCATGTACAGAACTCTTATTATTCAACTATGCCAAGGTAAAGACAGTTTTCCATTCTATGGCACCTTTAAAGTTAAGAAGTCAAGGGTCAAGAGCCCAACTAAAGCAAGCGCTTACTTCCATAACGGTAACTTCAAACTTTATTATTTTCTTTTTTTTTTTTTTTTTCGGCCTGTCAGTAACACAGATAACACATGACAGTACGTATGTGTGGCTATGCTATCATCATTCACAGCCTTTTTTTTTTTTTTTTGATATTTATTTATTTATTTATTTATTTTATTTTTAATAAATTAATTTAATTTTATATACCCTTTTATTTAACCACACTATGACAGACAAGACCAGGGGACAGAGAAAACAAGAGAGAGAAGAAAGAAAAAAAAAATAAAACAAACAAAAAAAACAAAACCAGACAATTTGCTTCGATACCTGCTGACAAAAAGAGAAAACAACAGAAGAAAACAACAGAAGACACAACATCCGAGAGACTGCAGCAACAACCAACATCTGTATGAATCACAATAAATTCTAAATGTTAAATGTTATTGAGCAGCACACATAACTAATATTACAAAATAAGTTTTGAAGCAACAGCAGATCAAGACAATGTGTGTCTGTGAGCACCTGTTTTTACACCAATGTGAATGCTTGAGTGTACACCTGTGTGTGTGAGCGCGCTTGTGTTCATAAGGTTCCTCCATGTAAATGTTTAATAGTGTGTGTGGAACAACAGTGCCATCCCACAAGGCATGAAGCAGGCATGGAAAAGACCCGGGCCCCAAACATCCAGGGGCCCCCCAGGGCACGGGACCCCCAGGAGAACCACCGCAGGGACAACCGCGGCCTCCACCCAGAAAAGGGCAGAGGAGAGCCCGAAGGCGGGACCTCCGACAGCCACAGTGTAGACGCCCCAGGGTGCCGTGGCGGCAAGCCCGCAGGCTCCACTGGCATCCGACCACACCAGGGCAGACCGGGCCCTGGGCCCGGAGACCCAAAGGCCCCCCACCCCCCAATCGGGGCCCAGCAAGGCCAGTAGGGCCAGGCCCTGCCAAGCGACCACCGAGAGCGGGCCGGCGCTCACCCGAGCATCCTGCCCCGGCACGAGAAACCACCAATGCACCGGCGGCATCCTCCACCGGCAGGGCATGGTGGTGGGGTGGGGGTCGACTAAGATGATGAGTTAGGTGGAGTCTAAGGCCCGACCTGACACATAGACGTAGACGAACAAGCACACATATACACAAGCATACGTTCCCACCCTCATGCACGCAAACGAATATTCACACCCTCGCCCCACATGTAGACACACAAAAATGGACACGATACCCACACTCACACTCCCCATATGCACTCTATACTCCTAGATCCAGGCACCACCACCCCCAGAGGGGTAGTCAGCGCCCGATCCCGGAGCTGAACCCCCTTCGCTCCGGCGTGGGGGACAGGAAGAACCACCCCGAACAGCCCAGACCCCGACCGGGCGGCCAGCTCATCCTCACAGCCTCCGGCCCCAGACAGAGAACAGAGAACAGGGGTGTGAGAAAAAAAAAAAAAAGACCCCATGCTTCACCCCACCCGCTCAAATGTAGTGTTGGTGTGTGTTGTTCTAAGGTGCTTTAAAACAGGGGTGCTTTAAAACAGGGGAGGGGCACCCTCCACAAACTTGTGTCAGCTCGTCCCCTCCCTAGAGCCCTCAATGTCTATGTGCAACTTAAAATTGAGAAGTGGGCACTGGCACCAGAGGGAAGGCTGAATGAACAGACCGCCCTCCGGATGCCATTCAGTGTGCCCACCCCCAAAGCCCTATATGTATGTGTCATGTGACAGTAAGTAATGAGAATGTCTAAGCTGTAATGTGTGATTGAGATGCAGGCGGCCACGAGGAGACAGAGGAGTACCACCTCCCCCGCATCCCAGCGACGCACCCGCACCTCAAAACCCTACCTATGTGTTGGTGTGATGGAGCGGGAGAAGTGAAGCCTTAGGGATGGGGAGGAAAGCATCAGAGAGGGCAAAATACCCCCCCCCTCTGGAGCCAGCTCCCCCGCTGACCCCCATAGGCACCCCCGTTACCCCAAATCTGCCCAGGGCGGGGGGCCCAGGCCCATCCAGACCAGGGCCCATGGCAGCCCGGGGCGGCCCACCAGACCCCACAGCAGAGGAAAAACTACCCCACCCCATCATTCAGTCAGCTCCCAGACTACATAAGACAATAAGACACCCAGGTAAAGCCCATTTACCCCGCCTCTATTAGACCCCCCCCCCCGCGGAGGCACCGATGCATCAAAGACGCCCACACCAGAGCCGGGCCCAAGCGCATGCACCAACCCATGCTCCCGGCGGCACACCAACCAGGACCCAAGCCCCCCAGGCCCAGCCGTAACCCCAACCCGGAGGCAGAGCGCCCCCAGAACCTAAAGCCCCCCCCGGACCAACCCCGGAACAGTGCGGGTGCCAGGCTGGCAACCTACGTCCGCCGGCACAGGCATCCCCAGCAGCGCCGCATGCAGCTGCCAGAAAAACACCAACCCATGCTCCCGGCGGCACACCAACCAGGACCCAAGCCCCCCAGGCCCAGCCGTAACCCCAACCCGGAGGCAGAGCGCCCCCAGAACCCCAAGCCCCCCCCGGACCAACCCCGGAACAGTGCGGGTGCCAGGCTGGCAACCTACGTCCGCCGGCACAGGCATCCCCAGCAGCGCCGCATGCAGCTGCCAGAAAAACAGCACCCAAGAGTCACCAATACCCCATCCAGGCCAAGGCCGCAGCCCCAGCGCCGAACCCCCCAAGAAACCCATCCCCAGGGAACCCCCAGATGCCCCAGGCCCATATCGCCACCCCACGCCAACAACAAAAACCACAGCCGGACAGAATCGGGACCCCCACTCACACTAGGTGATGGAGCTGATCAAAGGAGCCCAGAGAGATTGATCTAATGTGGCAGCAGAAGCTGTGTCAAGACTAATATAATCCCACAAATAATCTCTATATTGGTTGATATTAAGATTATTTTTTTTTTCCAGTTCATGAGGACAGTCTTCTTAGCAATGCATAGGGCAGTGAAAGCCATGTGGATTGTGTTACCTTCTGTAGTGACACCATCTAGGTCGCCCAACAAGCAGACTAAAGGAGAGGCTGGAATAGAACATTTAAGACACTTTGATAAGTCTTCACAAATCCTGTACCAGAACCTCTGAACAGGTGGACAGAACCATAGAGCGTGGATATAATTGTCAGGTGTATTGCCTTTACAGTGTGAGCAGTTGTTAGAAGCTGTAAAACCCATCCTGAACATCCGATGACCTGTGTAGTGCACTCTATGCAGGATTTTGTATTGTATTAATTGTAAACCAGGATTTCTAATCAGTTCAAAGGTTTTTAAACATATCTGAGACCAGAAATTATGGTCCCAGTTTACTGATAGATCTGCCTCCCATTTTGCAATAGGAAGTGATACTGATTCATCTATTTTGGAAAGTGCCCTGTATATTTTAGACATTAATTTGGGGGTTTTGAGATTAAGAAAATCTGCCACACTTGGTGGTATTTGTAAATTGATATGATTAGACTTAAATTTCCTTTTTACAATAGATTTAATTTGTTGATATTCTAAAAATCTGTGCTTATTAATCCCATATTGTTTAACTAATTTGTCAAAGGGAATAAAGTCTGTCCCCTTCGAATATATGTTCCAGGTATTTAATACCTTTACAACTCCAATCTTTGAAGTTTATCATATTGTTGTTTAGCAATATGTCAGGATTGTTCCAGATGGGGGTACGTTTGCATGGGATTAGTGAAGACTCCGTCATTTTTAGAAACTCCCACCATGCTGTCAGAGAAGAGCTGATACTGATGCTTTTGAAGTATACGTGTCGTTTGCTGATCGAGCTAATGAATGGCAGATCCGAAATCTCTATATTATTGCATAATGCCTGTTCTACATCTAGCCAAGGCTCATCTAAGAGGGTGTGTTTTAACCACCCTGAAATGTGTTGAAGCCTGTTGGCTAAGAAATAGTGGTGAAAGTTAGGTAGATCTAGTCCTCCTTTATCCTTGGTCTTTTGCAGCGTTTTTAAGCTAATACGCGGGGGTTTACCTTTCCAAAGGAATTTAGAGATGGAGGAGTCCAGAGATCTAAACCAGTCAGGTGGTGGTTTGCTCGGGATCATTGCAAATAAATAATTAATTCTTGGCAAAACCATCATTTTTATTGAGGCGACTCTTCCCATGAGTGATATGGGTAGAGACCTCCATCTGGTTAGATCATCTTCTACCTTCTTTAAAAGTGGGATGTGGTTTAATTTAATCAAATCTGCTAGCCTAGGAGAAACATTAATACCTAAATATTTAATATTTCCAGATTGCAGTGGAGTGGAAGAATTCTGGAAGAAGCAATTAATTGGAAGAACTGTTGATTTTAACCAGTTTATTGAATAATCTGAGACTCTTGAGAAAAAGTTTATTAATGTAATTACCTCAGAGAGAGTGGTTTGTGAATGCTGAAGAAAAAGTAACACATCATCTGCGTAAAGACTAACTTTATGTTCTACATTCTTGCATTTAATGCCTTTAATCACTGTTGCCTGTCTAATTGCTGCTGCTAGTGGTTCAATAAAAATTGCAAACAGTGAGGGGGAGAGGGGGCATCCCTGCCTGGTGCCCCTCTTAAGATAGAAGCTAGAGGACGTTTGGGCATTTGTCCTGACACATGCTATTGGAGAGTTATATAATATTTTTAACCAGTTTATGAAAGAGTTTCCAAAACCAAATTTGTGTAAAGTTGCAAATAGAAAATTCCAGTTAACCCTATCAAAAGCTTTTTCTGCATCTAAAGACAATATTGTAATTTGAAGGTTTCTATTGCATGAATAGTCTATCAAGTTAAGTAACCTACGTGTATTTGTTGAGGAGTGCCTCCCTTTTATGAAACCAGTTTGGTCGGAATGAATTATGAGAGGGGTTATCTTCTCTATTCTTTTTGAGATAGCTTTGCAGATTATTTTAGTGTCCACATTAATAAGGGATATTGGACGATAGCTGGTAGGCAATACACTTGCCTGGTTTTAGCAAAAGACTAATGTTGGCAGAATTCATATTTGGTGGAAGTCTGCCATTTTTTTTTGGTTTCCTGCAACATTCTGTAGAATGTTGGTGCCAGAATAGCCCAGAATTCTTTATAGAATTCTGCTGGAAAGCCATCTGGACCTGGAGCCTTTTTATTGGGCATACTGTTCAAGGCTTCCTGAAGTTCATCTGATGTCAGTGGAGAATCCAATGCCATCGCTTGATTGTCTGATAATTTCGGAAGAGTTATATTGTCAAGAAATTGGTCAATTTCGTCTTTAGATGGGTTTATCTGTGGAGAATATAAAGATTTGTAAAAATCCCTGAAAGTGTTGTTTATTCTTTCAGGGTCATATACTCTATCCCCAGTTAAATCTTTAACAGCACATATAGTTGTTTTTTCTTTATTTATTTTTAACTGGTTCGCTAGGAATTGACCTGATTTGTTACCATATTCAAATTCTTGCCAGCGAAGTCTTTGTGCTAAGAATTTAGTTTTTTTATTAATAATTTCATTTAATTCTAGTTTTGCTTTACATATTTTTTTCAGCATTTCCTGTTCCTGGGAGGATACGTAGGCTTCTTCTAAAGTTTTTATGGTTTCTTCTAATTCCTGAATACATTTATTTTCTCTTTTCTTTTTATGCGATGAGAATGAGATTATTCTACCTCTCATCACAGCTTTGCCTGCTTCCCAGAGAACAGATGCTGATGTTCCAGGCAGGTCATTATAGTCTAAATATAAAGCCCATTCTTCTTTAAAATATTTAATAAAATCGTCGTCTTTAAGCAATGATGTATTGAATCTCCAGTTATTACTTGGTGGAGTGGCCTTCTTATTTAATAGAGTTAAAGAAACAGCAGCGTGATCGCTGACGGCTATAGGGTTTATCTCTGTGTCTGAAATGTCACTCAGCAGTGAGCTGCTGACTAAGAAATAATCCAGACGAGAGTAAGAGTGATGGACATGTGAGAAGAAAGTATATTCCTTACGGTTGGGGTGAAAAGAGCGCCATGCATCGCAAAGTCCATAGTCGCTCATGTACTGTTTAACTATATTTGTGGATTCCCAATTGCGCTGAGTTCCAGCTGTACTCAGCCTGTCCATTTCTTTATTTAGTCCAAAGTTGAGGTCTCCCCCAATAACAAGTGCACAATCGAGGTGTTCAGAGAGTGCGGTAAAAAAAACGTGAAAAAAAGAGTGGTCATCAACATTTGGACCATATATACTAACAATACATAACTTTTTGTCAAATATAGATAATTTAATGATTAGAAATCTACCTTCTGGACCTATAACTGTGTTGAGTACTGTGAAATTAACATTTTTATGTATTAAAATTGCTACCCCCCTTTGCCTAGAGTTATAGCAGGCTGAGAACACATTAGGAAACTCAGTTGTTTTAAGTTGATCTGTAGCTGTGGCAGGTCTATGAGTCTCTTGTAATAAAACAACGTCTGCCTGTAGTTTTTTAAGCTGGCTAAATATTTTTAACTTCTTTTCTCTGGAGCCAGCTCCATTCACATTCCATGTGACAAATCTCAGTGCGCCCATAGATGTGTGTGTGTAGCTAATGCTGCTTGCTGCGTGTGATGCTCAAATGAATAAGATATGATAGTAGTATAGTAGATAGTAGACGGTAGAGCTGCCCGTCCACGTAGAGCTGGTCCACGGCGATGACAGCTCGGGAGCCCTTTAGGATGAGACTGCGTCGGATTGGGAACAGAATTTTGCGTCGCTCCAGGATTTCTTTGGGGAACTGGTCGTTTACGCTGAAGTCTGTTCCTTTCAGCTCCCTGCCACGACTCTTCACCTGCTCTTTCTGCTTGAAGTATCCAAATTTGGCCACAATAGGATGCGGCCTCGGGGCTCCAGGTTTCTTCCCTCCCATCCGATGGACTCTTTCGAAGCAGATGTTTTCCACGGTGTCTTCCGGAAGCTTCAGGTATGTCTTGATAAAGGTTTTAACCATAGCTTCTGGGTCCTCTTCGGCAGATTCCGGGATGCCTGAAAACACCAGGTTGTCTCTCATGCTACGGGCCTGGAGATCGATGACAGTCTCTTTTATTTTTTTATTTTCTTCACTTAGATGGGTCACATTCTTAGTTAGAGACTTGACCGAGTCCCGTAGTGATGCGTTCTCAGCAGCGAGTGTTTCCACCTGCTGCTGGCTGAATTCCAGTGATTCCCTCAGGGATTTAAATTCACGGTGCAGGATCTCGACCAGGGACAACCTCGCGTCGAAGCTGGACAACCGCTTGTCGATTGAATCCAGGATGTCGGTAAAGCTTTTACCCGTCGGCGATGTTGTTTCAGGCGAGTCTGCCGGGCGACTTCTTTTGGAAGACGGCGTCTCGCTTTTGGCTGGAGAACATGCATTTTGGTTTTTCTTCATGACTATAACGTCGAAGCACCAGTCGATGTATTTCTGAAGAGTTTCCAAATTTTCCTCGCTGTCCTCGTTGTTCATTCAGTTTTTCCGCCAAGTCTCTAGCGTCTGACGTCACCTACAGCATTTCCGGTGTCCAAGTATGGTGTCCTGTCCAAGTATGGTGTCCTGTACTTGGACTTTATTATAAAAACTTTATTATTTTCAATAAAACAGTACAGCTGTAAAACGGCTTCCAGGGGCCGGATTCACAAACATCTTAAGAAATAAGTTAAGAAATTTCTTAAGATAAATTCCACAAATTTCGTAAGAATGTTATTAAGTGCAATTCTTGAAAAATTCTTAAGTTTTAAATATGTTCTTAAGAACATCTTAATTTTTTTCTTAAGAAGAAAATGACAGTCTTTATCTGAGTGAATACATGGCTGAAGACGCACTAATAAACTCACACTTTAAGGATTGTCTTTTTACGTTTCCTGCAGATTACCCTAATAATAGTAATAAGTACGCACACTATTTTCGTCGCGACCTTGACGGCTTCACTTTTTAATGTGGCGTACGTGTTTTTGAGCAGTTAATTTTAAAGAGCCTGTCTCAAGCTCCTGCGATCTGTTTCCTTCATTTTTGTGCTGTATTTTTGCGCTCTCATCCGAGTGAACGCTTCTGGTATGTGTGTTCATATGCGCTAAAAAAAAAATACTGCCAAAGATTATGTCGTATTTATAGGCTAAAATTAAAAGCGTTCAATTAAAGCTCCCTATCTGACTCGTTTTTGAGTTGCTACTGAGTTTTGAAGTCAGCAAAAAAGTAGCGTCACAATCATGACCGATCATTATTTAACATTATCAGTCATCGCTGTCACTTCTGAAAACTCGTGCACATCCCTATTAATAGTCCTACTATGTATTATATGTTGCTAGTGTGTTGTTGTAATGCTTAAATATAACAATTAATTTGAAACAACCCAATAAATTCATTAAATCATTCTTACTATTTGGGATTTAAGACTGGGTCTATCCTATCTTTAAGCAATATCCTATCTTTATTTACGATGATTTTTAAGAAGATTCTTTTCAAGAATTTGAATTCTTCTTAAGTTTTGTCTTAAGAAAAAAGATAAGAATATTCTTAAGAAGAATGTTTGGGAATACAAAATATTCTTAACTTTTTTCTTAAGTTAGAAAATAAGAAGAAAATGGCAGTTAAGAAGAAATTTCTTCTTAAGAATGTTTTGTGAATCCGGCCCCTGGAGGCTAAGTGAGGGCTGCCCGTGCAGGGCCAGTGCTAAGGGGCCAACGTTTTGCCAATGAGCAAATTATCAGGGGGCCTGCGCTGGCAGCCCTAAGTGGGCCCGGAAAGGGCCAGTGCAGGCTTGTTTGCAGGGAAAGAAAACGTGATAAACACTTGATATGTTTCAATCGTCATGTAGCATCTTCCAGAAAATCTCATGATACCCTGTTTCTCCTCAGCAAACGAGAACAAGCAGGTCATCGTGATATCTTCTCATATTCAGGCTGAAGCAGGCCTCACAGATAACCACTCATATAGCTGTTCATAATATGAAAGATACATCACAATAAATACATGGAGTAAATATGAATAACATGAGATTAACTGAAATTGCTCAAACAAAGACCAGCTAAAGCCACTTCAGACCGACTGAGTCATGGTCAAGATCATGTGACAGTCACATTTCACAGAAAAATCAAAACCTTTCAAATGTTTTGCATTATTTTCATGACAATTAAACAAGTACATGGCCTTTTTTAAATAAATATTTATTAAATCATGGAATTTCATTAATAAGAATCAGAAATTATTTTATATTTGTAATTATAGGACCAGATCTTCTTCTAAATTATTTAAATTGTGCCTAGAGCATATTCTGAGTTTGGCAAAACTGCCTTTTCCTCTTCTGCTCCGAGGTTATGGATTATCTTTAAATATTCTAAGAAATCTTTCATTCTTGGAGGAAACATGCATGTTTTGTGTAGATTTATATCTCAATGGGATTATTCCTGGTAAAATTAAGAATAAGTAAAATGAGAAATACAAAAACAAACTAAACATAAAAAAAAGAATAAAAAAAGAGAATGGGGTAAATCATGTCCAATTATCATAATAAAAATTTTTACAAAGTAGAAATCTTAACTGTCCTGAAGTAAACTTTTCTCTTTTGATTTTGTGTTGAAATATAGGGAGCCCTTTAAGGGACATGGTGGTGGGAAAAATTTGGGGTGGGAGGACAAAATATTTTTCAAATGTTTTGCGTTCTCTCGAGAAACTTTTGCATTCTCTCGCAAAACCAGTTGAGTTTGGACAAACTCTCCCTGTTTACTTTACAGCTTGCAGTGGTTACAGCTCGTATGTTCACAATGGAGCGGTTCATAGAGTTTTATTTTGAACTTGGACTCAAGTATAAAGAAATACAGTCAGTGCTTAGTTCAAGGCACGGTTTTGGGACTTTCTAAAACGTTTAATGTGGCTTAATGTTTTAAAACAGTGACATTGGATGACCAAATTCGTTAATAATAAATACTAATAATATTATTAGGCTAATATGAATAACCTTATTAATAATATTAGTATTAATAAAGCAGAATAGCCCAGAATATGAATGCAACGGATTTGGTATTTTTAAATCACCGTTTTCATTCACCATTAGCCTACCTTAAGTGTTTTATTGGGGAGAAAAAGCTTACATGCAGGGTGTTGCGTTCATATTCTGGGCTATTCTGCTTTATTAATAGTAATATTATTAAAAAGGTTATTGATATTAGCCTAATAATTTTATCAGCTTTTATTATTATCAAATTTGGTCCTGCAATTTGGTCCTCTAATGATACCAGTAAATTTTAACCTTGTGGGGACATCTTTAGTCATCATGAGGAAACATGCTTATAAATCATATAGAATGAAGTGCTTTGAAAATCTTAAATCTGAAACTTTTCTGTAAGGGGTAGGTTTAGGTGTAGGGTTAGGGTAAGGGGACAGAAAATACACTTTGTACAGTAGAAAAACCCTTACACCTGTGCAATGTCCCCACAAAAAATAGAAACCAGAGTGTGAGTGTGAGTGTGTGTGTGTGTGCGGGTTTATGTGGTTTATGAGGACACAAATTTGTATAATGACATGGGTATGACAGAGGTATTACAATTTGAAGGTGTTTTATGAGGACACTGCCTATGTCCCCGTAATTCAAAAGGCTTAAAAAACATACTAAATGGTGTTTTTTTGAAAATTTAAAAATGCACACAGTCTCCTGTGAGGGCTAAGTTTAGGTGTAGGGTAGGTGTAGGGCAATAGCACATACAGATTGTACAGTATAAAAACCATTACGCCTATGGAGAGTCCCCATAAACCACAAAAACCAACATGTGTGTGTGTGTGTGTGTGTGTGTGTGTGTCTCTCAGTAGCTGTACACGTGGTATGTGCTGATCCAGGAGGATGAGAACACCCAGGCCGGGAATCTCTTCAGGACGGACTCGAGTGGCTCTGAGCGTCCGTCTGAACCAGAGAAATAATGAGCGGAGATGGCCAGAGAGATCAAGCCCTCATCAGGAGATGTGTCTGAGGACTTGAGTGGCTGAAGATGAGAAAACACAATAAACGCTGTGGTGCTCCTCAGGATAAACATGTGCTTCTGGAGCTCAAACTCACCCAGATCTCAATCCAGAAGGTCCAGTCCGGAGCGTCGAGTCCGTGAGAGTAAAATATGAAACTCTCTCCGCTGCTGCGCAGCATCCCACCGCCACCGAACGAACAGCCACTCAGAGACGCTCCGGCGTGAGGACGCAGGGACAGAGACATGTGACTCGGACCTGAGTGAGAAAACCATTAATGTTCAACACCATTAATAAACACAGAGAGTGTGTTTGTGACTCTGAACTAAACGAGTCAAACACACGGACTGGATTACTGAATGCTGTGTCACATTTTGTTCTCTAAAACCAAGACTAATATTTGTGTAGACAGACAGACAGACTGTGACAGTCTCATTCAGTTTGGACCAGGGTTGTTGAACTCACAGCCCTGCAGAGTTTAGCTCCAACCCTACTTAAACACACCAGATCCACACAGCAAAAAAGCCAGTGTACATTTAACTCAATTTGAGTCAAATTTAACACTCCTGAAATGTATATATGACTCCCTCCGTCTTGGAGTTAAAATAACACTTTCGAAAGTGTGAAATATGTACATTACTTACAGAGTACATTTAAACTCTCATGGTGTTAAAATGTACTCTTTGAGTAATGTACATATTTCACACTTTCGAAAGTGTGAAATATGTACATTACTTACAGAGTACATTTAAACTCTCATGGTGTTAAAATTTACTCTTTGTGTAATGTACATATTTCACACTTTCGAAAGTGTTATTTTAACTCCAAGACGGAGGGAGTCATATATACATTGAGGAGTGTTAAATTTGACTCAAATTGAGTTAAAATGTACCCTGTAAGTAATGTACATATTTCACACTTTCGAAAGTGTTATTTTAACTCCAAAATGGAGGGAGTCATATATACATTTCAGGAGTGTTAAATTTGACTCGAATTGAGTTCATTGTGTGGTCCGTGTTCAGATAAAAAAAAAATATAAAAAAATTAATCCACAAAACAATGCATGTTTACATTTATTTATTTTAATTGAAACATTGCAAATATTTTTCCCTTCAACAAAATGTCTTCAAATTCAGTGTTTTCAATACATGTAAAGAACACGTTCTTACAACAATTAAAACATAATGTCAGCAAATCAATGCAAAGGCACAACATACATATTTTTTGGTCAATATGTATTCTGAATTAGGGCTGCACGATTATGACAAAAATCATAATTGTCGATTATTCCCTTGAGATTGTAATTGCGATTAATAATAACATTATTTTGATCAGATTTATGCCATTGTTTGAAGCTTATTTTTATATAAAATATATATATAAAAAGGCTGAAAACACTCTTCCTGAACTTTTATAGCTTTTCTTTAGCATTGAGCCTCAAATGACAACTATGCATTGGTTTGGTTTCTTCTTTAAACAAAAAAAGGTACAATTATGCATGGTATAATAATTATACTACAACTAAAAGAAAAAATGGTTTACTAAAGCAATAATTCATTTACAATTAAACAGACGAAATTTCAAATTACAGTAACATTTTACAGTATAATTTATATGATCAGGGCTCCAGACTAACATTGGAGAGCAGTGGCACCAGCTCCTGATTTGGTAGCACTGAACATGTAATATTACAAGTTTTGTCTCTTAGAAATGCACATTAGAACATGAGCTTGAGTTGGGATGCAGATGTACATTTGACAGTACCATTGTGAAAACTGTAAAAGCCTCATCTTTTATACATAACCAAAAGTACAGCACCTCATAAAAAAGTAGCCTACCTATATGGTTTCTATGGTGTTTGCATTGAAAAACAGTAGCCTAAAGACATTGTCAATTACAAATGCACATCAACTGATAGAATAATTAACAAAATAATGTAATTAAATTTCATTACTCCTTTAACATATTTAGTATATTAATAATATAATAATACTCAATATGAATATCCTACTTTTCTGCCACCGTACCATTGTTACTGTTAGTGTTACTACAGTAAAACTATGGTAAATGTGGGTGATTTGTGGATTGAAACGTCTTCTAACTGGATCGTTGTTGCACTGTTTCTGCATCAGTGTTGATGAGAATAACAGCTCCGATTTATTTGGCTTTAAACTAGTTTAAAGTAAAGAGACGTGATTTGTACTGGAGAACTCTGCACTGAATTCGAGTGCTTCTTACTGGATTTCACTGCGTTGTTTAGTGCGTGATCGCGGGTCACTGTAATAAACTCTCAACTCGCGCTGCACTGTTTTCTTTTGAGGGGAGCGGATTAAAGGTCAGTGTGGAACACCAAACGAGTTCCGCTTTTGACACGTTTGGTGTTTAACATATCTATCATGCACAACAGAGTGACAACGACTATCAGTTAGACAACATGTCTTTTATCCAGTGTGTTTGAGTTTGTTAAACCCCGCGCTGCAAACACCTCTAAAGCACAAAGAATAACACAATGGGCATTTTTAATTGTTTATTTATTTTTGTAATCGCGGCTTTGAACGATTATGTAATCGTGGCATCCATAATCGTAATCGCGATTAGAAATTTGATTAATTGTGCAGCCCTATTCTGAATGTCATTGGGTTTATAGTGCTTACATTTATCTGCTTAAACAACAGCATGTCATTCATTACCATCAACGCTGAATGTATGTCAATGCTCACTGAACAAAGTCTGTGCCAATGGCATTTGGACTTGTTCTCTGCAGTTTTCAGCCAAGCAAGAAATCCACTCCCACTTACAGCATCACAAAAGTGCTCCTGTAAAATTGGGGTGGGGTGGGGTGGGGTGGGGTGGGGGAGGGCACAGAATCATATCAAAACTATTAACAGGTGAAATATCAGAGACAAGTATCAATTACAATAATAGTTTACTCAAAACATTTACCCAAAAATTCTGTCAATTTTTTTTATCCTCATGTGGTTCCAAACCTGTTTGGCATACATGGTGTCTGTGGAACGGCATGAGTATAAGTAAACAACAATTCAGGTGAACAATTTGTTTTAAGGGATAGTTCACCCAAAAAAATAAAAATGATGTCATCATTTATTTACCTTTTTTCTTGTTCTAATGCCGTATGCCCTTCTTCGGAACATGAAAAGGTTTTTTTTTTTTTTTTTTAAATGTCCCACACGTGCTTCTTCATATAATGGCAGTATGGCGATTAACATCAAGCTTTTAAAAAAAAGAAGCAAAAGTATCACAGAGTGGTCCCACGTGACACGTGCCGTATATTTAAAGTGTTCTGGGTATATATGATAGGGTCTGGTGAGAAACAAACAACATATTATTTGCAGAATATCCTGACCTGACTGTTGGTCTCTGTGCATGAATGCGCGTTCATGAGACTCTATTAGCAAAGTAGTTCAGTCTAACTCAAGTTGTGAACAATTAAGATTAGGGGTGTAACGATACGCGTATCGTGTATCGAACGATTCACGGGCAGTTCCAAATGGAAGTGATCATCCCTATCCCCTTGGAGTGGGGACTTTGGAGTGAACAGGGCACGTGCGTGTCGTTATTTAGTCGTTTGGAATGCACTTGGTGAAGGGAGCGATCTAATTTCCTCATTATCTTCAGCTGGGATGTTCCCGTGACAACGCAGCACGGTGTCAGTCAGCAGATTCGCTGTTTAAATGTCAAATGTCTTTTTATTTTTGTTATCATAACTGTTGCAAATAAACATACATTTTATATTTTTTAAAGTTTTTAAAATATGCTATATAATATATAAAAAATAATATATATAAAACTTTTTAAAATGTATATATTTTTTTATGCTGGTGTCCGTCAGCGAATCTGCTGACTGACACCGTGCTGCGTTGTCACGGGAACATCCCAGCTGAAGATAATGAGGAAATTAGATCGCTCCCTTCACCAAGTGCATTCCAAACGACTAAATAGCGACACGCACGTGCCCTGTTCACTCCAAAGTCCCCACTCCAAGGGGATAGGGATGATCACTTCCATTTGGAACTGCCCGTGAATCGTTCTGTATCATTACACCCCTAATTAAAATTAATAAAAACACAACATGAAATACAATTTATGTGCTTTTTTCTCTGAGGTAAATATATCTGCTGTGCTCGTTGCAACAGGAAGTTATGTTCATCTGTCAGCTGTCATTTTGACTGACATGACAACCGAAGCTCTGGTCCGGAGTCAGTGAAAAAGATTCAACTCAGTGAAGAAAGTACAGATACTCTTTGGGGGATTTCTATGTGTTGTTTTTTTTATGTCACATTTGTATTAATCTTGATTTTTTTTTTTCACAACTTGTGTTCAATTCAGAGTGAACTGAACTAATAGTGTCTCATGAACACACAGTCATGCAGAGACCAACAATCAAGTCAGGATATTTGTTAAATAATATGTAAAATTTCAGTTTGTTCATACCACCTTATTGTATACCTGCAGAACACTTGGAATATACAGCACATGATGCATAAGACCACTCTACTATACTTTTGCTTCTATTTTAAAAGCTTCATGTTAATCGCCATAGACATTATATGGACAAGCACATTCGGGACATTTTATTTTAATCTCCTTTTGTGGTCCGAAAAAGAAAGAGGGACATATGACATTAGACAAACTCAAGGGTGAGTAAATTATTATTTAAATTTTTGGGTGAACTATCCCTTTAAGGGAAAGCATTTAACTCACTGTAAGTGTACATATATATATTTTTTTGGAAAAGGAAAGTCAGTCTTACTGGAAAACGGGTCGCAATTCCTGAATTCCATGCTGATCTCACTGCACTGAGGCAGGGCTCCATCTATCAAAATGAATGCACATAAATGGGACAGCACATCGATAAATGACAGTACAAGTATACCAAAAACTCATATCTGATCTGTAGTTCATGCTACTCATGTGTTATATTCCAAGTCTTGTGATGGCACAAATTCACTTTGAATGGTGAACAATTTAACTAGTATAGAGTATTTGAGTATAGAACTTCAGTATAGAGAGTTTGAGTATATTGAAAAGTTATTTTCAAACATATACATATGAATATATATGAAACACACACACCAATATGAAATACATGGAAAAATCACTCAAATCCAATATAGTGACATCAACATTATGAAAACTCATTCAATTAATGCTTAACACAAATCACAAAATTTGGTCAGGAGACACAAGAAACAATTACTGATATTGCTATTTTAGATTTGGGCAGTTTATGGTGGTTTGATTTGACATCAATTCAAATGTCATCTGTGAGAAACGTTTCGGATCGTTTAGGCACGCACAGCATACAAATACTATTATTAAATATTATTTTATAAAATACATATAGTAAATGAAGTAAAACACTTACTTTTCTATGTTTTCCTTGTTAAAACCAACTTCCCCGTCTCGTGAATGAAAGAAAATATCTCCCTGAGGAAAGTGTAGGAGAGCACAGCACATAAATATCGCTATAAATCAATATGATGTTATAAAATACATATTTTAAATGAGGTAAAATGCTTACTTCTGGTCTTTCCCCTTCCTAAGCGATCTTCGTGTCTGCACTGCATAGCATTTCAAATCTGAGGGAAGTTTAGGCTCCTTTAGACACGCACAGCATTTAAATATCGTCATAAAGTAATATCATCTTATAAAATACATAATGTAAATGAGGTAAAACACTTACTTTTGGTGTTTTCCTTGATAAAACCAACTTCCCCGTCTGCTCCCCATCGCGAATGAAAGAAAATAGCTCTCTGAGAAAACGTTTAGGAGAGCACAGCACATAAATATAGCTATAAATCAATATGATGTTATAAAATATTTTAAATGAGATGAAAACACTTACTTTCGGATTTTCCTTATAGAAAAGAAACGACGTCCTCGTCTGTTCCGCATCGCGAGTGAAAGGAAATGTCGTTGAGAAACGTTTATGCACACAGCAAATACGTTAAATATCGTTATAAAACGATGTGATATTACAAAACACATTTTATGAGTAAGATTAAACACTTAATTTCGCAGTTTTCCGTCCTCGTATGCTCCGCATCTCGCGCAAAGAAAATGGCGCCTGTGAAAAATATTTCAGATGGGTCAGGCGCGCACACGAACACATGTCCCGGATGTGACTAATAACACTCAGCAGTGTTAATAAGGGTGACTCTCTGTTTTTACACCGACCAGAGGTGCTGTTTACACTAGCTAGTGTTAATCCTCTCAAATTCAACACCGCAACTTTAACACTTTACTCTAAATGTCCTCAACACTAGGATTTTAACACTGGAGATTTTGCTGTGCACCATCTTTGTTTGTGTCTCAGTATCTTCATGTTTGACTCTGAATGCTTCTTCAATCTTCATGTCTTCACTCTCCTCTTTAATAAACACCATCTTTGTTTGTGTCTCAGTATCTTCATGTTTGACTCTGAATGTTTCTTCAATCTTCATGTCTTCACTCTCCTCTTTAATAAACACATCTTTGTTTGTGTCTCAGTATCTTCATGTTTGACTCTGAATGTTTCTTCAATCTTCATGTCTTCACTCTCCTCTTTAATAAACACATCTTTGTTTGTGTCTCAGTATCTTCATGTTTGACTCTGAATGTTTCTTCAATCTTCATGTCTTCACTCTCCTCTTTAATAAACACATCTCTGTTTGTGTCTCAGTATCTTCATGTTTGACTCTGAATGTTTCTTCAATCTTCATGTCTTCACTCTCCTCTTTAATAAACACATCTTTGTTTGTGTCTCAGTATCTTCATGTTTGACTCTGAATGCTTCTTCAATCTTCATGTCTTCACTCTCCTCTTTAATAAACACATCTTTGTTTGTCTCAGTATCTTCATGTTTGACTCTGAATGTTTCTTCAATCTTCATGTCTTCACTCTCCTCTTTAATAAACACATCTCTGTTTGTGTCTCAGTATCTTCATGTTTGACTCTGAATGTTTCTTCAATCTTCATGTCTTCACTCTCCTCTTTAATAAACACATCTCTGTTTGTGTCTCAGTATCTTCATGTTTGACTCTGAATGTTTCTTCAATCTTCATGTCTTCACTCTCCTCTTTAATAAACACATCTTTGTTTGTGTCTCAGTATCTTCATGTTTGACTCTGAATGCTTCTTCAATCTTCATGTCTTCACTCTCCTCTTTAATAAACACATCTTTGTTTGTCTCAGTATCTTCATGTTTGACTCTGAATGCTTCTTCAATCTTCATGTCTTCACTCTCCTCTTTAATAAACACCATCTTTGTTTGTCTCAGTATCTTCATGTTTGACTCTGAATGCTTCTTCAATCTTCATGTCTTCACTCTCCTCTTTAATAAACACATCTCTGTTTGTGTCTCAGTATCTTCATGTTTGACTCTGAATGTTTCTTCAATCTTCATGTCTTCACTCTCCTCTTTAATAAACACATCTCTGTTTGTGTCTCAGTATCTTCATGTTTGACTCTGAATGTTTCTTCAATCTTCATGTCTTCACTCTCCTCTTTAATAAACACATCTTTGTTTGTGTCTCAGTATCTTCATGTTTGACTCTGATTGCTTCTTCTATCTTCATGTCTTCACTCTCATCTTTAATAAACACATCTTTGTTTGTGTCTCAGTATCTTCATGTTTGACTCTGAATGTTTCTTCAATCTTCATGTCTTCACTCTCCTCTTTAATAAACACATCTTTGTTTGTGTCTCAGTATCTTCATGTTTGACTCTGAATGTTTCTTCAATCTTCATGTCTTCACTCTCCTCTTTAATAAACACCATCTTTGTTTGTGTCTCAGTATCTTCATGTTTGACTCTGAATGTTTCTTCAATCTTCATGTCTTCACTCTCCTCTTTAATAAACACATCTTTGTTTGTGTCTCAGTATCTTCATGTTTGACTCTGAATGTTTCTTCAATCTTCATGTCTTCACTCTCCTCTTTAATAAACACATCTTTGTTTGTGTCTCAGTATCTTCATGTTTGACTCTGAATGTTTCTTCAATCTTCATGTCTTCACTCTTCTCTTTAATAAACACATCTTTGTTTGTGTCTCAGTATCTTCATGTTTGACTCTGATTGCTTCTTCTATCTTCATGTCTTCACTCTCCTCTTTAATAAACACATCTCTGTTTGTGTCTCAGTATCTTCATGTTTGACTCTGAATGTTTCTTCAATCTTCATGTCTTCACTCTCCTCTTTAATAAACACATCTCTGTTTGTGTCTCAGTATCTTCATGTTTGACTCTGAATGTTTCTTCAATCTTCATGTCTTCACTCTCCTCTTTAATAAACACATCTTTGTTTGTGTCTCAGTATCTTCATGTTTGACTCTGAATGTTTCTTCAATCTTCATGTCTTCACTCTCCTCTTTAATAAACACATCTCTGTTTGTGTCTCAGTATCTTCATGTTTGACTCTGAATGTTTCTTCAATCTTCATGTCTTCACTCTCCTCTTTAATAAACACCATCTTTATAACGGTGTGTTTCGTGGATCTCAGTTGAGTTTATCTGTGTGTTCAAGATGAGAATAATTAGCAGAGAGAAAAATAAATCTAAACTAAATCTCTGGATGTGTCTCGATCAGCTCCCTAGTTCAGTAGTCAGCACACTGGTAAGGGAGTCAGAGTTAATTTCGTTAATAGTAGTTAACAGCCTCAAATCACCCAATTATATATAAAAAGCAATTCACTTTAGAAGAATGGGGGGGGGGGTGTACACTCACTTTTTTGTTTAAATTCAGTATTTAATAGTTAGTAAATTATATTGAAATATTAGACTATTGCAGTTGATTAGTTAAGATTGTCATTACTCGTTTGTTTTTGTCGCTGCATTTACACTGTTTTGAGCAGCAGGTGACTCGAGAGAGTCGAATCAGTGAATCATTTTGTGAATCACTTCACTCGGAGATTCAAACAGCCCTGTTTCTCCATCACTACTAACCAGTGACTGAATTAGTGTTTACAATAAACTGATTCATGGTTTGAGAGCGAAAAGAGACGCACCATTTCTGTTACTCATGCGCGGGAGCGCTTTTATTAACGTTGTTAAAAACAACGTCCATTAATGTAACTAGATAAAGCATTACAGTGTTACAGTCAGTATAATTACGCCATTTACATCACTTTTAAAAGCTATAGAATTACACGGAACGGTTTTGTATGAATGAAACGCTTTAAATGCTTGAAAAAAACACCAACCTTTCTGCAGCCGAATCACAACAGATGCAGGAGCGCGGGCTTATGACGTCACACACCTCAAGAGCAAAATAAAAGTCCTGTTTGGAGACGAGTTATCTAAAATCACAAGAGTGCACAGAAACTGCGTAGAAAATGGCAAAACATTGTTCATATTTTATGCTATATTCCTTTAACTTTCATGTGTACTTTGAGAGCAGACGAGAAAATAAAGGGGGAAAACAAATAAATTACACACAGTGATAAAAAATAAATGTATAGCCTGAATGCACTGTAAGTCGCTTTGGATAAAAGCGTCTGCTAAATGCATAAATGTAAATGTAAATGTACTGAAATTCCTGAATGTTTCAGAATACAGACTTAAGTTTGGTCACTTTTGACACACACTTGGCAGATTATTGTTCAAGTGAAAGCATCTATGTTAAAAAAAAGTTACTGTACAGAAAGTTTGTTGCACGTTTTTATTTACATCAATAAATATGCATATTTCCTCACAACATGAGAAGACAGTAAAAACAGCACAGGACAATATACAGCAGCTTTTGTATCAGAGGCCGTTTCAGAAAGGAGGTTAAGTGAAAACTCTTAAATTACTGCTGTTTTTTAAAAAGTAATACTGCAGTTTTTGTTACATGTAGAAAAATGCAGTTTTGTGGACACGAAAAAACTGCATTATTGCCGTTTTACTGCAATACATCTGAAGTAGTAATGAAATACAATTGCAGTAGAGCTATAGTATTACTAACAAACAACTGCAATAAACCGCAGTATTACTGCAATACAGCTGAAGTAGTACTACAGTTATACTGCAATAAAACTGCTGTAGTACTGCAATATATAATACAACTGAAATACAACACAATACTACCGTAGTGCAATACTAATAAAATGCTGTACAGTAACACTGAAATGCAACCAGAATATTCAGAATAACAAGTTTTATTTGCACACATCTGCAATATAATGAATTAAGGTACAAAACAACAGTGAATGTCTCAAACAGCAATGCAACAATAACTGATTTTACTTCTCTTTAAACTTAAAATAACAGGCTGAGAGTTACACTAAATGTATTTAGTGTTTATATACAAATCATGCACATTTATTCCCTCATTATTCAGACAGGGTTCATTTTTTGAATGAACAGTGTCTTTGAACACTCCAGGTAAAAGAAGTTAAAAGGTTGTTTCACCCAAAAATGAAAATTCTGTCATCAATTACTCACCCTCATGTCGTTCCAAACCCGCAAGCCTTTTGTTCATCTTCAGAACAAGATCTTTATAATGTCCACAAAAACATGCATTTCTGGGAAAAAGCATAGACACAATCATGTTTAAATACTGTACAGAGTCCTCCACAATAATTTGCCCTCTTTATCATTTAGTTTTTTTGTTCAAAATTCTAACCTTAAATTAAAAAAAAATAAATAATAATAATTAAAAAAAGAACAATTTACAAATATAGAAGTATATAATTTAAATATACTATTAGAATACAGTATATAGAATGTGTTCCACAGTAATTGTGCCCCCTTCATTTTTAATACTTTGTGTAACCTATAACCCATGGCTAGGTGTCCATTACATGATTTTAATGCATGAGGTGGAGGCAAAGAACCACCCGATATGAAACGGGTTGCCTCCATTTAAGTCGATTAAAATTGTGTAATACACACCTGTTAAAGCTAGGTTAAAAAGTTAAGTTAAAGCTGCCCTTAAAGAGATAGCTAACCCACAAATTGTGTCATTATTTAGTCACCCTTGTGTGGTTTCACACCCGTAAGACCTTCATTCCTCTTTGGAACACAAACAAAGATATTTGATAAGAAATCAGAGAGCTTTCTGACCCTGCATAGACAGCAATGCAACTTACACATTCAAGTTCCAGAATGGTAGTCCAAAAAATAAGAAAAAAAACTAATTTACCACTTATTTACAAAAATATTGATCTGTAATGTGCATTCATGAGAGCATAACGCATGAGTGTTGTGTTCATGCGGCAGAAGACAAAATTGAGGTTAAACCACTGGAGTCACATGGATTACTTTCACAATGTCTTACTGTTCTGGAACTTAAATGAGTAAGTTGCATTGCTGCCAATAAAGGAGTCAGAAACTTTTTGGATCTCATCAAAAATATCTTAATTTGTGTTTTGAAGCTGAACAAAGGTATTACGAGTTTGGAACGACATGAGGGTGAGTAAGTAATAACAGAATTTAAATTTTTGGGTGAACTGTCCCTTTAATGTTTGTGAAGTACAATTTGACTAGAAGGGTAAACCTAAGTTAATTTTGATTAGTTTGTTTGGTTACAAGTCATTAGTTCTAGCGTTTTGACTGTGTGTCAGCTACAGTAAAAGCCACACATTAATGTTGAATGGTGATTGAACTGATTGTAATTATGCATTCATTGTTTTAATGCACACCTACCAGTCAATCAGAGAGAATCAAAAAGTGTCCACACACAAAAAAAAACAACAAAAAAGCAACAACACTGAGAGCTGATGTTAAGCATCGAGAATAATTGCTGATATAACTCGGTCAGCTCTCTATCTGTTTTCATACTGAATTGGCACTAATGTTGTAAATCTTCCTTTAGCTCCTTGATTTCATTTAACTCCTAAATCTCTTCATGTCTGAAGATCTCTTACATGGCTGAGGATTTGCTACACTTGATTTCTCCAGCACTCCCACAGATCTTAGTTCCTGAAATACAATAGCATGTGACACACAGCAGTCACAACAGCACTTATGTTTTATTTATTTTTTCCTTTTAATTCGAAACATTCCCAAACGCATTAACTATATCATGAAATATCTTGATTCTCACCTTTATAGATTATGTTAGTTGATCTATAGTGAGCGATGGTCAAAGTAACCTAATAATGTAATCTATTAACTATGCATAAAAACCTGTCTGCTTAATTAACAGATACGGGTGTCATGCCATAACATATTTTTAATACGACTGAGTTTATATTTAATGTGAATTTAACATTGAAAGTTAATGTGAATAAAAACATTGTAAGTTAGGTTACTAATCATAACACTTTCCATTGTACAGAAAGAGAGCAAAGAACATTTACATTATCAATGTAAATTGACTTGAGAATGCAAAAAACACACCCTATTTTCTTTATTTTACAAAACCAAAAAAAGAAAAAGAAAAGTTTTGTTGATATTGGGAGTGAATCAGTGTATACAAATTATAGGCCTACTTATGTATTTTTTTCAGTCAATATGAAATTAATGAAAGAGCTATGAGTTTCTCTTTGTAGTGTATTTTTAGGTTTGATAACTTGAAAAGTAAAGTAAACTTGAAAGTAAAATAATTAGTAACCTGATTACTTTTTAAATGCAGTAATCAGTAATGTAATCAAATTACAATTTTAAAGAAGTAATTAGTAATTTGTAGTGGATTACGTTTTTTTTTGTAACTTACCCAACACTGGTGATTGGTTATAATGTGCAGTGCTGTAAAAACGTGTCTGTCTCTGGCCAGCGAACACAGATTTGAATTTAGCAGCTGATGATATGACGCGCTGAACGATTTAATCACACTGGTGTGATTGTATCAAATATAGAAGAGCTCCTAAACCATCAACCATAAAAAAACGATTGGCTGTCTTTTCAAAACATTTAAAAATGTTCCCAAACACCAGCCAGCATCCAAATCATCAAGCCCTTGAAGACTTTATACCAATACTAACTGAATCAGTGATAATAAATGCATTAGAACCTCATTTACATGAACACAATCCACATTGTTGAAACATATGGTGATATTCTGCAGCAAGTTGAAGTTTCTTTATGCATAAATAACATTTGACATTTCCACGAAACAGTTCCTTTCTGCATAATTACATGGCTACACAAACACAGTTCACTTCAGGAGAGAAACTAGTGTTAGTTTGTAACACCAAAACTGTCAGAAAGTGAATGAAAATATAGAAGAATGTACAGAGAACATGGGAAAAACATCAATGATATCTATGAAAATGACTTTGTTACAAATAAAAGACCCGAAAACAACAAGAATCCAGCCATCTGAACACACAGGTACAGAATGTAATAATTAATACTTTCCTCATGAAAAATAGTATCACAGGAACAAACCTTCAAAGAAACAAAGCAGTTATGTACCTGTGCTGTATTTAATGCTAGTGAAGCATGTCTGTGTTCTTCAGGAAGTGATTGTGTGAAGATCAGAAGATACAGATCAGCTGTAGTGTGTTTGGTTCCGCTGTGTGTTCTTCTGCTGACTGCACTCATAGTGCCGTGTGTCACACTCACTCAAGAGAGACAACAGCTCATATCCAAGAATGAACAGCTGATGCTCAAGAACACAAATCTGACCAACGAGAGAGAGCAGCTGAGAAATGAACTTCAGATTTGTGGTAAAGTTTCTATTGTCTATGTAGTTATTTGCTATACAGCAGACATAAACCATGGAGTTGGGTTGTGGTCTCTGTAACTTTGTGCACACAATATATGATTATTTTATCTGTTATAACATACAGACAGATGAGTGTAAAAGGGAATAAAAAGCTAACAGCTGAACTGGTTCTGTTAACAGCTGGATGGACTTCCTATCAATCCAGTTTTTACTACAAGTCCAATGAGACAAAGAACTGGACTGAGAGCAGAAGAGACTGCACAGAGAGAGGAGCAGACCTGATCATCATAAACAACAGACAGGAACAAGTGAGTGAAAATCAGTGTTATGTGTGTTTATAGTGTTTAGCAGCTAAATGAGAGATGATCAGATGAAGTGTGTCTATTCATGAAATAAACGTGCAACTGTTTCTTTTGCTCAGGATTTTGTTCATAACATTTCTGGTGCTGCTGTAGTTTATATTGGTCTGACTGACATTGATGTAGAGGGCAGCTGGAAATGGGTTGATGGCAGCACACTGAACTCTGGGTGAGAAATCACTGAACTGAGCTGATTATTATGTAATAATCGATTCTCACAGTCAGTATCATATCACACAGAAAGCAGGACTGAACATCTAATGCTGATCTGTACTTTCAGCTTCTGGGCGTCTAAAGAGCCAAATGGAGGAAGAGCAGAGAACTGTGCCGTGACTGTGGCTAAACCTCCACCAGAGTGGACTAATTTAGTAGGGTGGCTTGATGTTGGTTGTAATATAACTTATCAATGGATCTGTGAGAAGAGGATTTCACAAATCAACCTTTTCGACACAAGTTCAACAGTACAAAACTTGTAATAACTTCTCATCTAAAGCAGTATTTCTCAGCCTTGTACCTGGCAAATACCTACAACTGCACATTTTGAATATTTGCATTTGTCCTGACATTTCTGCCTTTTTCAGTATCTTAAAAACATATTGTCTAAAGTCTGATTACACTGTAATCAGCACAAACTGGGCTGCAATAATATGTGAGCAGCATGAAAGTACAGTAGGTGGCTAACCAGAACGTGCTTTTTACCGCCGTGAGTGCCGCTGCCGCGTCTGCAAAATGCATTTGCTCGCTTTTGACCGTTATCAAGTTATCAGGCGAACGCTTCAAAGTGCATTTTCACAAATAGCCGTCAGCTTTGCCTCGCCGATGTGTTACATTTGACGCTGCAGTCAGCGGAAAATGAAAGAAAAACACTGTAGGCCTAGATAAAATATTTCATAATTACCGATGCACATTTAGTACTTATGAAGTTATGTGCATTTCTCATTTAGAACAAATTCAAGCAGGATAAATGTCAAGTCTATGAGCCTGTGCTTATATTTAGGCTAAGCTAAGTATTACACCATATTTTAGATTTGAAACATTTAACAGTTATTTATAATATAAATCATGCGTTATATTACCTTAAAGTAATGGTGGTTTATTTAGCATCAGAGCATTAAAAGTGGTAGCATATTTCAGTAGGCTAGGCTACATACATGGATTCTAAATCTCAATATTCTTACATAACTTAATATTTGTCACAAATACATTTTTAATTTATATATTAAAATTCCTTTAATAAAACAGCATGCATTTTTGTCACGCACATACTTTGATATTCGTTACCTGTTCTTTATTTTTACAAATAACTACGTGGGAAAAAGATATCTGTTCACTAATTAAGAAATTGTTGCTTATTTTATGAATTCTTTCCTTTATTTTAGTACAACGTGAGGCACTGTATAATTTTGCTCCCATGATTTAGGCCTAACTAAAACAAGAAACAGATAAATTAAACTTGGCACGATTTAGCTAAATCATTGAAACTGAAAAGAAGGGACGGACCTCTGTTTAAACTCAAGACCTCTCGTTATAATCATGCTGATGACTGATAGCCTACTGTGTGTGTCTATACTGCTGTGATCTGTTCCAGGCTTTCTGTATCATAACATTTTAGAAATGAATTCATTCTAATAACATTTTAGAAATTGCATTCTCAACGAGAACATTGCGGAGATTCAGCCCAGTGTGGGTCAGAAATGCACAGGCGGACTGAAGGACAAATCGTCAAAACTAATTTAAATGTCATATAATGTTCATTCACGAGTTCACACTTACATATATTTAGCACGATGAACGTAATGTGTATTTGGCGAGTATGGTAATACGTTGTTGGCGTGCTGTCCTGGGGAAGGGCTCCGAGCTCGGGAATCGCCCGAACCCAGAGTACCCCCCATAATGTGGTGAAAACTGTAGTGGAAATGGAGGAGAAGGGGTGGTGGAGGGATGCTGATTAACCGTCAAATGAATGGAGGTATGTCGGCTGTATTTATATCCGTGTATTGATGAACTTGATTGCGTACCACTTGTGTCTAATTAGGCTAAGTGTCTGACGTGCTCCTTCCGAACTTTGTTAATGAAACATCATTTGTCACTATCTTCTCTGTATACATGCAGAGTGCAAGATTTGGTTGCTCGGTGCGCATGCTGCTGAGTGCGATGCTCAAGAAATGAATGAATTGATGAATATTTGTTTTTATTTTGCATGAATTTGTTTTTTTTACTTTATGCATATGCAAAATGTGAAACTGCTATCTTCTTCGCAGTCGATAGCATTTTATAATTATTTGTACAATTTAACTTTACTGCTTTGTATCTTTATTATTAAATGCATAAGCAAATTATTAAAACAATTTTATGAGAGTCATTAAAACATGTTTATTCTTTATTCTTGATCAAGAACGATCAACAAATTGGCAGATCATATTAAAAGGTCTAATAGCCTTCAATTTACAGGTTATAACTGCACCCGTCTCGGATGTAGACTTGTGAAGATTTATTTTAATGCGGATCCCATACTGTAGCGTTAACCTATTCATATTTAAGTGTTTGTGCGGAAAAGTATTAACGCGCATGCATGACAGGGAGGCTCCCGCGTGATCACTTGCATTTTTTCCTGATAATGAAATAACGAAATATTGGGGTCTCACACATACATGAGAAAAATGTTTACTTTTAAAGGAACCAATTCAACACAAAAGCAAATACTCCCTGATTATATCATTTGTATGAAGGTTGCATTTCTCTCTAAAGGCGCGTCCAGTACTGTGGAGATGACAGTCAGCACTGTGAATTTCATCTTGCAGCCGACAATAAAACATTAGTTTATTAATTAATAAATAAAATGTCTCCTTTTTTTCTTAATTAGTAGGCTACCTCTGCCTGTGCTTTGTGTCAAACTTAATGGGTGTGCTTGAGCGCGGAATATACTGTATTAAGGCTCATTATGGAGTAGCTAATTTAATATAAACGTGCGATTAGTTGAAGGATTACTTAAATGAACGACTACTAGTAACTAGAAAAATCCCCGGCCCAAAACTGGCCCACACACTGAAAACAGACACAAACAATTTCCTCTGGCCCAGATGCGGCCCACACCCTGTAAAAAGACTTACTGTTTTGTGTGGCCCAGGTCTGGCCTAGACACTGAGAGACAATTCTGGCTGAGAGTCAGCTTGGTCCCCGGGCCAAATGTGGCCCAGAAACTGCCAAACATACTTCAATTTAGCAGGGAAACACAAAATCATCCATTTAAATTTTTTAAGGGATTTTATTAAAATAATGAACAAATACATTAACATAATTTATAACACATTAATTAACAAATACTCTATCATATCAACACATTTTTTAAACAACAAAAGAAATATATATTTAATGTTTAACTTTAAACACTTAGAACAAAGAACAAAATAAAGTAATTTACAAAATAATAACAAAATACAAAATAATTTTGTAACAAAGAACAAAAATCACTTTCTCATTCCCACCCACCAACACAGACACAAGCACATACACTTTAAACAATTGTCTTCTGCTAAAGTCTTCTCTTGTGCCGCCCTTGTGATCTGCTGCCAGCTGGAGCCACCTCTTTATGGTCCCCTCGACCTCCATTTCAGCAGCATTAGCTGTGATGGGCTTTCTCCAAACTGCAGCTTTGAAATAAAGTAATACATATTGTAAGGGCTCTATGAAATTTACAATCCCTAGGAACCATTTGTCAATACTTTGGTTATCATTGCTTTCAAAATACATTCAAAGACTAGGGCTGCGTCCGAAACCGCCTACTTCTCTACTATATAGTAGGGGAAAAGCAGTAGGCGAGTGAATAAGTATGTCCGAAACCTCAGTATTCATAGAAGAGAAGTCGAGAAGTTCCCGGATGTCCAACTGCTTCTGCCCAGATTCTTGAGTGTTCATCCGATGGATACTTTTCTATCCCAGAAGGCCACGGGAGATTAATATGTCATCATCGAACGTGATGGAGAACAGCGATGAGGCTGTTTACAAATGTGAGTATTATAAATCAAAAACACGGTTACATGTGTTAAAATCACACTATTTGAGCTACTGTATAGTAAACATGTTCATTTGCTGAAGGTGTAAAGACGCTAGACAGTAACGTTACAGTATATTTATGATTTTGCTGTAAAAACACGTTTTATTATGTAGCCTATAGCGAACAGGGGAGCTCCAGTAAACACACGCAGGTCTCCAAAGTGCATTTACATAAACCATACATCTTAAAGACGATTACAAAATGTTTATTTAATAAGAGACAGGAACATTTTCTAAAAGAATTACAGATGAGCACATCGCAACATGAACAGACATCTGAGTGAGAGATGTATGTGTGTGCTGTTATGTAGAATTCACTGTCAGCACTGCTTTGCATGAATGTAATTAATGTAAATAAACAATTCTACATGGAGTAACTAAATATAAGTTATCTATTTCATTAGTTCATTAGTATTGTTGATAAATTAAGGAACATTTGTGTTGGATAAAAAGCAAGTTAACAGGAGCAGCTACCTCAACATGTAAATAAATGCAGTATTGATCAGATAAATCACAGAGGTGACTGACTCTTGTCTGGATGTTACACCTCAACATGTAAATGCAGTATTGATCAGATAAATCACAGAGGTGACTGAATCTTGTCTGATGTTACACCTCAACGTGTAAATGCAGTATTGAGCAGATAAATCACAGAGGTGACTGACTCTTGTCTGGATGTTACACCTCAACATGTAAATGCAGTATTGATCAGATAAATCACAGAGGTGACTGAATCTTGTCTGATGTTACACCTCAACATGTAAATGCAGTATTGATCAGATAAATCCCAGAGGTGACTGAATCTTGTCTGATGTTACACCTCAACATGTAAATGCATTATTGATCAGTTAAATCACAGAGGTGACTGACTCTTGTCTGGATGTTACACCTCAACATGTAAATGCAGTATTGATCAGATAAATCACAGAGGTGACTGAATCTTGTCTGGATGTTACACCTCAACATGTAAATGCAGCATTGATCAGATAAATCACAGAGGTGACTGAATCTTGTCTGGATGTTACACCTCAACATGTAAATGCATTATTGATCAGATAAATCACAGAGGTGACTGACTCTTGTCTGGATGTTACACCTCAACATGTAAATGCAGTATTGATCAGATAAATCACAGAGGTGACTGAATCTTGTCTGATGTTACACCTCAACATGTAAATGCAGTATTGAGCAGATAAATCACAGAGGTGACTGAATCTTGTCTGATGTTACACCTCAACATGTAAATGCAGTATTGATCAGATAAATCACAGAGGTGACTGAATCTTGTCTGGATGTTACACCTCAACGTGTAAATGCAGTATTGATCAGATAAATCACAGAGGTGACTGACTCTTGTCTGGATGTTACACCTCAACGTGTAAATGCAGTATTGATCAGATAAATCACAGAGGTGACTGACTCTTGTCTGGATGTTACACCTCAACGTGTAAATGCAGTATTGATCAGATAAATCACAGAGGTGACTGACTCTTGTCTGGATGTTACACCTCAACGTGTAAATGCAGTATTGATCAGATAAATCACAGAGGTGACTGACTCTTGTCTGGATGTTACACCTCAACGTGTAAATGCAGTATTGATCAGATAAATCACAGAGGTGACTGACTCTTGTCTGGATGTTACACCTCAACGTGTAAATGCAGTATTGATCAGATAAATCACAGAGGTGACTGAATCTTGTCTGGATGTTACACCTCAACGTGTAAATGCAGTATTGATCAGATAAATCACAGAGGTGACTGAATCTTGTCTGGATGTTACACCTCAACATGTAAATGCATTATTGATCAGATAAATCACAGAGGTGACTGACTCTTGTCTGATGTTACACCTCAACATGTAAATGCAGTATTGATCAGATAAATCACAGAGGTGACTGAATCTTGTCTGATGTTACACCTCAACATGTAAATGCAGTATTGATCAGATAAATCACAGAGGTGACTGAATCTTGTCTGATGTTACACCTCAACGTGTAAATGCCGTATTGATCAGATAAATCACAGAGGTGACTGACTCTTGTCTGGATGTTACACCTCAACGTGTAAATGCAGTATTGATCAGATAAATCACAGAGGTGACTGACTCTTGTCTGGATGTTACACCTCAACGTGTAAATGCAGTATTGATCAGATAAATCACAGAGGTGACTGAATCTTGTCTGATGTTACATCTCAACGTGTAAATGCAGTATTGAGCAGATAAATCACAGAGGTGACTGAATCTTGTCTGGATGTTACACCTCAACATGTAAATGCAGTATTGATCAGATAAATCACAGAGGTGACTGAATCTTGTCTGGATGTTACACCTCAACATGTAAATGCAGTATTGATCAGATAAATCACAGAGGTGACTGAATCTTGTCTGATGTTACACCTCAACATGTAAATGCAGTATTGATCAGATAAATCACTGAGGTGACTGAATCTTGTCTGATGTTACACCTCAACATGTAAATGCAGTATTGATCAGATAAATCACAGAGGTGACTGAATCTTGTCTGGATGTTACACCTCAACATGTAAATGCAGTATTGATCAGATAAATCACAGAGGTGACTGAATCTTGTCTGGATGTTACACCTCAACATGTAAATGCAGTATTGATCAGATAAATCACAGAGGTGACTGACTCTTGTCTGGATGTTACACCTCAACGTGTAAATGCAGTATTGATCAGATAAATCACAGAGGTGACTGAATCTTGTCTGATGTTACACCTCAACGTGTAAATGCAGTATTGATCAGATAAATCACAGAGGTGACTGAATCTTGTCTGGATGTTACACCTCAACGTGTAAATGCAGTATTGATCAGATAAATCACAGAGGTGACTGAATCTTGTCTGGATGTTACACCTCAACATGTAAATGCAGTATTGATCAGATAAATCACAGAGGTGACTGACTCTTGTCTGGATGTTACACCTCAACGTGTAAATGCAGTATTGATCAGATAAATCACAGAGGTGACTGACTCTTGTCTGGATGTTACACCTCAACATGTAAATGCAGTATTGATCAGATAAATCACAGAGGTGACTGAATCTTGTCTGGATGTTACACCTCAACGTGTAAATGCAGTATTGATCAGATAAATCACAGAGGTGACTGAATCTTGTCTGGATGTTACACCTCAACGTGTAAATGCAGTATTGATCAGATAAATCACAGAGGTGACTGAATCTTGTCTGGATGTTACACCTCAACATGTAAATGCATTATTGATCAGATAAATCACAGAGGTGACTGAATCTTGTCTGGATGTTACAGGGACAGATGAGACACACGTGTGTTTATCCAGTGAAGAGTGACTGATGAAGGAATGCTGCCATCAAAGGCTCTCAGTGAGTAAAGTTGTAGTTTATTTTAATTATTGTAATTTCAAACAGAGCTATTACAGCACTTTTCTGATTCTTGATTTCTGTACATTTGATTCAGAGTTTATGTGACAGTGGTATTTTTCTGATGTGAATGCCATGCATTGTGTTATATTTTTAATCGTATAATAGTCTCAAAGATAACATACTCTGTTCATGTTTTCTAAATATCATATAATCGCAAATTTAAACGAATTAAGATTGTTTAAAGCAGAGATTCTCAAAGTGTGGTATGAGCACCACTAGTGCTACTCAGGCTCCCTCTAGTGGTACGCAGAGGAATCACTAAATTAAATATAACTCAATGTTAATACATTTTAATTTAATCTTTATTTGAGTAAAGTTTTTTTTTTTTTACAGTTAAGTATAGTACCGTTTTTATTTAACTTTTGGTACAACACATTTTAATTTAATCATTATTTAAGTTTTGTATTTACCTGTATGTACGCACCGTGTAGTGTTAATGTTCAAACTGTATTTACAATTATAAAGTGGCTGACAACAATAACTATTCTTATTAGGAATAAAACTGCCTCGTTTTGAACTGTGCAGAGCTGTAGCTGAGTAGTTGGGCCTACTACGCTACTGTATTTTAATGTTGGTCATTATGGTGGTACTTGGAGAGACAAATATTTTCTGAGGTGGTACTTGATATAAAAAGTTGGAGAACCACTGTTTTAAAGGAATGGTATAAAACGAAAAACTGCTTTTTAAGAACTTTTCAGTGAACCATTTCTTCTCTCCGCTTGTAGATTCATCAAGGATCCAGCTGTTTATTGGCAATTTGGTAAGGAATTGTTCATCTGCTACATTGCACTGTCACTTCTGGTAGAGATTCATTGACCTTTTGTGAAAGGTTTTGATTTTACTTAGTTTAATAAAGATGTACTTGATTTGATTTTACTTGTTTTACTAAATACACTGTATAGTTAGGATTCTGATTAAAACAGTGTAACTGGGGGCTCTGAAAAAACTGCTTGTGAATAATTTAATATTGCAAACTTTCATCTGAATACATTAAATAGGTGTTTAATGAATAGTGTTGTGCACTTTGATTCCAACCCCACTGTTATTGAACTTAAAGTGAAAATATTGTATGTGATTTGTTTTGCATTCAGTTTTCAGTTAAATATATTTCACAATATCAAAGTTGATATTTTATGAGTATCTATTTTTGGTGTTTTTGTTATTTATACATACAGGACAGTACAGAAAGTGCACAAGTGTGAGAGAGAGCAGAGAGGAGGACACGGCATCAGAAAGGACCTAGAGCTGGGACTCTTTCAAGGATCACCCAAAGCACAACCACGCTATATGCACAGTGCAGTTGGTTCTAACATTTTATCAGAATTTGAAGAAACATTTATACTTAAAATATTAAATGCATTTCATTCAAGGCAGCGTTTTTCCTGCGTAAAGAATTTCCTCTGGCTGTCGACAAAACTCAGACAGTCCTATCCTTTACCACCGACATGGTTTCTGTTGCTGGTTCCATTCTCAAACTGTTCAACACATTTTCACTGCACAAATGTACAAATCTCTTGTAATGAGACACATTAGTAAAACATGTTTTCACAGAAACTATAGATTTCCACCAAAATAAAAGATCAACTGGTTTCAGTCAAAAGAAGTTAAAGGGTTTCTCTTGCAAGTGCAGCGCAAAATATGCATGTTATGGTACAAACACTTGGGAGCAGGGCCTGAAATTAACACCCGACCACGCGCCAAATGCAGGTGAATTTTGCAATTGGCGGGTAAAACTCAATCCGGTAGCCAATGAGAATTGAGTGATTCATTAGTTGTTTTTTTGCGTCTGTTTTTTTTTTTTTTAAGTCCGCCATTTCATTGGATTTTAGCTCAAAATGTGGCGGCACATTACTGGGGTAAAGAGGCCAGCTGAAACGAACAACCAACAAAAAGATGAGGATGAGTCAAAGAAAAGTAAAAGACGACGTTTTAATACGAAGTGGACAATTGGCGACAACGACAAGGTTCGTGAGTGGCTGATTTATGACCGCAGTACAGACGAAATGTACTGCAGTGACTGCCGTATGTATGGCTCAGAGAAAGCGAAGTCAAATCCTTTTGTAATCGGGACTAAAAACCCTAGCACAGCAGTTGAGATGTGGCATGCCAGCAGCATACGGTCAAGGAGACCAGACCTCATGGAAGATGCAGCTGCAGCAGAGGTGGAGGAAGAAGAGTGCATCTGCTCCTTTTTTGTGGACTCAGATTAGCAGCAGTCAGTAGGCTATATATGACTATGTCTGCGACACAGCAAATCAATGAATAAAAAGATTATTGGGGAAAGGTCCCAATACTTATATTATTATAAGTAATAATACTAAAAGTTATTATTACTTATAATGATTTCGTTAATAACTTGACAGCACTTAAATGTGTATTCTTACATGTTAAAGAATAATGTTTGTGTGATTTCTATTTTTCACCTTTATGAGGCAAAAAAAACTGGCTGGTAAAAAGTTACTGTGGCAGGTGGATTTTTAAATCCACCTGCCACAGTGGCTGGTGGTCAAAAAAGTTAACTTCAGGCCCTGCTTGGGAGTCTTTAAATGTTGTATTTGGATTTTACAGGTTTTTAACAATACAGCCAAGCACAAACACTGCAAGCTAAAGTTTGGGATTATTTTCAACTGTATGTTTCCAGAATAAAACTGCTGTTTTAGCATTTTCAGCATGTGGTAGTTTATTGAAGTTGATTGTAAAGCCATTGCTGCCAGTCATTTGATTTTTAAGCTTTATGTATGTGTACAGTGTTGATCTAAATGCAAACTAGTTTCTAATTGAACGTACAGTTGTGTATTCATTCATGTTGAAAGTACGACGGTGAAACAACGTCACAATATCAACGTTGATTCAATTTGCAAAATCAACACATAATTCAACATTAATCCAACGTCTACAGAACGACCTTAATTCACCAATGCTGAAGGTAAGACGGTGAAACAACGTCACAATATCAACGTTGATCCAATTTGCAAAATCGAAACATAATCCAACGTTGATTCAACCATGGTACCCGACGTTGATTCACCGGTGAATCAACGTTGAAATGCCGGCTGGGGAGGTTCTTGATAAACGGAGTGGAGCAGACGATGGAGATCCAGAGAATCGTTGATGGAGCGGAACAGGAGGCAAGTACACAAACAGGTTAGTTTCAGATAAGTAGTAGTGAATCGTAATGAGAGTCCACTTAATATAAACAAGATCGGACAACTGACTGGAGTGAGGTGTGTGCTTTAAGTAGTGCTGAGATGATTGGTGCTGATGAGGTGCAGGTGGCTTGAATTAATCAATACTCAAGTGAAACCAGGTGAGGGCGTGCGATGTGATTGGAAAAGGTGGAGGACAGACAGACCCGTAACACCAAAAAACAACAACAACAAAAAAAAACGTGCAAATACTTAAGTGTTTGAATCATTGCTGTGATTTATTATGTTTCTGGAATGTTGTATGTTAAGCAAAACAAGTCTTAACTGATACAGTGTGTAGCTTTTCATTTCTTAAAGTGATAGTTCACCTCAAAATGAAAATTATGTCATTAATTACTCACCCTCATGTCATTCCAAACTCCTTCATTCATCTTCAGAACACAAATTAAGATATTTTTGATGAAATCCGAGAGCTTGGACAGTAAGGGTCTTACCACGATCAAGGCACAGAAGCGGAGTAAGAATATCGTTATAATGGTTTGTGACATCAGTGGTTCAACCGCAATGTTATGAAGCTACGAGAACTATCCCTTTAAGAAATGAGAAGCTACACACTGCATCAGTTATATAATAATCATAGCAATGATTCAAACACTTTGGTATTTGCTTATTTAAATCCAGACAGCAAGTGTTTTTTTGTTTTTTTTGGCCAGGCAATGTATATTTAATTTCTGTAGTGAAGACTATACAGTGTTATTTTACATTTGATTATTCAATTTCTGTACCTGAATACTATTGTTAGAACTACCTGAAAAATTTAAACCACTGTTTATTTAATTTATGTCTTTGTTGTTTTGTATTTATTTGGTGCTACTGCTTGTGATTTGTTCATAAGTTCTTATTTTATTGCTGATTCTTATTCTATTCTTATTTCACTTGTCTTGAATGCAACTCTGAACTTTATTTTAGTTAAATTAGTAGATTTTTGTGAGGTCAAAACAACAAAACTGTAATTACTTTTAATTTTCTTCTTATAGACATAAACAGAGAGAAGTAGCTCCGGCTACAACATTCTTCCACAAGACACATGCAGTTCTGTTTATTAACCGCTTGAGTGCCAAGTTACGGACTGCAGCTTTATTAAAATAATACATTTTATTTTATTGTGGCAGCACAAGTAAAAATTTCAAAATTCAAAATATCATATTGCAGGAAAACAAAATATTGTAATTTCAGTTTTTTTTTTTCAGTATCATCCACTGCATCTGCTGCTGTATCCATTATGAAAAGTTCTTTACATAATACATTAATTTATTTGCATATTTTTAACATGAATATACGCTCTTAAGGTATGATGTGACTTATTTTCACTTCATTCTTGTCATATGCTGCTCATGTTTTTAGGACTGATGACGAAGGAGAGATGTCCGGCGTTTCAATATTCATATTGTCTGTGATCCCTGAGGACTCTGCAACCATACCTTACTCGCTGCATCTCGATTCCACATCCACTGCAATCATTTTGGAAGGTACAGTTGTAGTGGATGATCTGGGAAACCTTCCCAAAGCAATCTGCCTGCTTTTTGGGCTCATTTATGCTCTGAATTTAGAGTACCCTGCTGTACTGAAGAACACGTTTGATTTCATTCAAAGGGTGATTCTGTCACTCGGGCACAAGTCTTTCAAACCTAAGATACAATCCCTGAAAAATCGCTTGTTGCTGTAACATGTTGTGCCATGATGGACCATTTTTCAGTTTGTTCATAATTGACCCTTGCAGAGTTACGAAAATGGTAATCAGGACTGAAGAATATATATATATATTTTTTTTCCTATTGGAAAACGAGCAGTCTGCTCAATGTTAAGTAGCTGGTCTTAGAATAGAGTTAAGTCTTTAAAAGAACTTCAAAATGAATAGGAAAGTTGTTCAGTACTAAAAAACTGAACTGTTTTAGAAAATATGTTAATTTTAGAACATTGTGTGTGTGTATGTAACTACTAAACTTGTTCACTCTTTTGTCCAATTCTGTATTTCACCACTGTGAAAAAAGGTAAAAATGTAAAAAAAAAAAAAAAAAAAAAAGGGACATTGATTGTTGTACGTATTTGCTGTATGTGCAAAATTGCAGTATGTGTGTTGTTGATTTAAAGGCATGACTTGAGTAACATTATTTTATTGAATAAATGTTCCAGTGTTGTGCCAAAAATCTTTTGTCTGTCTTTGTTTTAATAACTTAGAGTTTTGAGTACAACTTACTTGAGAAATTTAAGGTAATCAGTTTCCACACATTTTTCTAGTAATGTGAACAAGCAGACTTGTTAAGATAACTGTTTTGTTTGTACTAAATTTATCTTAAATTTGTGAGTTGACTCAACTTGTCAGATTGAGTTACGAATACTCAAGTTTTCTAGTTACCACTACAAATTCACAAGTTATATATACAAAGTTGTAGTAAGTTGTATCAACTCAAAATTGATTAACTAATTTGCTTGAGAAAGTTGAGGTAATCAGTTTCCACAGGTTTTCTAAGTAAACTCAACTAATTACTTTTTACAGTGTAGCTGGAATGTTTGCATGTGAGCTAGCAGCACATGATGCTAGTGATCAAGCAAGATAGACGTTAGGCAGCAAGATAATAACGTGTTATTAATGGGTAAAACCAAACCATAATCAAAACGTCGAGCTGGACTTACATACTTCCACATGAATTGCAGACAATCAACATGAATACTTATGAATATTAAAAATAACAACAGGATACTTAAAATAACACCTTAGCTACGACGATCAGTGCAATGCCTGGTCCAGGACTACCTTCTCATTCTTCTTCTTCGTTTGCTTCATCTTCCTCTTGGCGCTTGCTTTATTTTTTTTATTATTTTATTTTATTTTATTTTATTGATTTATTTGTGTATGTGTGTGTCGCTATGGTCATATGGTGATATTGATAACTTTAGCTGACAGAAGGAAAAAATATCATTTGAATTATCTGAATTATTAAGTGCTTTTAAAATTTTCTGCGATTTTTTTTTTCTTTCTTGGTGCTTTCTTAGAAAATGTTTAAGATTAAATTAAGACAATACTACTACTACTACTACTACTACTACTAATAATAATAATAATAATACAGCCCTAATTAAAATTATATTTGAAAAGATTATTTTAACCTGTTAACTAGCACCAGGACGCCAGCGTCCTCAGAGCTCTTTGTTTGCACACGTCATTGTTTTCAAACAGATAAAGTAAAACAGGACAAAATGAATCTTGACAAACTATATATCATTTTGAAGGTCTAAGCCTCTAGCATCGACGACAGATCGCTGTTTTTCGATAGAAAGCTTATACGGAATGTATTTGCTAAATTTGTGTAAGCAGTACACATCAAAACATGTTTAGGAAACTCGCAGCACATACCGTATTCATCCTGATAACGACTCTCAAATGTATCCACTGCTGTAAATCCTGGTTTCGTTTGAAAGATAAGGGTCCAGTGAACAACATTCCATCGAGCACTTTTAGTCCAAAGAAACAACAACGCTGTAATTTAGATCGTAATCCTTTGTTTACGTCTGATCTCTTGAGGGAGAGCTATTGTTTGTGTCCGTTATGGAACAAACTACGCTCAAAAACAGCGTCTTGGTGGTAAAAAAACAGCACGATTTTGTAGCAGACAATGTCCCAAACAGAATGAAACCATCCAAAAAAAAAAAAGTCAAAGATACACGGAAGATTGTTTATTTGAATTCTGGCGCTCCCTCGCGACGCGCATGACGCACGCTGTGACGCACCTGTCATCTGATGGGCGTATCTTAGCGATCTTTTAGCACTATAAAAAAAAAAGAAAAAACTTTTTTTTTTTCTTCAGCAGCAGTTTTCATATATGTTTGCGTGTTTTGTGGAGAATGGGCCTGTATCTGTATGATTAACATCCGTATAGCTGATAATCAGCATCTGATTACTGACTGTTCACAGATATCAGTGTGAATGCAGTCTATATAAAAGTCCATTATAATGTGAATATTGACTATATTGGGCAGCCATCAGTATGATTAGCATATGTATGAATGATCATCAGCAAGTGATTACTAATGTATGAGCAGGGGAGCATCTGTTTGTCAGGAAATCAGTATGTACTTAAGTTATTTTTTTATTATTATTATTGTTTTTTTTTTCATCACTCAAAAATTATTATTATTGTATTTTTCTAGTGCTCAAATAAATCACTTATACGATGTCTAAGATTCTGTCTACTGTTTTATAATTGAAAAACTGCAGTGGCATGTATAAAGACTAATAGTTTGTAGTAGAACTCTTCAATAATTTGGTAAATATTTTTCCTCAAACGGGGGGGGGGGGGGGGGGGCTAGAAAAATGTCTGCAGGAATCTCATTTTTCATGGTATCTTCTTCAGATTTGAAATATAAACTCATGAGACATGTGACTTTCAGCCATTACTTTTCTGGATTTCTCCAGGATTTATTTCATGTATTTTTATATGAATATTTAAAAAAATTCAGTGTGGTACAATTTTTATCAAGGCACTTCAGTGTCTATAACTTTTTATATTTTTGAGCATCATCAACTCTGGATGATGGATAGTAAAGGTCAAAGGGTCTTCTTTCCAAAAACACCACAATTGTGTGTGTGGCACACTGAAGTCAGGAGCTGTTACCATTTTAAGTTAGTTAGTCATTTTCAGCTGTGATTCCCAATATGGGGGGTGCTAGTTAACAGGTTAATGTGGTTCTAATGTGGATTTTTTTTACTTTTTTATTAAACAACTCAGTTTTCTGTATTAAGTAATATCGTGTAAATACGAAGATAAAACAAATAGTATTTGAACCATAGACTGTAAAAAAAAAAATATTTGAACTGGTAGCGACCGGTAACGACCATAGACATAATAAATACCTAGACGCCTCATTGGCCGCTCGACCGCACGTCAACGGCGCCGCCATATTGGTGCGGGCAACTCTCCATAACTCTCACATCGGGACAGAAGAAAACATACCGGACTCAGCGGCAGTTTGGGCATCTATAGACCGTCACACATCAATAAAAACAGATCTTGGGGTATTATCTTTTACAGGTAAGACTGAACAGTTGTTTCTGGATGTTTTTTGGTCATTTTTAACATGTTGGCAGCTTAATTAGCCACCAGTGTCAGACTATTAATAGCGATATCGCTAGTAAGCTGTGAAAGCTGAGACTTTATAAGAAATCAAAGTTTAAATGAATTCTTATTAAGTTTTAACTTATATTGTAGTTAATATCATAAAGTAAATTGTGTTATGAGCACAATATGTACAGTGAGCACTTTGACAAGACAGTGTCAGACTGTCAGGATCAGGGATGGAGCTAAAGCATCTCTCTTTAATTTCACTACTCATTTATAAAGAGTAAGTGCTTTCCTGTAGCTCAAATGGTAGAGCATGGCGCTAGCAACGCCAAGATCATGGGTTCGATTCCCAGAGAAAGCAAGAGCTGATAAAAATGTAAAACTAACTTGAATGCAATGTAAGTCGCTTTGGATAAAAGCATCTGCTAAATGCATAAATGTAAATGTAAGTTCATCATCATTAGATTATAAGGATTTCATAGCTTATCATAAAACTGTGGACTGATTAGCCTATATTTTTTTTCTTTTTAGCCAACTGCAAACAGGACAACGCAAGCCTTAAGGAAAGCTGAAAAAAGCCTGTTCTCTGCATTTCCAGGAGACTATACCTCCACAGCCTAATGTTGTATTTGTAGTTAAAACACAGAATAGCCCTGAATGAATGACCAGAATGACCCTGATCATGTTCAAACCTCCCTCTCTCCCCGGAACACACTTACAGGAGCATTTTGTAACCTTTGCAAGGGTAATTTTAATAACAATATAATTACCTTATTAAATGTTTCTGACGTTTTTGTCAAATATTTAAATATAACCAGTTTCTTCAGTCAATCACAATACTATAGACTGCATTTAAAATTATTTACACAGGCTGTTTAATGCTGATCATGTACTGTATGTGCATTTACACAAAAACTGCATAATGTAAATAGCCTAGAAATTAAAAACACAGGAACTCATTAGTGAGTGAAGCTGCAATATCATGACAAGATCATTGTTAATTATTGCTCTTTATATTGTAATAATGATTATTCATTTTGATTAATAGAAAGTTTTTTTGGGGGGGAGCATGTCATATTCTGGTCTGTGTTAAACATAACTATACTTTGACATTCTGTTGTACAACGTAAACTGCCCACACTCACACCCCAAACATTCCTATGTAGTGACAAATATTTAAAAATAAATGACTGTTTCAAAATGTGTGTTTTCTGCATGGGTGTGTGTAATTTGCATTGTAGAGCAAAATGTCAAGCACCGTCAAGTTGTTTACATAATTTTACTCATTAATTGAAAAAACCCCATAAAATATAGGAAAATCTTGAGGGAAGCAGTGGAGAATTAGTCTTTATTAGTCAGGTTTTGACGTCACAACTAATATATATATATATATATATATATATATATACAGCGGGGAAAATAAGTATTTGACACATCAGCATTTTTATCAGTAAGGGGATTTCTAAGTGGGCTATTGACACAAAATTTCCACCAGATGTAGCCATCAAGCCAAATATTGAATTCATACAAAGAAATCAGAACATTTAAGTATACAAGTTGAGTCATAATAAATAAAGTAAAATGACACAGGGAATAAGTATTGAACACTTTATTTAATACTTTGTAGAAAAGCCTTTGTTGGTGATTACAGCTTCTAGACGCCTCTTGTATGGAGAGACCAGTCGTCTGCATTGCTCAGGAGTGATTCTGGCCCATTCTTCCACACAAATGGTCTTTAAATCTTGAAGGTTCCTTGGGCCTCTTTTATGAACTTTGATCTTCAGTTCTCTCCATAGATTTTCTATGGGATTTAGGTCAGGTGATTGACTGGGCCATTCAAGCAGCTTGATTTTCTTTCTTTGAAACCACTTCATGGTGTCCTTGGCCTTGTGTTTGGGATCATGGTCTTGCTGAAATGTCCACCCTCTTTTCATTTTCAGCTTTCTGGTAGATGGCAGTAGATTTTTATCCAGAATGTCCCGGTACATTTCTCCATTCATCCTGCCTTCAATAATATGAAGTCTGCCAGTACCCCTTGCTGAAAAGCAGCCCCAAACCATGATGCTTCCACCCCCAAACTTAACTGTTGGTATGGTGTTCTTGGGGTGGTGGGCAGTGCCATTTCTTCTCCAAACATGTAGAATGACTGCCAAAAAATTCAATTTTGCTTTCATCTGACCATACTATAGTCTCCCAATAATCCACAGGCTTCTCCAAATGCTCTTTCGCAAACTTTAACCGAGCCTCAACATGCTTTTTGTTCAGCAATGGAGTCTTGCGTGGTGAGCGTGCATGGATGCCATGGCGGTTCAGTGCATTGCTTATAGTTTTCTTTGAAACAACAGTACCTGCTGATGCAAGGTCTTCCTGAAGTTCTGCCCGAGTGGTTTTTGGCTCTTGGAGAACTCTCCTGATTATTCTTTGGACTCCTCGGACAGGGATCTTACGTGGAGCACCTGATCGTGGCCGGTTTATGGTGAACTGATGCTCTTTCCATTTCCGGATAATGGCCCCCACAGTGCTCACAGGAACATTCAGCATTCTGGAAATGCGCCTATAACCATTCCCATCAAAATGCTTTTCAACGATAAGATTACGAAGATCTACAGAGAGTTCTTTGCTTTTACCCATCATGAAGTCTTTCCTGTGTGCCTCCTAGGTAATGAGAAGCCTTTATAGGCCATCAATTAGGACTAAAGCAGCTGATATCAATTAGTACTGATAGGGGGCAGGGGTTCTCTCTCAATACTGACAGATTTCAGGTGATCTCCTTGCTTTCTATGCCATTTTGCACCTTGTTATCTTCATGTGTTCAATACTTATTCCCTGTGTCATTTTACTTTATTTATTATGACTCAACTTGTATACTTAAATGTTCTGATTTCTTTTTATGAATTCAATATTTGGCTTGATGGCTACATCTGGTGGAAATTTTGTGTCAATAGCCCACTTAGAAATCCCCTTACTGATAAAAATGCTGATGTGTCAAATACTTATTTTCCCCGCTGTATATATATATTATACTCAAGGAGCTCATTAATTAAACAATTTGGAATTCATGACCAACATTTTTGGCTTGTCATTAGTTGTGTCTTTGTTTAATAATTATTACAGAAATACCATTATAAAACTGCACTTTTCACGTTTATTTAATTTACTATTAATTTATTCTTCATTATTGTCTATTCTGTATTATTCCACCCTTGATATTACATATTCTACTTGCTATTATTCATCTATTGTTATTCATTTATTTATTATGGTACACATATAATTTGTGCAATTATAAACCTATTATATCACTTATGTTATTGTGCTGTTGTACTCGCTTTTTATATTATTCACTTTACTGCAACTTGTACTACATATACTTTTTAATATTACATATCACTTTTACTATATGTTTACTGTTCACTGCATCAGTGCATATTAGTTTACCCTGTAACTAAGTTTTACTGGATCCATAAAGGATTATCAGTTACATTTGTTATTGTTTGTTGTGGAGTTTATATCTGTATAGAGTGCTATGAAAATAAAAAGCAGACCAGTGTGTCACTTTTTGATTTGTATTCGCAGTATTTCAAAGGAATGAGCTGTGTTCTGACCTGAGGCACAATAACAGCTAAAATGGTGGGGTTCAAGACAGAGAAAGCAATGAAACAACTTAATTTCATTAAATTTACATTACATGTATATGTCACAGTTATACTACATTAATATTAGAATTGTTAGCCGAAAAAATCAACCAAATCAACACGAGTGTAAGTGTGAGCTTTCACAATTTCTTAAGAAAATGTATAATTTTCCAAGCCTAACTAAATAACTGGAGGCAGAGTTATTTTTAACTCCATGTAGATCACAAACCACTGAAATCGGTTGATAAATGTAAACGTTATTGTGTTTTTATCCTGACAAAAACGCAGCTCCCCCGTTTATCTCCATTTGTTTTTAAGGCAGTCTTGCCCTCTCAAACATGGCGGACGCGTTGACGTATCGCAGCAATGGCTCAAAGCGGCCAATGAGGCGTCTAGGTATTTATATGTCTATGGCTGTGATCGGAACTTTTATTTTGGCTGCCGGACGCTGTGACGCCACACTCCCGCGATGCGCTGCTCTCTCGAGATCCGGCTGAAGAAAGGTTTGTTTGTGTTCGTTTAAAGTGTTAAAATCGATGCAAACTGTTCAGGCGTTAGTTATACATGATTAACACTTTATCCGACAGTGATGAAGGTTATTTTAGCGAGTAAAGCGCATCCGTAAGTTAAAGCTGCGTCTCGTGTCGCTCCCTATCGAGAACACTTCACTGTTAGACATGCTCCCTAAACACTTGACCTCCGTGAAGCAGCACAATCTGCACAGCTGTCTATGGTCTATGTGTGCGTGTGTGCTGTTAGAGATACAGAGCATTGTTTCAGTGCCACACTTGAGTAAAAGTGTGTAAAAGGCTTTCCTGTAGCTCAAATAGTAGAGCATGGCGCTAGCAACGCCAGTATCATGGGTTCGATTCCCAGGGAAAGCAAGAGCTGATAAAATGTAAAAAACTGTAACTTGAATGCAATGTAAGTCGCTTTGGATAAAAGCGTCTGCTAAATGCATAAATGTAAATGTAAATGTAAATGTAAAAGTACAGATATCTCAGAAAATGAGGAGTTGAGGTCACCGTTTAGAATATCACTAAAGTTATAAAGTATGTAATATTTATTGTACTTCAGTATGAAAAGTATGTTTTGATTATTAGATGTATTAAAAGTGAAAGTATCGTGGGGTGGAGAGTGACGCACTGCAAGGGATCCGCCAGTAGTGGGCACTCCTGCAACATAAGCAATACGTACTTTAAAGTGAATGAGGGAAGGGTGCAAAACATTGGACTGGAACCAGAGCATGTGAGCGGAGCTGAGCGGTGAGAATTCCCTCTCCCCGCTCACGTGGGTGTTCGCTCAAAGTCACAGCAGACCGCTCCGCTCAATTCCGCTCACCTACAATTTCATCCCACTCCGGTGAAATCGCTCCACGCTCGCTCACATTTAAAATTCCTCTGCATGCCTAACACCTGCCGTTTTCAACTGAAGCCTTGGGACACACTGTCTGCTTGGCGGACCAGGAGCGGGTTTGTTGCGGAACTATGGCGTTATTTTACTTCCAAATGTCGAGAGCGCATTTTGGTTGCGCGAAAGTAGATTAATATAATGCGCGAGCGCGGATTTCCCTTTGCTCTCGCACAAAACCTGATGCGCACGCTCGGATATATGCTGCTCTTGCGCAGAGAGAGTACGTGCACCTAAAACGTGACTCTCCTCTCGCTCAAGTGTGCGTGTGCGCGCTCAAACTTTGTCCTGTGCACTCGCACATCTCTCCGTGCTCTTGAGCTAGATATTAATTATTTTCACACCTGGATTAAACTCAAAAGTTATCAACCAATCAGATTTTTCTATGACTGACCCGATGAAAATACTAGGCCTACGTGAAGAGGGAACTGATCCTTGAATTTCTCTACAATTTAATAATATTTAGTCATATCAAATGTATATTAGAAATGGCTAGGAATCGGCTGCTTGGATGATTTATTAAAAATAAAAACTAGTTTGTCTAATCGCGATTTATCTAAACAAACAAACAAAAAAGTATATGATTCTTAAAGTTCATGTGGCCATACATGTAGCCTATTGTGTACTTTGGTTGAAATAAATATATATATGAAGATTAATTATTTTCGCACCTGAATTAAACGTTGTCAAAAGTTATCATTATGCACTTTTAAAAAATATCTTGAAACAGATTTCTTCATTAGCGCCTTTCCTTGATTTTTTTAATTGTTGCATTTTTGTTTTAACACACTGGTTATTGTAGGCTACTTTGTTTTACTTTATATCTTTTATGTTTGTATTTTGTTCTTTTCTGTGAAATATTTTGACAATCAAAGAAGGCTCTTTCATTTATTTCCAGTTTAATAATAAATAATATGTATATTTGACATGACTAGAAATCAGGTGCTTGGATGATTTGTACATAAATAACCTCTGTCCAACTATGGTTGGTCAAACCCCTCGATTTATCTAAAAACAGCCCTTGGCTCTAAAGACTTCATATAAAAGGTCAATGTAATGTCATATTATGTCAGATATCTCAACTGAATTTAAAATCATTGCAATAAATTCTCAGTTGTTGGCAACCGTAAGTAACAATTCCTATCAAACAACATCAAATGCAAAAATAGTTGTAAACGATGATATCATAACACACTAAATGCTCTGATAGAATCGCTGTTTGGACATTTATTGGGAGCTTATTTTTTTAAATCCAGTGTTTGGTTTCAGTTCTGATTTTAGTTAGTTTTTTTTTCATGAAAACTCGCTTCATATTAGCAACACATTCAATGGCACTCTCCTCTAAAACAGTGAATAAACAGTTACAGTTATAGGTAATGACACTGTCTGCAAATGCATTAAACCCATAGAATATAATGTGGTGATGTTATCACAAATATGAAAAATTCATTATAGTGTTATATATGGTCTCCACATCTTAAGTAGACCATTTAGGGAATAGTGCATCTGACCCTAGTTCTATATATATATATATATATATATATATATCTCGGGGGGGGGGTTTGACCAAACAATTAGACAAACTAGTTTTTATTTTTAATAAATCATCCAAGCACCCGATTCCTAGCCATTTCTAATATACATTTGATATGACTAAATATTATTAAATTGTAAAGAAATTTCAGGATCAGTTCCCTCTTCATGTAGGCCTAGTGTTTTCATCGGTCAGTCATAGAAAAATCTGATTGGCTGATAACTTTTGACGTTTAATCCAGGTGTGAAAATAATTCATATCTAGCCCAAGAGCACTGAGAGATGTGCGAGTGCACAGGACAAAGTTGGAGTGCGCACAGGCACACTTGAGCAAGAGGAGAGACACGGTTTAAGTGCACACTCTCTCTCTGCGCGAGAGCAGCGTATATCCGAGCGCGCGCGTCCGATCTTGTGCGAGAGCAAAGGAAATCTGCGCGTGAGCAGGGAGATTCACACACGAGCAGGGAGATTCGCGCTCGCGCATTATATTAATCTACTTTCGCGCTACAAAAATGCGCTCTCGACATATTCCGCAGGCAGTGTGACTGCTCTAATCTGTTAACATAGGCGCGAAAAGGAAAATCAACACGCAGCAAACCCGCTCCGCGACGCGTCCGACACGCAGCCTATATCCTATAAAGAACTCACAGCAACATCAGTCAAAATAGAACATAATATTTATATCTCTTTCTCTATTAAATAAAAAATCACGGACAGGGTTAAGTAGACTACATTAAAATATTAAAATATTCGTATGACAAAACTTATTTAATTGATTATTAGCCAATATTTCCTATTTCAACCATATTCAAAATGCTCACGTTTTGCTCTGGCCTCCACATGTCCGCGCAGCACACTGTCTGGTTCCGCATGATGTGTCTTTTTAGATTAAAATACGAATCCTTACGTACTGAAATTGTATCACCACATTCCTGTTCATGTTCAACATCGTTATCATCTAGTTTTTTGACAGGAATTATGCACCTGTATGACCTGTCGGTTTGCTTTTGAAAATATTTCACGAACTCCTTCACAACGAACGATTTTTGAAGTGTATGCTGACAGTTTTGTTAATTGTTGAAGGCACAGGTGAATTCTGGGTGGATTTGTGCATGCCCTAGACTCGTAGTGTGAGCGGTATTGGAGCGGAACAGGAGCGAGACAGAGCGATCGCTCCGGCCTTTGGATAAAAACCTGCCCCGCGCTCCGACTATATTTTGCACGCTCCGCTCACATGCTCTGACTGCAACACAGCCTCAGTTCATCATAAACACGAATCAAGTACTAGTGATGAGAGAACTCATTAGAGCAGGACTATTCAATTAACTTCATTTGAGGGCCGGATTATCGAATTGAACATTTGAAGGTGGCCGTCCCGATCTTTTTCTGGGGGGCCTATACAATTGGAAATTAAGTTTAAATGCATATTCAGCAGTAAAATTAACTAATATTACCAACAATAACATCTATAAAAGGTTAACCTTAGTGCTGTCTTCCATTCAATTAAATTGTAATTAGATTTTTACAGATTTTTTCTGTAATTAAAAAAAATGTGACAAACGCATATTAATATATTTGTGTTATATTTTCACACTGAACTTCCAAATTAATATAGAAACAACAAAGATGGTATATTTTAAATATGTTTAATGGCATCTTTTTACTAGCCCATTATCAATCGCTGTTTCTTTAAAGTGCCCCTATTATGCCATTTTTAAGGTTGCTAATATTGTTTTATGGGTGTCCTAAAACAGGTTTACATGCATCCAAGGTCAGAAAACGGTTTAGTTTTCTAAAAAAAAAGCTTTAATTGTACCTCATTTCTAAATGATTCCTAAACGACTCGTGCGAAGCAGTTCGAAGAATCAGTCTCTCTAAACCCCTCCCTCGCTGCTGTGATTGGTCAGATGGCGCAGTCCTTTGTGATTGGTCTACCGCTTACAGCGCAAATGACAGCCATGGGCGGACATTATGCGAATGTGTTACTTTGTGACGTACAGCCGCAACAGAATAAGATTCAAATTCCTAACGACTCGTTTAGGCTATTGCAAGCCGACTCTTTTTTTTGATAGACAATAACATTACATATCGTGCACTTTCGGCTCCACAACAGCTCATGACTGCTACATGACACACTGCATGAAAGCCAAGGTAATATTCGAAAAGGCATAATAGGGGCACTTTAATAAAACCTGATGCACATGTCCAATTTTCTCCCAACTCTTTACGGTAATTTATGATTTTATAACTGATTTAAGACTCTGTCTATGAGGTAACATGTATTTTTACATCATTGTGTGTGGTTTTGTCCACTGAAGCGCTGGCGCGCTTGCCTGAAGCGGCTCAGTTTACGAGTTGCAGCCAAACGCGCAGATTTTCAAACTATACTTCCTGCTTTGATAAAAATCTTCGTCCAGTGTCGGCACTATTTCTTGCCAGAAGTTATGACCGATAACACTGTCTTTAAACTAACTTTAGAAATGTGGATATCTCATAACTCCCTCACATAAGCGCTTGTCAAAACTGCCATCTATTGATGTTGCGGTCTCCGGTAGATTGTTGTTATTGCGTCTCTCGCTTTTCTTTTTGGCTGACCCGGGCCAGTGTTGCCGCCTTGTGGACAAACTTATTAGTGCAAGAACAATTCAAGGCAAATGTGCAACCTGCATACTCTTCCTGGGCGGCGGGCCCCCCAACCACCAAAGACTGCAGGCTCAGCTCTCCCGCCTCCTCCTGTGAGAGCTCTCCGACCGCTGCCACAACGCCAGGGCCCAAACTCTCCTCCATCTGCTGTAGGTGAACCAAAAACAACTGATAACAGCTCTCAGTTAAATGTGTCGGGTCCCCGCTATATTAGCAGCAACATTCACAAATGTTTACAAAACAAGCAGGAACCCAGTATGCCTGTAGCCTTCTCTATTTCTGTTTTATCACGTGATAGAAAGTCTAAGGCCTTCTCAAGCCGTACGGCTGACCCATCTAATCTGTGGCCTGTAATGCATCAATCTAAGATTGCTGTAGAGACTAAATGTAATTACATCAAGTTAGCATTTTTAAACAGTCGCGCACTAAAAAATAAATAATTTGTGATCAATGATTTAACCCTCTGGGGTCTGAGGTGATTTTGGGGCCCTTGAGAGGTTTTGACATGTCCTGATATTTGTGCTTATTTCAGCTACTTATAACATACTAATGACCAACATGTATTTGTTTTTGTATTCAGCACAAACTTTGCTACAATATTATGTGACCAAGATGGATGTACATCTTTGTATTTTTTTAGAAAAAAAATATTATGCGTGGTTAGTAAGTTTTGGGGGAAAAAATGTAGCTGAAATAAGGCCATAAAATCCACACTAAATAGTCCTGAATAAGACTTTAGAGTAATCAGTCTTGTCGGCTAGAATATTTACTTCACAATTAAGTGAGAATCATTCTGCTTACTCATTTACAGAAAACAATATATTGATTAAAGTTTTTTAAGACATGTTTTGTGATTGAAAGCCTGTATGCGAGGGAGTGACAGTGTCCTTGAATATTAAGTGATTCTCACCTGAGACACAAAGGGCCCTCCCCTAAAGCTGCTAATGGCCCATCAGTGTGACTGACTTTGAGGCAGGTAAGAGAGAATGTGAGAAGATTGAACAAATGTTTTTTTTTATTATTTGTATTTTATTTACAACACCGTATAATCAAAACATACATAATGATGGTCAAAGACACATTATTGTGCACACTGATCTAACCACAGAGATGTGAACAGACTTTGAGTCATTCCTGCAACAGATTCTGTTCAACAAGTGACACAAGTAAATCATGCCTGATATTTACGTGTGTTATTTGAGTGTTTCTGCTACTTTCCATGGATTCAAGAAGAAGAAAAAACATAATCAGTGGTCAAGGAGCTTGTTTTACCATATAATATCAGGAGCATCTTTTTATATATATGTTTTATAGACTCACGCATGCTTTGTACTATCGTAAACAAAAAAATACATTTTATATCTGAGAAACTAATTATTATTGTTTAGAAAAAACGAACTATGATTTTGTAGTCATATAGCCTAGTATGTATGTATGGCAGGGTATTTTATATCTGAGAAACTACTTATTATCGTTTAGCACGCTATTAAATCCATATGTGAACATTATACATTTTTCTAAACATTGTAGCATTCATCATGTTGTCGCTTGGGGAAAAAAATAAACGCGTTCAAGTTTGAGTCACAATAACACGTTAACTAATGCAAAAAAAGAAACATTACTTACTCATCAGATCGCTCTTCTCTTCTGGATGAACTCTTGCTCTTATTTTGAGGCAAATCCAGCTTTTATTCAGCGTGTCTTCTTCCAGAAACGAACAGTAATGTTAGCGCGAGGAACGATCTGGCTTTGTTTGTTGTTGGGCGTCTCCTTGAGCACGCGGCACACGTGGTTATTTACATATGAACGCGAGGGGGCGGGATCGCATTAGAAATAATGAGTTAGACGGGACAGACTGAACATCGTGTTGGTTTCATACGGATTACTTCATCACAGAATGTTTGTTTTCGATAATACTTACTTCATTTGAAAGTAGACACTTCCAGCTTTCTATAGATATAACTCCCATGTCAGTGTGTTGAGTTTTCGCTGAGTTACAGTTCATTTTAGTGACGTTTTTTGAAGAGCAGCTCGCGGAGATGGAGAAGACAAAGAGCGCATCCTGTTTGTTTTCTTTTTTTTTCCAAAACCACAAAGTTTTGTTGTATTCGTGAGTGTACACAAAAAAAATAGACACTTCAAAGTTTCAATTGATGTATAACACTTATCTGTACGACCAAAATCGACGGAGTATTTTTAATGTCTTTTGCACTGGTCTTAAACAAAAAAGAGTTGGTATCGCCGGCGATACAGCCGTCCCATTAGGGTTAAGGAGGATTGAGTTATCTCCAGATAAATAGAGTTACAATAATCAAGCCTCTTGGTGATAAAAGCATGTATTACTCTTTCAAAGTTAGTAAAAGAAAGAAAGGACTTCATTTTTGCCAGCTCCCTAGTGCCAGCAGGTTTAACTGCAAACACAGAATGTAATGATCCAGAAAACATAACTGCTGACCAAAAGCGTAAACACAAGAGGTGTAAACAATAGGATGACTGTATATTTTACTAACCAGATCGATTCTTCTTAACGCATTGTGGTAGGATGTTCCATGCTCGTCTCTCTTCCTCCAGGAAACATTGCAGTCTTGACTTCCCTTTTCCTTTCTTTTTTTGAAGTCTAAAATTAAAAACATGATATATTTTAAATGATATATTTGGGGGAGGCATGAGAAGAGCCCTATTCTACTTTTTGGGCTTCCCACTCATCTGCCGTGGTTTTTGCTGCTTCCAGCCATTCCTTATATTGCCTGAACGACTCAGATGCCATTTGAAGATGTTTTTTAAGAGAAATAATGAATAAAGTCAAAGTACAAACAAATACAAAAGGGAGAGAGATAAAAAAAGAAAGAGAGAGAGAGGAGGAGAAAGAAATTGGCTATTAAAAGAACCGTTTGATTTCTATAATATTTCAGTGATGAAACAGATGGGTACAAAAACCTGAAAAACAAACAGATGTGATAGGATTAGTTGTAGCAACCCTGCATTTAACTTGTTTCTGAAATGACCACAAAGGTCAAAGAGGAATAAGCTGAGTGTGAACACAAGCTCTGAGAGCGCACCAATCAGAAGAACCAGGCCTCGGTAAGAGTGGCACAGACTGTGCCTATAAATCTGAACGCACTATTTCCTGTCAACCTGAACCAGATTCTGTCAACCTATTTTGCCAATACTGCACCTGTTATGTTTTTATGTTTTGGAATTGATAGTTTTCCATAATGTGCTGAAATTAAGTAATTTAAATGGCAGGGGAAACACTGGATCACTTGAAATTGGAGTCAGATTGAACACGGAGCTAGACCAAAATTGCTGAAGTGCAAGTAAAAGACCGAACATGCATTAAGCCTTCGACTAGGCCGCTGGATTCCGCTTTTGGGCTGGCGGGTGGAGCCTTACAAGGACGCTGCAGTGAACTCGCGATGTCAGAAACCCGACGAGAGGCTTTCAGTTACACATAAAACAGCTCACAAACACCTGAATTTAGCTCTTGTTGTGTTATAATGGGTGGATTGTATACAATCGCTGGAATATTTTAATTTAAAAGGCTTACACGTGCAAATGCTGTAGTTTCAGGAGCATGCATCAAAGGCGCTGATCGGAGCAAGCAGTGACAGATGTCTCATCTTTCACACTGCTCTGGTCATCAGACAGTAAATATGATCCTGTCCTGACCTGGGGACTGTTTCATAAAAGACGCTAAGAAAAGTGGGGATTAAAGTCCAAAACCTGACTTGAAATAACCTAACAGATCAATTGGGACTAAAGCGTTTTCATAAGCGACAATTTAAGTTCACGCAATCTCACTATTTTGATCCAGGTTCAATGAGTCAAGATAATTTGATGTGCAAGCTTATTCTTAAGCAGCCTTTAATGTCGATCATGGATCAGATCGATCCACCATCGCGAACAGCGAATGTTTGTGCTGTTTAATGCATTTGAGACATTGTGTTTTCCATAACTGATACGTCACAGGTATATTAATGCAGATATATCCATTTTGCTGACAGGAGTGGGCGAGGCTTACGCGAGTAAATGAGCGCTACTGCGTGCATGCGCGCTACACAGACGGAACACAACAATAGTATAGTAGCGCAATAATTTTGAGTAAAATATACATTCTGCTAAAATATTTATTGTTGGACATTAAGTGTGACTCATGTGAAATTATAATCCTACATATAATTGTACTTTTATGCTAGCAGTAACTGTAAATCAAATGTAAACTGGCTTATACAACCTTAATTACTAGCTTAAATGAGTTAAATGTGTATTCCTCTGATCAGTTAAAAGGCAGTATGATTTCTATTTATTTTCATTTTTAATTCAGTGATTTTAAATTTTTGTGTTTTTAAGACTTTAATGCTTTAAAGAGCAATTTTAGATTGCAATGCTTTGAATGTTCTACTAATAACCATAAAAGGTTGTCATAAAACCTGGAGAAAGGCTGCATGGAAACTGCTGATCAACTGAATGCGCAAGTAGCGACTATGTTAGAATGTTTTCATTTATCTTACAACCCCAAATCAGAAAGTTGGGACAGTATGGAAAACGCAAATAAAAAAGAAAGTAGTGATTTCTAAATTTACTTTGACTTGTATTTCATTGCAGACAATATGAACACAAAATATTTCATGTTTTGTCTGGTCAACTTCATGTCATTTGTAAATATACATCCTTTCCTGTCATTCAGACCTGCAACACATTCCAAAAAAAATTGGGACAGTAAAGCATTTACCACTTTGTAATGTTGCCATTCCTTTTCACAACACTTAAAAGACGTTTAGGGACTGAAGACACCAAGTGATGAAGTGTTTCAGGTGTAATTTTGTCCCATTCTTCCTGCAAACAAGTCTTAAGGTGGGCAACAGTACGGGGTCTTCGTTGTCGCATTTTGCGCTTCAAAATGCGCCACACATTCTCTATTGGAGACAGGTCGGGACTGCAGGCAGGCCAGTCAAGTACCCGTACCCTCTTCCTCCGCAGCCAGGACTTTGTAATGTGTGCAGAATGTGGTTTTGCATTGTCTTGTTGAAATATGCATGGACGTCCCTGGAAAAGATGTCTTCTTGAAGGCAGCATATTGTGCTCCAAAATCTCTATGTACTTTTCAGCATTAATGGTGCCATCACAGAAGTGCAAGTTACCTTTGCCAAGGGCACTGACACAACCTAATACCATGACAGACCCCGGCTTTTGGACTTGTTGCTGGTAACAGTCTGGATGATCCTTTTCTTCTTTGGTCCGGAGCACACGGCATCCATTCCTCACAAAAAATACCTGAAATACTGATTCATCTGACCACAGTACACGTTTCCACTGTGTGATGGTCCATCCCAGATGCCTCCGAGCCCAGAGAAGTCGACGGCGCTTCTGGACACTGTTAACATAGGGCTTCCTTTTGGCACAGTACAGTTTTAACTGGCATTTGTGGATGTAACTACGTATTGTGGTACTTGACAAAGGTTTGCCAAAGTAGTCCTGAGCCCATGTGGTGATATCACTTATAGATGAATGACGATTCTTGATGCAGTGCCGCCTGAGGGATCGGAGATCACGGTTGTTCAGCTTAGGCTTGCGCCCTTGTCCTTTACGCACTGAAATTCCTCCAGATTCCTTGAATCTTTTAATTATGTTATGCACTGTTGAAGGTGAAATATCCAAATCTCTTCCTATCTTTCTTTGAGGAACATTGTTTTTAAACATTTCAATAATTTTCTCACGTATTTGTTGGCAAACTGGCGATCCTAGGACTAGACCTTTCTTGGATGCTGCTTTTGTACCAAATCATAATTACAATCACCTGTTGACATCAACTGTTTCAAATCACATCATTATTTAACCAATTTACCTAATTACTAGCCCTAAATTGCTCCTGTCCCAACTTTTTTGGGAATGTGTTGCAGGTCTGAATGACAGGAAAGGATGTATATTTACAAATGACATGAAGTTGACCAGACAAAACATGAAATATTTTGTGTTCATATTGTCTGCAATGAAATACAAGTCAAAGTAAATTTAGAAATCACTACTTTCTTTTTTTATTCGTGTTTTCCATACTGTCCCAACATTTTCTGATTTGGGGTTGTAGTATACTTAGTCAAAATCTGTCAGTAGGTTAGTTGTGTATAGGTTTATAGTGTTTTACTTCATTGTTGTATGTCTGTATTTATGTAGCACCGTGGACCTGTGAGGCACGCCATTTCGTTCCACTGTATGTCCCCACATGTAGCGGAATGACAATAAAGCTCGACTTGACTTGACTTGACTTGATATTATTCGTGGTTCAGCTCATAATAACAGTCCGTAAAAGTCATATGATTGGTCTCCATCTGTTGTGTAGAATTCTATTTAACAAATAATTTATTGACTTTATTTATAAACTAACATTGAGACTATTCTTCATTTGTAAATGTTTCTAAATGTTTACTAAACATTTAGTACCTTTATGGGCATTAAAATTTTAGCTCCTGTAACAATGTGTGTGTGACGGTCGTGTGTGATCTAAATGCTTGCTAAAGACATAACACACATTGTAATTTGTTGCAAAACATTTTTATTGCCTCAAGACATTAGTACACTACTGTATATCATCAGTTTTTCAAGAAAATACTTATCAAAACAATGTAATGTAAACAGATTGAACCGTGTTCCCTTATAGTAATCAAACTGACCCCTGTACACACCTTAACCAACCCTTAAACCTACCCATACCACCTAACCTTACCCATATCACACCTTAATAGCAGCAAAATAATTGTACATTACCATATAATCTTTTAATCATTTTATAACATTTGTTAAAATCATTTGTAGATTTTTAAGAAGTGCATGATCCTATGAATTGAAAGCTTAATGATGTTTGTAAGAATTTTAATTTACATGAAATAATGATCTGGAAATTTGAAGATCTTGAATAGATTCGTATTTTGTTTGCTTTAAATCTGGTCAAAACATGCAGATCTTGATGTCTTCGAAAGTTCACATCAGCTGCAAACATGACATCTGTGTGGAAAAGACAAAATAAGCTGCTGTTATTCATGCTCTCATATTGTTATAAGGTAAACATAATAACAGAACAGCTGTTAGATGATTAATCACAACTCTTACATGCACTCAAATAGTGTATATTCATACAGAGATGTTTGACTCATGTTAGTATTTATAGTGACTGTTTGCATTTGTATTGGTTGTCTTGATGAAGGTACATGATGTGAGTTTTCAAATTCATTCAACTTTAGGAATAATGGATTGTCCAAAAACTTCCTCACTTCATTTTATGTTTAATGATTATTCAGCTAAAGTTCTGGTGAGAGAGACTTGCTAGTTTTCAATATTTGTTGACTACAACACAATACAACACAACTAGATACAAATGAAAGCTTGAAAAGCAGACACATTCAATGTCAAAACATACTTCCTGCATTTTCTTAGTTCATGACTGAAGTTATGTTGGGGTTAGTTAAACATCATTGTTAAAGTCACTTTTAAGATGGAAGTAAGAAACTGATAAACCAAACAAACACTGAAATGACTGGGTTTTTGATGAATATATTTAATTATATACTATACACAAAATGTATTATACTATAAATTTATGACATAACATGTACAATATTTGCTTACCTCATGTTTTTGGCAATCTTTAATAGCAGTTATTTAATTGTGTCATTGTCCTAAATTAAGTGCTCTCATTTAATCAGCTGACCCATGCAGAGTCTTGGGAAAGCCACGAACAAATCTTTTCAATGCAGCTGAAGTTCCATTGATTTCAATCACTGGTCCACCTTGAATTGGCTCTTCTTGCTCTGGTCCTCCTTGAACTGGCTCTTCTTGCTCTGTTCCTCCTTGAACTGGCTCTTCTTGCTCTGGTCCTCCTTGAACTGGCTCTTCTTGCTCTGTTCCTCCTTGAACTGGCTCTTCTTGCTCTGGTCCACCTTGAACTGGCTCTTCTTGCTCTGGTCCACCTTGAACTGGCTCTTCTTGCTCTGGTCCTCCTTGAACTGGCTCTTCTTGCTCTGGTCCTCCTTGAACTGGCTCTTCTTGCTCTGTTCCTCCTTGTACTGGCTCTTCTTGCTCTGTTCCTCCTTGAACTGGCTCTTCTTGCTCTGTTCCTCCTTGAACTGGCTCTTCTTGCTCTGGTCCACCTTGAATTGGCTCTCCTTGCTCTGGTCCACCTTGAACTGGCTCTTCTTGCTCTGGTCCACCTTGAACTGGCTCTTCTTGCTCTGGTCCACCTTGAACTGGCTCTTCTTGCTCTGGTCCACCTTGAACTGGCTCTTCTTGCTCTGGTCCTCCTTGAACTGGCTCTTCTTGCTCTGGTCCTCCTTGAACTGGCTCTTCTTGCTCTGTTCCTCCTTGTACTGGCTCTTCTTGCTCTGTTCCTCCTTGAACTGGCTCTTCTTGCTCTGGTCCACCTTGAATTGGCTCTCCTTGCTCTGTTCCTCCTTGTACTGGCTCTTCTTGCTCTGGTCCACCTTGAACTGGCTCTTCTTGCTCTGTTCCTACTTGTACTGGCTCTTCTTGCTCTGTTCCTCCTTGAACTGGCTCTTCTTGCTCTGTTCCACCTTGAACTGGCTCTTCTTGCTCTGGTCCTCCTTGAACTGGCTCGTTTTGGACTGGTCCTCCTTGAACTGGATCTTGAATCTCGCTGTAATCAATCTGCCTAGGAAAGATATCTGTATACCTCTCTTCAATTAATCTCAACCACTGAGCAGGATTAGTGGGTCTGAAGACCAGACGAGCTAGATTTCTCATATTGGATGGATATATTGGGGTAAACATTTTGAAAAGAACATCAGGATTTTTAACAAGCTCCTCTTCTCTGAATACAGCTTTTAGTCTCTCAGCCCACTGACGTGGATCTACATTTCCATACATGTTTCTGACAATATTTTTGTGCCCTCGTTCTGCCATTTCTAGTCAGTGCTGGTGTGTGAAGATTGTGAAGGTCCTGTTTAAAACCTCCTGTTAATCACCTCACCCTTATAAACCCTTGTGATTGCGCAAACCATACAAAAGATGAACCTGTTCTTCAGTCAGCACATATTTGATTCAGTGCCCAGATGAAAACATGTCTCCAAACTGGTTTGACCACATAACTGAAACTGAAATCATGGTACAGTGATGCTTGTACTTTAATATGTGTCACAGTACTGAATGATAACCATATTCATCATGGCAACTACAGTACATGCATAAGATTTACAGAACCTCAGACACTTTGATCATTTGAGACAGACAACACACACACACACACACACACACACACACACACACAGTGCATTAACATACAGACATCTGTTTCCACACCTCACTGAGAGAAGATGTGAGATAAGCCCCTTCTCACCTTTCCACTTCCTTTACTCACTCTCTCCCCATTTTCATCTAAACACAGGACACTACAGAGATCACCAAAACCACTTTTCTTAATCAGAGTGTATAACAATGCAACTGTTTGATGTCATTTGAAAGGGCTCTGTGTGTCTGGTAAAAAGGTCTCATTCTCTTAACAATAGGACAGACAGTTATCAAGATTAGAAAAAGGTAATACAGATCCTAAAAGTTTAGAGATAAGATAAGTTGATTGCTGTAGAGGGCGTGTCATTACCCAGTGTCTTTCATACAAATTACCTTCTGTCCCAAAAGGTGTTAATTTGACTTGATCAATGATAATTCTAATGGTTAGTTCCTGTCTCCATTTTGGAGGACGTTTGTCTTGGTCTGAGATATTTAAGTGAAAGCTGCAAGTGTCACAGTTACGTGGTTGTAGAAACAAGCGCCTAACACAGGAGTAAACGAAAGGAGTTTTTAATCAGCATCACCACACAAGCTCCAATTAAACAAAATCAATCCAAGGCAAAGACAAGGGGGAGAACTGAGGACTTATAAAGGCAGGGAACAAAGGAACAAACAAGATGATTAATTGAACACAGGTGATAAGACTGAATGATAATTAATTAATGAACTAATGAGAACAGGAACAGAACCAAATAAGGAAAAACAGGAACTCAAAACGCACATTATTATTCTTTAGCTTGGGTTGAACAAATAATTTTTGCTTGAATGGAACAACAGCTACGCTAATTATGTCTCTTTGTTTCTCTGTTTTTGCCACGGGATTAACATCCCGTGGTAACTAGGAGTTACACAAGCTTCAGTCTGGATCCAGCCCTTAAATGATCTGAGATGACCAAACCTGAGAAAAGATGATGCCGACCCCTCGGAGGACCTCAGAGGATGCCAACGTCTGATCCCCCAACAACATGCAGAATTAACAAATTTTGCCATAAGTTAATATATTAAGTTTCTACAATGTATAAATATATTGTAGAAACTTAATTTCCTGTAAAGCGCTTTGCAACGATTGTATCGTAAAAGGCGCTATACAAATAAAACTTGAATTGAATTGAATTGAACATGCATGTGACAGCAAGAAGATCAGGGCGATTCTGTAGCCAGAAGCCCGTAGCGTAGAGTGTCCACACACCCTATGCTATGTAGTTTTCTAATGCATGTATTTGTCAGGCATGCATCTTTTACTTTTAGTATTATCTTTGAGAATTTGATGTTTTGTATTGATTTGATTTGAAATCTCTGAATTGGCTATGTAATGGCATAATACATATTTACCTGACTGATAATAAATTGTTATATTTGATTTTATTCTGACTTACTCTGAAATTATTCTCTCAAGTAGATTACGTTGTATCCTTGTTACCGCATTTTCTGCGTCAGGTTAGTAACGGACTAAAATTCAGTTGAGATGGAGCATGGGGCATACCAACTATCCCTGCAAACAAGCCTGCATTGGCCCTTTACGGGCCCCCTGAGAATTTGCTCATTGGCAAAACGTTGGCCCTTTAGCACTGGCCCTGCACGGGCAGCCCTCACTTAGCCTCAAGGAAGCCTAAGCGCTGTTTTAATTGAAAATAATAATGTTTGAAGTCACCGTTATGGAGGTAAGCGCTAGCTTTAGTTGGGCTCTTGACCCTTGACTTTTTAACTTAAGTTTTTCTCTGGCTGCTGTAACTGTGTGTTTCAAGCACATTTGTTATAGCAAAAGTTGTGTTCTGCATATGGCATCATGTAGTGTGCTGATTCGCTGAAGTTTAATGAGAAGAGCAGTATCACATATCAGCTCAGTATCAGCTTGTTTCCCCATGGGGACCACAATCCACAAACAGTTTCTGCATGTTTGCTTTGTAGGATGTTGTTTAGTGTGTGTATGTGTGTGGTCTTGTTTTTCTATTCCGGTGGCCAATTAAACCTGAATGCACACTGACTTATGGGGACTCATGTCACCGTGGGGAAACAGGCTGATACTGAGCTGATATGTGATACTGCTCTTCTCATTAAACTTCAGCTCTTCTCTGAAATGTTGCTGATAAAGTTTCATTATCAAGTAAGGGCGGATACTCTAGGTATGTTGTAGGTCTGGTTGTGTCAGATGTTGAACTTCAAATGATTTTTACTGTATTCCTAAATTAATCATATTTTCAGGGCTGTAGTTAAACCACAGCCACTTCAGTGTCAAACCTGCTGCACCAGATTCACATTTAATCAAATACATGACTGAAAAACACATGAGAACAGAAAGATTATTGAGGATAGCCAAGATATTTTAACATGCGCTCTTCTTTTAACTATATATCATTGTCTGTGATAATGTGTGTTTGTTCACTTAGCTGTGGTTCAGGAACAAATTTGAATATTGTTTGAATATAGTTTTTGTCTTGACACACCCATACGTGATTTTCACAGCATGGGTCTTTGTCTTTTTAACCCCACTTCAGTTTAATCCAGCGTAAAGAAATGCTTCACACTTTTATTTTTTTTAACCCTGTGTGATAAACTGCTTTTGCAAGCCCAAACTGAAAATGAATTATTTAGAGTGAAGAAGAGACCTTTTATATCTGGACAGTTACAGTATGGTCAAAAAAAGTCTGTTCAGAGCAAAATGGAAGGTGCCATCAGGAGTATAGAATTCCAACTGATTGATTGATTGATTGATTGATTGATTGATTGAAGAATTAACTGTATTCGTCCAAATAGTGATAATGACTGCACAAATATGTAAATAAGATTTTTAACTCATAAGAGTTTATCAATGCATACATATCTGAGTGTCCGGGATTAATTTTTAACCCAGGTTAAAGGCCGAACAGTGTGAAACAGGGAAAAAATAAAACAGGATACTGTTTGCTAGAATGACCTGGGGATAATGTGTGTGAAAAGACCTGTAGAGTAATTACGTGATACTCTTTGAAATGCTTTTATCATGTGTAAGGTCCGCCCAATTGGCCCAAGGAAGGTATCCAATGGTGGCTGAAGGTTTCCTGCATGTTCGGTCTTTTCGGCGCACAAAGTTATTAAATTTAAGTTCAATTCTAATCTGACTCCATTTTATTATGGAATTTAGGTTAGAATATTAATTATTATTGATAATTCATAGGATAATTTATCTAGACATTTGATTATTCAATTTACTCTTTCATATTATTGATATTCGGGTACTCATGTCGCTCAAAGATATCGCATCGGCCGTTAGCGTATCTTACGATCACATACTGTACTCGTCAGTCTTGGTTATTAGACAGAGGTAAGTGACTAATACTTTAGATGGTCGCTCCTATGCTTGCTCATTCTAAAAGTACTTTTCTTTAGTCCTCATATATCTGTACACACTTGAATAACGCATCATTATCTCTAGTCAGAGGTCACGACCACTACTATAGGTATAAGCCGACCAACATTACTTTCCCTGATAGTAGCTTTGGTATGGTCATGCCATGGTTTCCCCATGTACACTTAGCTAGAGTAATATTACAATAAACAGAGGTTAGGCTTACCCTATGTAGGTCGATCGAACAACATCCAGTTGACCTAAACAGAAATTCCCATCAAGCCCTTACAGTCTAAGTACACTTGAACTAATACCAAGTGTTAGCCAGATCTCTAAAGATATCCCTGCAAACAAGCCTGCACTGGCCCTTTACGGGCTGCCAGCGCAGGGCCCCTGAGAATTTGCTCATTGGCGAAACGTTGGCCCTTTAGCACTGGCCCTACACGGGCAGCCCTCACTTAGCCTCCAGGAAGCCTAAGCGCTGTTTTACTGAAAATAATAAAGTTTGAAGTCACCATTATGGAGGTAAGCGCATGCTTTATTTGAGTTCCTGACCCTTGACTTTTTAACAAGTTTTTCTCTGGTTGTTGTAACTGTGTGTTTCTGAAGCACATTTGTTATAGCAAAAGTTGTAAGGAGAAAAACTGATTTGATGATGCAGTCAGAGCAAGAAGAGCCAGTTCAAGGTGGACCAGAGCAAGAAGAGCCAGTTCAAGGTGGACCAGAGCAAGAAGAGCCAGTTCAAGGAGGAACAGAGCAAGAAGAGCCAGTTCAAGGAGGACCAGAGCAAGAAGAGCCAGTTCAGGGTGAACCAGAGCAAATGTGCTGCTGGGAATTTCTGAGTGAAAATTGTTTCACAGTAAATCTTACACTAGTTTTTCCACACTTCCCTGTGTGACAACTAGCCCCAGTCTCCTCTAATAAATTAATACAATTATTAATGAATAGTTAGAGATAGACTTCTGTTAACAACCTAAATCTACATTTTAACAGCATATTGAGAGTTTATGATGACTAATTGAGTAGATGCCCTTCATAAGTATGGTACATCATACATCCCATGATGACAATTGGAACAAACACAATAATGCTGATTCCTTGATATTAATAGGTTCATTTCGAGTATTTTCAAAAAGGTCTTTCAAAAATCTATTAACAGATTTCTTTCCTTCATCTTTAGGCATTATATTTCAAAACATCACTAAAACTGTGATGTCAATGAAATTACTACTACTGTAGTGAAGGTTTGACTCTTGTAAATTTATACTTTGTTGACATTGGGGGAAAAAATTAAACATTTGCTGCTTGGTCCCAGTGATTAAAAATGTAAGTATTTGTAATCTGTAAAAAGTATTTATGTATTTCAGTATTTGTGTGAATTATATGCACCTGGATCTATTTTAAACTTTTTTATTTTATTTTAGTAGTGTGGTGAAAGTTTGTCTCTTGTAAAGTTATGGTTAAGTGTTTAAAAATTATTATATTATTATATTAAGTATTTGTAAGCCTTACAAAGTATGTATTTGCGTGAATTATGCACCTGAATTTCTGTATACTACTTGTATTGTAATTCAGTGCTATGTTTATTTGTTGTTTTTATTTGTTGTGGACTGAATAAAAAGTATACTGCTTATAAAAGCTATAATAAACAAATAATATATCAATTATTCATAATAAAAAAAACCCCGACTCATTGGAGGCGGAAAGCACTTATTTTATATGCAGAAACTGACTATTTTTCTTTGTGTCATTTATAAATGACAAGAACACAAGGTAAAATGTGATCATTTTTTCCTAGCAAACACTTTTTCTCTATTTCCTCTAGTCTTTAGTTCCTCCTGAGCCAATCCTCCTCCATTTTGCCTTTCTTTTCTCTTTTGTCCTGTTAACACATCTTTCTATTTAACTCTAATTTTACTACAGAAACAGAAGCTGATTGACTTTAAGAAGCTGACTTTACACTTGCTTTGAGGTTTGTTTAGTATCAGTTTGAGCAATTCCTTCTAGAAAACACAAACATATGGCCTCTTGCCAAATATGTGGTGGGCTGAACAAGTTTCTGCCTTCGTCACTTTGATTTGCACAACTGCAATAGAATCTTATTCAACAATTCTTCTCCTCTCTGTCTCACCATAGCACCATTTTGGAAAGCATCTGATGGAAGCAAAGTGCTTACGCTATTCTCTGTCATAAGTAATGCATGGATACGTATTGTATGTTTGTTTATGCTTTGATTTGAACGGAAACAGCGTATCCATGCGTTACTGATGCACCACACAGTGCTGAGAATGTCGTTTGGGTGTGTTGGAAGGCCACACCCTTTGAAAAGAGTATAGGTGTAGAGATTGACTGACTAAGAGATTGTTTGGTGTTCGAGCTCGCCTGAAGAAGGATGATAAACTCCAAAACATCGCGATTAAGGCTTGAACTGATGTAAATAGGCCTCCATCATGTGTGTCAGTGATGCAGAGAGCCAAAATATAATTTTTAAAGGGTTCAAAAAATATGTTCTCCATCTACAAACCTGTTGAGATTCGTTTTTTGAATGATGCAATCCACCACAGTCAAAACCTACCATTAGGCAAGGCAAGGCAAGTTTATTTATATAGCAAATTTCATACACAGTGGTAATTCAAAGTGCTTTACATAAAAGAAAGGGAAATAGTAATAATCACAGCAATAAAAACAAGGAATTAAAAAATAATAATAAAAACAAGGATTTTTACAATGATATAGAAATTGATTTAAAATTAATTTAAGACAGTTAAGAGAGAATGATTATACATAAAATCATTTCATTCAACAAATGCACAGCTAAACAGATGAGTTTTGAGACTGGATTTAAATGTGGGTAATGTTTTAGCACATCTGATCTCTTCTGGAAGCTGGTTCCAGCTGCGGGCAGCATAATAGCTAAAAGTGGTCTGTTAGGTAATAGCTGAGTGGTCTGTTAGGTTTATATTCAGTGAGCATATCTGCAATGTATTTAGGTCATAGGCCATTGAGAGATTTATAAACAAGTAAAAGTAGTTTAAAAATCAATCCTAAATGTAACTGGAAGCCAGTGTAAGGACCTGAGAGCTGGTGTGATATGATCAGATTTTCTGGTTCTAGTCAGAATCCTGGCAGCAGCGTTCTGGATGAGCTGCAGCTGTCTAATGGTCTTCTTTGGAAGGCCAGTGAGGAGACCATTACAATAATCCACCCTGCTGGTGATAAAGGCATGAACAAGTTTCTCCAAGTCTTGACTGGAAACAAAACATCTAATTCTTGCAATGTTTTTGAGATGATAGTATGCTGATTTAGTTACTGCTTTGACATGACTGCTAAAACTAAGGTCTGTCTCCAGAATCACCCCAAGATTCTTGATTTGATTTTTAGTTGTTTGACTGCTTGAGTCAAGGTATGCATTCACCTTGAGAACTGCATATTTGTTTCCAAATGCAATGACTTCAGTTTTCTCCTTGTTTAACTGAAGAAAGTTCTGGCACATCCAACTGTTAATTTCATCAATGCATTGGCAGAGGGAGTCAATGGGGCTATAATCATTTGGAGATAAGGCTAGGTAGATCTGGGTATCATCAGCATAGCTGTGATAGGCAATTTGGTTCTTCCTCATTATCTGACTTAGTGGGAGCATATACAGGCTAAACAAGAGCAGTGCAAGAATTGAGCCTTGTGGGACTCCGCATGTCATGGACGTCCACTTAGACTTATGCTCTCCTATACTCACATAATAACCTCTCCCTTCTAAGTATGACCTGAACCATTTAAGTGCCAACCCAGAAAGCCCGACCCAGTTTTCCAGTCTCTCTAGAAGTATGTTATGATCGACAGTGTCAAACGCAGCACTAAGATCTAGTAGTACCAGCACTGATATTTTGCCAGAATCAGAATTAAAGCGAATATCATTTATTATCTTAATGAGTGCTGTCTCTGTGCTGTGATGCACACGGAAACCAGATTGAAAATTATCTAGGTATCCATTTGAGTTTAAGTAGTTGTTCAGCTTAATAAAAACTACCTTTTCAATAATCTTACCTATGAAAGGAAGATTTGATATTGGTCTATAGTTTCTCAACATGGTGTTATCAATGCATGATGTTACAAAAATGCAAAACAGAACTTTATCTACACACTTTTGTTGGTTGATTGATAAACCACCTCATCTGTGAAACATGATGTTGAGGATACAACATTTTTTGAATTTGTCTTTATTAAATAATTTGGTAAAACTTTAGAGACCAATTCTCACTATTAACTAGTTGTTTATTAGCATGCATATTACTAGCATATTGGCTGTTTATTAGTATTACAAAGCAGATATTAATGCCTTATTCTGCATGACCACATTTACATCCCATAATCAACCCAATATAAACTTAACAACTACCTTATTCTAAGTAGTATTGGGTCATTCTACAGAAACGTCCACTTTTGGTATGGCAAAATGTCTTAAAATGTATTTCTTTTTTTAACATTTAAACTTAGACCACATTATTAGATTACCTTTTGACTTTATGAATACATATAAATGGCAGCTTAATTTAGTATTTTTTTTAGCTTTTTTTGTGCAATTATTTCAAGACCACACGTATAATTTTTTGTCACTGGTGTTACCTTCTTTAGCAATATTAAAAGTTTTTATGAAATATTATTTCTCGATTTTTTTTTTCAGCACACAGAGTTTCAGAGTTACAGAAAAATAATGAAAATGCAAGAAATAAGTAGATTGTGTTTTATTTATTTAATGTGACAGACAAAAACAGTACAGTAACACAGCACAGTAGCACCAGTGACAGTAACACCAGTGACATACATAAGACCTGATATACTGATCTTCACGTGTTATCCATAAGGAAAGTGTCACCAGTGACAGTAACACCAGTGACAATTTTCTTGAAAAATGCATTTTACAAAATGTCTGCTGCAAGGTATCATACCACATGTTGTCAATCATGGTATACTCACTAAATTAAGTAGTTTAATCCATTTGTATTATAGTTTTTTTTACAATTCCCTAACAATAAATAGGTCATACCAGTGACGTCAACTAAAAGCTTCATATGAAATCTTGAGATAAATGAGAGAATTTCTGATAACTGAAAAGAAACAGTGGACTAAACATGGGCCTTTTTTCATAGATCTTTAGAGAATAGGAAGGAGGAAGTCAAGTGATGTCATCAGTGTGATTTTTTTATTCCAAAATAACAGATTTTTGTTAAGCGGTACACCAGTGACACAACTCCAGGGGACCACTGTTTTCATTATATATTTTATAATATTTATTTGGCATTTTGTTTTTTTATGCCATTTACATCATATATTTGATATTTATGAATAGACTTTTGTATTTTAAATGGTAGAAAATCTTGTTTTTGACCTCAAAATAAAGCACTTTCCCACTGTACATGGCTGTGGGGACGAGCAGTTTTGTGGTACTTGGAATTCTATATAATTAATAATTTTAAAAAATGGCACATTGATGGCTCAGGAAGGTGTAATTGTTCAAACAACATATTGTTTAATTTTAAAATATAAAAAAATTGTAACCCTAATGTGTATTTCAATTGTAATATTTCTGTAAAGTCTAGGGACAGAAAAGTGGACGTTTCTGTAGAATGGCCCTATTAATAAGCAGCAAATTAGTTTATTGAGACAAAAGTTGCAGTTAATAGTTAGTTAATAGTGAGAATTGGTCCTCAATCTAAAGTGTGACCAATAATTTAATTCAGTATTAATGTCAAGTCTGTGTTCATCCACAAAATAATTAATTAACAGACATTGTGTATTCATATACAAACCCAATTCCAAAAAAGTTGGGACACTGTACAAATTGTGAATAAAAAAGGAATGCAATAATTTACAAATCGCATAAACTTATATTTTATTCACAATAGAATATAGATAACATATCAAATGTTGAAAGTGAGACATTTTGAAATGTCATGCCAAATATTGGCTCATTTTGGATTTCATGAGAGCTACACATTCCAAAAAAGTTGGGACAGGTAGCAATAAGAGGCCGGACAAGTTAAATGTACATATAAGGAACAGCTGGAGGACCAATTTGCAACTTATTAGATCAATTGGCAACATGATTGGGTATAAAAAGAGCCTCTCAGAGTGGCAGTGTCTCTCAGAAGTCAAGATGGGAAGAGGATCACCAATTCCCCCAATGCTGCGGCGAAAAATAGTGGAGCAATATCAGAAAGGAGTTTCTCACAGAAAAATTGCAAAGAGTTTGAAGTTATCATCATCTACACTGCATAATATCATCCAAAGATTCAGAGAATCTGGAACAATCTCTGTGCGTAAGGGTCAAGGCCGGAAAACCATACTGGATGCCCGTGCTCTTCGGGCCCTTAGACGGCACTGCATCACATACAGGAATGCTACTGTAATGGAAATCACAACATGGGCTCAGGAATACTTCCAGAAAACATTGTCGGTGAACACAATCCACCGTGCCATTCGCCGTTGCCGGCTAAAACACTATAGGTCAAAAAAGAAGCCATATCTAAACATGATCCAGAAGCGCAGGCGTTTTCTCTGGGCCAAGGCTCATTTAAAATGGACTGTGGCAAAGTGGAAAACTGTTCTGTGGTCGGACGAATCAAAATTTGAAGTTCTTTTTGGAAAACTGGGACGCCATGTCATCCGGACTAAAGAGGACAAGGACAACCCAAGTTGTTATCAGCGCTCAGTTCAGAAGCCTGCATCTCTGATGGTATGGGGTTGCATGAGTGCGTGTGGCATGGGCAGCTTACACATCTGGAAAGGCACCATCAATGCTGAAAGGTATATCCAAGTTCTAGAACAACATATGCTCCCATCCAGACGTCGTCTCTTTCAGGGAAGACCTTGCATTTTCCAACATGACAATGACAGACCACATACTGCATCAATTACAACATCATGGCTGCGTAGAAGAAGGATCCAGGTACTGAAATGGCCAGCCTGCAGTACAGATCTTTCACCCATAGAAAACATTTGGGGCATCATAAAGAGGAAGATGCAACAAAGAAGACCTAAGACAGTTGAGCAACTAGAAGCCTGTATTAGACAAGAATGGGACAACATTCCTATTCCTAAACTTGAGCAACTTGTCTCCTCAGTCCCCAGACGTTTGCAGACTGTTATAAAAAGAAGAGGGGATGCCACACAGTGGTAAACATGGCCTTGTCCCAACTTTTTTGAGATGTGTTGATGCCATGAAATTTAAAATCAACTTATTTTTCCCTTAAAATTATACATTTTCTCAGTTTAAACATTTGATATGTCATATATGTTGTATTCTGAATAAAATATTGAAATTTGAAACTTCCACATCATTGCATTCTGTTTTTATTCACAATTTGTACAGTGTCCCAACTTTTTTGGAATCGGGTTTGTACTTTTTGTGTATCTTCCTGAAATTATTGTTCCTGAATCAAAAATTGTTGTCTGAATTCTGTTTTTTCTCTTGTCTTTTTTCTGAATTTTCTACAGCACACGATCGACTAGAGAAGGAGAAGAGAAGACTAAAACAGGGTGAATCTGTCTTTATTAAATAATTTAATTCAGTATTAAAGTCAAGTCTGTTTTCATCCACAAAGTATTTAATTAACAGGCATTGTGTATTCATATACTTTTCTGTATATCTCAGATCCTGTAATTTGTTGTTCCTGAATCAACAATTATATTTTTCTATTTGTTGTCTGAATTCTTTTTTCTCTTGTCTTTATTCTGAATTTTCTTCAGCACACAATCAACTACAGGATGAACATAGTCATCTACAGGATGAGAAGAGAAGAATACAACATGGTGAATCTGTTTTTATTATGTTATTAATTCATTATTCATTTAAAGTCTGTTTTCAGCAATAAATTACAGTTTTAATTGTGTGCATTCATTTATTTTTGTGTATATCTTGGGTCATTTTGTATATCTGCATATATCTTGTATATCCTTGTTTCGGTTTCTCCTTTTGAATGTATATATATACTATTGTTAGCTGCTGATATAGACAATTCATTCCTCTCACGCAGGCGCAGAACGCACGTATCAGTTTGCCGTTGGCTGTAGTCTGAGCGGTGTGTTCAAGCGCAGCTTTTTTTATCCAGACGCTGCCGACGCGAGTAGACAACACCGCCGGCTTTGGTCACCACTAGTTCTTTGAAGTTGGCTTGGTGTGTCCCGGCCTTAAGCGCAAGCAGTATTGTTTATTGAAAAAAACAAAAAAAGACGAAAAAAAACCACTGAACTGAACAACCAACTTAAAAATTAGAAGATAACGAACCAAAATCAAGGCTATAAATACACAAGGGCATAACACGGGACAGGTGTAACTAAATCATTAACCAAGGCAATAAACAAGGCGAGAAAACTAGAACAAAGGAAACATGCACAGAAACACAAAACAGAACCAAACACTGACACGTACCAGGACATTGTACCATGATGGCGGCTGAACAAACTCAGGGTTACAGAATTAGTTGCGAGTTGACAAAACCAAACTAGAACATAACCTGCCCCGGAGCAGGTTAGCCGTGGAATGAAAGTTACTATGGCGATGAACACCGCTAAAAGCCAAACCACTTTCATGGCACCTAAACCCAGAGTTGGCAGTGGCACAGACTAAACTGAAACTTACCTGGCTAGTCAGCTAAACCAGCTTTATGGTCAAGTTCATGGCCCCTGATGTACGTTAACACACCCTATAAACTGAATGATCATGATTTGTTTGTCAGAGTAACAAAAATTATAGAATTTTAATCTTCTTTTTCATAATTTTCTTTAAAACGTGATCAACTTTTACGCAGTCTGGAGACAATTATACCAAAAGGTAAATTTGTTTTATATGGCTTAATTAAAACATAAATTCATTACTTTTAAATTATTTAGCAAAACAACGAATGAATATGCTGTGCATTCATATATGTATTCAATTAATTGTATTTTATTACAAGATATATAAACTGTAAATCTTGGATTTTGTTTGTCTTCAAATGGTGGTTAAAAAATAACTTTATTGATCTAAAGATGAATTCTGTTATGAACCCTTTGTAACGTCATACTTTCTGTTTTCAGCTCTCGCACATTTAAGAACTCACTCGGGTAAGTAAAAGGGCAAAATTATTTATTTTAATTAATGACATATATTTTATGGTATAATTATTTGAATATATACATTATTTATAATTATTTATTTTACATACATAACTAAATAAAAGCAAGACAAAAAAAGTCTATCAGCAGTAGATGTGAAAATTATGAACATTATTGTTTATAATACAATGTATTAAATGTTACATTTATTTACCATTAATGCTGTATCTTTATTTTTGTAAGTACTCATGATTCCTATAAAAATATTATGATAATTTCATTATATACTCATCTTGAAAGCAGATTTTTCAATATTTCCACCAGTGAATGTAATTCTGGATGCTGATACGGCTCATCCACGTCTCATTGTGTCTGATGATGGGAAACAAGTGAAGGAAGGAAAGACACGACGTGAAGGAAGGAAAGACACGACGTGAAGGAGTGGATGGAAAAAAAGACAGATTTAATGATTACCGTGGTGTTCTTGGGATGGATGGATTCACCTCTGGGTGTTTTTACTTTGAGGTGCAGGTGAAGGATCAAACAGTGGTATTTAGGAGTGGCCAGAGAATCTGTTATCAGGAAGGGCTTGATCCGTCTGAGCTCTATGAATGGATACTGGACTGTGAGTCTGTATAATGAGAAGTATCGGGCTCGTGAGTCTTCAAATGTCCTTCTTTCTCTGAGTGTGGATCCTCAGAGGATCGGTGTGTTTGTGGATTATAAGGAGGGTCTCGTCTCTTTTTATGACGTGGAGTCTACGTCTCATATCTACTCTTTCACTAATCAGTATTTTAATGAGAAACTCTATCCGTTTGTTTGTTTGTTTGGGGTATTATTGGAATAAAAACTCTACACCATTGATCATCTGTGATGATTACTAATGAGATCAATGAACGAATTTACATGATCATGTGACACAAACAAAAGGACATACAATAAAATGCACAATAACAACAAATATTAAATATTTACTACCAGTCAAAATTTTGAAAATATGATCTTATTTAAACTTACTTAAAGAACTTATTTAAAGTCTTCTAAATGACTGAAATGACTTTTGTAAATGAATATAAACTAGATGAGTAAAGTTTGTGAACAAACTTTGAGGTTGGCTTGACAAAGCCTGACCTATTTGAAGTGGTTTTAAAAGCTTGCAGTTTGAAGGTGTTAAAGTTTAAATAAACAGTAGTTTGTACAGCTTGAAGCTGAAAATTTTAAGGTTATGCAGTCTATCACATAGATACAGATTGGATAGAAGTTTGAAGGTTTTCAGTTTGAAGTTGACTAGTTTGAAGTTTTAAGTAGTTTTAAAAATTAAATTTTAAATGTTTTGAAGGCGATACAGTCTATTAGAAAAACAGATAGTTGGCGAGGATGTTGCTGTGCAGTTGCTAAGGTACCTGGGGTGGTTGATAGGGTGTTGCTATGTGGTTGCTAAGGTACTCGGGGTTGTTGCTAAGGTATTGCTATGCGGTTGCTAGGGTACATGGGGCAGTTGCTAGGGTACTCTATGGTGTTGCTAGGATACCAGAAGCTGTTGCTAGCGTGTTGCTAGAGTACTTGGGGTGATTGCTAGGGTGTTGCTATGCGGTTGCTAGGGTACTCTAGGTGGTTGCTAGGTTGGTTTGGATGGTTACTAGAGTGTTGCTATGAAGTTGCCTGTAGCATCACATTGCTAGCATGTTTTAGACAGATATAGATTGATAGATAGATTATTACATAGAAGGGAAGCTTGATTGAGTCTCAAGGGATTCTGGGAGTTTAAGTTTGAGTTCTGACCGTTGGAGTTTGAATAGCTTGGCTCATTTGAACATAACATCAATGTATTGGATTTTGGTGGTTTGGTGGTTGTACAGTTAAAGCTGTAGGATGAGTTAGAGTTGATCATTTTAGGACCCGTTTACACTAGAGCGTATTCATTTTAAAACGGCATTTTAGAATGAAAATGATCCCGTTTACACTGGCGTTTCCGCTACGTTTCAGAAACGATCTCCGTCTACACTACACAACCGAAAACACGTCACATGACCATTCATGCAGGTACAACCATAGATATGAATAGGTAGATGCCCTATTATTTAGCTGGCGGACACGTCTGCGTGCTTGGAGCGGTCGAATGGGGAATCTACCCATAGATATCTATGGGTACAACAACGAGCATGATGTTATTGTTTAAACAGCCTTACCCAAAAAGAAAATTCTTGTGTCGTTCCAACCCTGTTTTAATTTTTCTTTTGTTTTCTGTTCTTGTTCTTTGTCTGAGCCTTTTTCTGTTCGATACAACATTGATTTTTTTTACTGCCAAGCTCCTAAAAGGACTGTTACATATACCCGGTTTTGTGTACCTTGTGTTTTTTGTTATTTGGACTTTTAGGTTGCATTCTGCCCTGTTTTGTTCCTGTTTCCTGTTCTGTTTGTGGTCCTTTTGTAGTTTTTCTTGTTGATTAGTTTCCTGATTGTTTTCAGGTGTGTCTTGTTAGTCTGTTAGCTCTTGTGTATTTAAACTCCAGTGTTCCTGTTTCCCGTGGTCTTTGTTGGTTTTGTCAGTTCTGCATCTGTGTTTCTTGGTTTTTACGCCTTGTTCTTGGATTATTGTTTGTGTAATAATTGCTGCATTTTAGTGATGGCGAAGTGAAGTGTTCTGAACCAGCGAAGCTTTCAACACCGCTGTATCAGAAAAAAGGATCATTACTCTAAGCTTTTTAACATGGTTTATGTTGTGGCCATCTAGTGGTCATACAATTGAATAGCACCTTCTAAAGTGCTGTATTTGAGCTTAATATATAAATGACGATATTGAAGACAAAAAACCCCAATGCTATAATGTAATGGAAGCAGCGCTGAGCGCAGAGACTGAAGCAGTCACATGGCTTTCAGGCGAACGAAGCTTCGAGCATCATAGATCACGTGCTTTTGGCAAAACGAATCAAGCTCCGAGACAGTGCTTTAATGTGAAATGTGTTTTTTTTTTTTTATACAAACTTCGAAGCTTCGGTGTTGAAGGTAACATCACTACTGCATTTGGATCCTACTCTCCCTTGCCTCACCATCATTACAAGGACTAAATAAGTATCATAATAGTAGTTCATACAACTCAAGTTCTGTCCAAGTCTTCTGAAGCTAATCAGTGATTATCATCCCTTCTGATAGAGAGTTATGCCTGATGTAAGTGCAGTACTGTAACATCTTTCATTCAGCACCTTTATATATACAGGTGCTGGTCATATAATTAGAATATCATCAAAAAGTTGATTTATTTCAATAATTCCATTCAAAAAGTGAAACTTGTATAATGTATACATTCATTCCACACAGACTGATATATTTCAAGTGTTTATTTCTTTTAATTTTGATGATTATAAGTGACAACTAATGAAAACCCCAAATTCAGTATCTCAGAAAATTAGAATATTGTGAAAAGGTTCAATATTGAAGACACCTGGTGCCACACTCTAATCAGCTAATTAACTCAAAACACCTGCAAAGGCCTTTAAATGGTCTCTCAGTCTAGTTCTGTAGGCTACACAATCATGGGGAAGACTGCTGACTTGACAGTTGTCCAAAAGACGACCATTGACACCTTGCACAAGGAGGGCAAGACACAAAAGGTCATTGCAAAAGAGGCTGGCTGTTCACAGAGCTCTGTGTCCAAGCACATTAATAGAGAGGCGAAGGGAAGGAAAAGATGTGGTAGAAAAAAGTGTACAAGCAATAGGGATAACCGCACCCTGGTGAGGATTGTGAAACAAAACCCATTCAAAAATGTGGGGGAGATTCACAAAGAGTGGACTGCAGCTGGAGTCAGTGCTTCAAGAACCACTACGCACAGACGTATGCAAGACATGGGTTTCAGCTGTCGCATTCCTTGTGTCAAGCCACTCTTGAACAACAGACAGCGTCAGAAGCGTCTCGACTGGACTGCTGCTGAGTGGTCCAAAGTTATGTTCTCTGATGAAAGTAAATTTTGCATTTCCTTTGGAAATCAGGGTCCCAGAGTCTGGAGGAAGAGTGAAGAGGCACAGAATCCACGTTGCTTGAGGTCCAGTGTAAAGTTTCCACAGTCAGTGATGGTTTGGGGTGCCATGTCATCTGCTGGTGTTGGTCCACTGTGTTTTCTGAGGTCCAAGGTCAACACAGCCGTATACCAGGAAGTTTTAGAGCACTTCATGCTTCCTGCTGCTGACCAACTTTATGGAGATGCAGATTTCATTTTTGAACAGGACTTGGCACCTGCACACAGTGCCAAAGCTACCAGTACCTGGTTTAAGGACCATGGTATCCCTGTTCTTAATTGGCCAGCAAACTCGCCTGACCTTAACCCCATAGAAAATCTATGGGGTATTGTGAAGAGGAAGATGCGATATGCCAGACCCAACAATGCAGAAGAGCTGAAGGCCACTATCAGAGCAACCTGGGCTCTCATAACACCTGAGCAGTGCCACAGACTGATCGACTCCATGCCACGCCGCATTGCTGCAGTAATTCAGGCAAAAGGAGCCCCAACTAAGTATTGAGTGCTGTACATGCTCATACTTTTCATGTTCATACTTTTCAGTTGGCCAAGATTTCTAAAAATCCTTTCTTTGTATTGGTCTTAAGTAATATTCTAATTTTCTGAGATTTTTGGGGTTGGGATTTGGGGTTTTCATTAGATTTTTGGGGTTGGGATTTGGGGTTTTCATTAGTTATCAGTTATAATCATCAAAATTAAAAGAAATAAACACTTGAAATATATCAGCATGTGTGGAATGAATGTATACATTATAAAAGTTTCACTTTTTGAATGTAATTAGTGAAATAAATCAACTTTTTGATGATATTCTAATTATATGACCAGCACCTGTAAATATGTTTATGTGTGCTCAATATGTGAGTCTTTGTTTGGTAGGTAAACGGTTTAATTCTTGAAGGACATCAGTCGTCAGGTGCAAATGTGCTCAGTGTGACTGCTTGAATACTGATCGCTGCATCATAAAAACAGAAGTCAGTCTGTTTTCTCAAATTTTAGATGCAAATATACAATATAAATTGATTGTATGTGTGTTAGGACGTTCGTTATTCGCAATTTTAGGGACCGTCTCTAAAGTTACTTCACAAAGGCTGCATCCAAAACCGCCTACTTCTTTACTATATAGTAGGGGAAAAGCAGTAGGCGAGCGAATAAGTATGTGCGAAACCTCAGTATTCATTATAGAGTAGGTGAGAATTACCTGGGTGACATACTAATTCTCGCGAGATTTGGACGTGTGTCTACTTAAAGTGCGTCCGAAACCGCCTACTTCTCTACTATATAGTAGGCAAGCGAATAAGTATGTCCGAAACCTCAGTATTCATAAAAGAGTAGTCGAGAGGTTCCCGGATGTCCTACTGCTTCTGCACAGATTCTTGAGTGCTCATCGATGGACACTTTTCAATCCCAGGAGGCCACGGGAGATCAATACGTCATCATCGAACGTGATGGAGAACAGCGACGAGGGGGTTTACAAATGTGAGTATTATAAAGCAAAAACACGGTTACCTGTGTTAAAATCGCATTTGTTGAGCTACTGTAGAGTAAACTGTTGATTTGCTTAAAGGGATAGTTCACTTTGAAATTAAAATGTGGTATCTATCAGCTTACCCCAAGGGCATCCAAGTTGTAGGTGTCTTTTTTTCTTCAGTAGATCCAATTTTGATGTTTTTAGGTCAAACCGTTCTAGTCTGTCAGTCATATAATGGCAGGTATAGGTCACTGTCTCTATAAGAGGGAAAAAGAACATGCACAGAGAAATTCAAATTAAACAATTCCCCATCGTAACTACACATTGATGGCCTAAGACACGAAACGGGCAGTTTGTGAGAAAACGAACAGTATTTATATCGTTTTTTACCTCTTGTACACAACCATGTCCAAGTGATCTGAGTGCGCACACACATCCGGTGTGTGACGTGTGTGTGCGCGCGCTCTGGCTCATGCTGCATTCACACGGGGCGTCGGCGTCAACGCTTGACGGAGGGCATGTCTGAAGCGTGGTGCTGAAGCAACTTCGTGGTATTTTCTTGTTGGAAGACGCGCACTGTCATCGCTCGTGTCGTTTCTGAACTGTCTACTCTAGGATAATGATGACTTCTTTTAAGCAGACCCGCTTGCTGTCATGCATTGTATTTCTATATACGAGCGCTCCATGTATCCGTTTCATTCAACTGTAACTAGCCAAACACACATGCCGCAACTCCACCCTCCTCACCCTGAGTCACTTCCACCTAACCATGTAAAAAATAACAGATCCAGGAACAGTTTATTGAGACATGACACCGGCGAGGAAAAAAAAAAGGAATCTTACTATGACGAAGCGCTCCATGTATACGTTTCATTCATCTGTAGCTCGCCGTCAACGCTTGACGGAGGGCGTGTCTGAAGCGTGGTGCTTTAAAAAATTATTTGAATTGTTTGACAGTATTATTATATTTCAGGTTATGTATATTCCTTTTGGTACAAAATGATGGCTCTTTAATTTCGGAATGGCACAAATATTATTCATGGACTAATCCTTCGTCATAGTAAGATTCCTTTTTTTCTTCCTCGCCGGTGTCATGTCTCAATAAACTGTTCCTGGATCTGTTATTTTTTTACATGGTTAGTTAATAATAACCAATAATTTGTATTATAATTTTTATATTTTCCTAATGACAATTTTATGATTATTAGTTTATAATACTAAATTAGTTTATAATACTAAAAACACTTTTTGTATTTGTATCACAGAATAAGACAGAAAATATATTTTATAGCTTCTGTTCTGTAATAAATGCTATGTCAGTTAGCACTGTATCATTCATACTTTATTTATTACCTGGAGAATGCTTTAAAAACAAACCATATATTGTTGCAATCGTTTATTGTCTTTACGTTTCAGGTTTATGCTTGTTATTCAGCTTAGCTACAGCGATAGCGGGATGCCTTTATCAATATTAGGTGTTATTATTAGGTGTAAATAGTTATTATTACTCCTCATGAGTCCGTTTTGGACTTTCTGCATGAGAGCACCCTCCGGCTTCGAGTATGAATGAAACATACACCGCAAGAGTGTTCAGCGCTCTGTAATGTTCACATCATTTTGGATACGAATAAAATGTATCCAAAAACATGTGACTAACTTGTCTCTTTTAATAATTAATGAAGTGGAAAAGGCAATTAAAATGAGAGAGCTGGTGGTAATAATATGTTTTGACACTGAATAATAAGCTTCTTCAATGTGGAGGAAAGACTTAATTTAATAAAAATGTAAATGTAATTTAAGTAAGTAAAATGGCATTTAAGGAAGATTATTTAATTAGGTAAATCATTTTTAAATTATTCCATTTGGTTGGTTTTAGAAAAAAAAAAGGCAAGGTCAGATAATATGAAAGCATTAAAGTTAAAGTTCATCAGAACAACCCCAGTTAACAACTCTTATTAACAATAAAAACATGGCAAAATAAAATAGAGGAAGACAGAAAAATAAGACACTATCACAAAATACAAAAGTCAGTCATGAAAAATATAAAGAATACAGTAGAAGGCGTTATCATATCAAGACTCAGGCTAAATCATACAGGATCATAAACACTATATGTTCATCCTGGGGAACATTAACAGTGATGAGAGGCATTAAAGAAAATGCTGAGCATATAATAATAAACCGTGTTAAGTGTGAAGAGGAAGAATTAAAAGAGAAGCAGGTCATAAGAGAGTGGTTTGTGGAAATAGGAGGGAAGATGTGGTTGTTTCTCGTCTCCGTAAGCTCTTAATCATTCTTTAAATGTTTTTGGGAAACATGAGTCAGGTTTATGTAATAACTGTAAAAAACAGAGACAGTAGAACACGTTCTGTTAGAATGCACCAGATATAGAAATGAAAGGTTCAAATTAAGTCTATAGGTTTAAGTGGTTTGTCAATTCAGAATTTAATAAGAAATTCTTCAGGTTTTCAAGATATTATTAGAATTTGTAAAGGTCACAAATTTAATTAAAATAATTTACTTTTTAATTTATTATTATTATTTTATGTGTTACTGTACTCCTCATTGCTGCTCCACACTCCATCTCAGTAGGTGGTGGAAATTCACTATAAGTTAGTTTGCCAAACGCCAATAAATTGAAAGAAGAAGTGCGAAGAGGAAAGAAGCAGATTAAGAGACAAACTTGAAGCAGAAGAACAGGACTTTTATTTTGTTCTGGTGGTGATGTGACGTCAGGTGAGCGTGATTTCACCAAGTACAGCATGTTCCTGGATCAACATCCGCTAATATAAATTTAACACATCTGTGCTGAAAACAATTGTTAACTCCTTAAAAAAAAAAGAAAACATTTACTGAACCCCAAACATTTAAAGGTAGATTCCTTTTTTTTTAAATAAATGCTGTTCTTTTTTACGTTTTATTCATCAAAGAATCCTAAAACAATATTACAGGTCCCAAAACAATATTAAGTAAATAAATATAAGTATAATATAAGTAAAACATTATTTTAAATTACAATAATATTTCATAATATTACTGTTTTTGTTTTTTCATCTGTATTTTTTATTTAAAAAAATGCAACTTTGATGAGCATAAGAAACATCTTTAAAAAACATGAACAATCTGTCTGATCCCAAACTTTTGAACAGTAGTGTACATTCACATCAATAGATTATTCAGACATTGAAGATTTTGTGAAAACTATCAAAAAATTAATAAAAATTATAATCTGACAGGGAAAAGAGTTAATTAGGGTTTTAGCAAAGCTGTGCAGGACAGTGTTTCCTGTATGTTTTTATTTATTTATTTGCCATTTTTGATGTTTCTTGCTTTGTGCCTTTAAACTCAGGTTAACTTGTATTTATCATCTTAGACCTGATGCTGCATGAAATGGATGAAACGGAAGAGAAAACTCATGAGAAACATCTTGATTTCATAACTGCAGAAAAATCTTTTATTTGCTCACAGACTGAAAAGTCCAAAAATAAGGTTTCTTCTCAGAAAAGAGCCCAAAAGATGAGTGCTAGAAGTCATTTCACCTGCCAACAGTGTGGAAAAAGCTTCAAACAAAAAGAAAACCTTAAAGTCCACACGAGAATTCACACCGGAGAGAAACCCTACTCCTGCAGAGTTTGCTTACGTTTCATATGAAAGTTCACACTGGAGAGACCCCTTACTTCTGCCAACAGTGTGGAAATCGCTTCACTGAGAAAAGAAGCCTTGAAATCCACCTGAGGATTCACACTGGAGAGAAACCCTACTCCTGCAGAGTTTGTGGAAGACGCTTCATTCGAAGAGAGGATCTTAAAAGCCACACGTGAGAGTTCACACTGGAGAGAAGCCCTTCACCTGTCAACAGTGTGGAAAGAGCTTCACACAGAGAGGAAATCTTTCCACTCACATGAGAATACACACCGGAGAAAAGCCAATCGTTTGTGTTCAGTGTGGCAGCAGTTTCAGAAGTAAAGCAAACTTTAATTTCACATGACGAAACACTTGTGAAACCTGTTTAAAGTCTCATCAGTGTGGAAGCAGGTTCAGATACAGGTGACACCTCACACCGGAGACAAACCTTTCACTTGCCCTCAGTTTGTAAACTTTCACACTGGCTCTGCCCCCTCCACTGACTCCAGGCGTGTTTGACTTGAAGCAGCGCTTGCAGAATGATCACCGTATGACATCAAAGTACCGCGAGAGCGATTTGAATGCATAGGATCCGACTGCTTTCTTATAGCTCTCGCAAGCGCTGCTTCAAGTCGAACGCGCCTTCCACCTCCTCCGCCCCCTCCACCTCCTCCACTGACTCCGCCCCCTCCACTGACTCCACCTCCTCCACCCCAGAGCCGTTGAGAAACAGAGTTGCAACACACTTTGATCTCGCCGCCGCGCGGTCACATGGTTCATGGAGCTCTCAATAGGTGCATTCGAGATGCACTACACTAGCGTGCTACCGGCTGGCGAGAGTAGCCGCTTGCAGTCGGGGCGGAATTAAAAGCGGAGATGTCAAGTCGGACACATTCTGCTCCCGGTAGTGACGCTTGTACGGTGTTTCCAAACTCTTATCACAAATAAAGTGAATTAAATTCAATATATGTGAAATACACAGAAACGTTTGAGCAACAGAAACACGTTTTAGGGCTTTTCACACCAATAAAGTGGGCATATATATGCTTTTATCAGTGTTTTTGATAAAAATGACTCAAGATAACAGTTCAACTACACTAAAAATCTTTACTGTTATAAAACACAGATTTGTGAGCATTATTGGAAATTAATTGTTAGAATAAAGTGTGTCGTCATCAAGGCTCTCGCAGCCGATTTTGAGCAACTGCAGCGCCTGACCTCGGCGGCTGGTCTCGTTTTGCTCTCGCTGTACTTTGATGGCAAATGTGATCGTAGGGCGGATGCAGCGCCGATCAAAGTCGGACAAATGTTCTAACCAGAATGCATTGCTTTTGTCAGGCGGCAGCCGATCTTTGCGGCGCCACATCAAGGCGAACAAGCCTAGTAGTTCCAAACAACTCCACGCTGTCAATAGGTTTGAATGGGATTAATCGGGTCAGACAACAACAGCGGGTATACTTGCAGCATTTTCTGGCAAATATTAACACAAAACGTCCATTGATTAATTTGTTTAATACACTGATAGTAGCATTTTGTCTGTGGAGTTTAATGGAAATAATATTAATGGGTTTTTCTTGTTTAACTATGGAGTAGCAAAAACATAGTACAATGCAACACACAGGATAAGGCGGTTACATTTCTTTATATGCAAAGTATAAATAGTGTAAACTGCTTAATAAAGATTGGAGACTTGAGGCATGACTTTGTGTGTTTTTGTGTTACACTTATTCCTGTGGATGTGCAGATCAATGATGAAATAAATTATGCTTATTTAAAGAGTATAAGAAATCTAATTAGTATGTAAAATGTGTTATTGGCGTGTTAATGTGTTAATGTGTTAAAATGTGTTATTGGGGCAGCCGTGGCCTAATGGTTAGAGAGTTGGGCTTGTAACCCAAAGGTTGACGGTTCGATTCCCAGGTCCGGCAGGGATTGTCGGTGGGGGGAGTGAATAACAAGTGCTCTCTCCACCTTCAATACCACGACTGAGGTGAGACCCTTGAGCAAGGCACCGATCCCCCAACTGCTCCCCGGGCGCCGCAACATGGCTGCCCACTGCTCCGGGTGTGTGTTCACTGCTGTGAGTGTGCACTTGGATGGGTTGAATGCAGAGGACAAATTCCGAGTATGGGCACCCAGGTAAATAGTTTTAGTAAAACAAATTAAACTAGCTCAAAATGTTCAGGCGCCAGACAGGAATAAGCCTGTCAAAAAATAAATAAACCCAGATAGCCTTGAAAAGCCACCTGTTACATACAATAATCACAACTGCAAGGAATAATAATAATAATATACCAGGCAATAAATGCACAAAGAAAATAAGTTTTCAGTTCAGTTTTCACTTGTATTTTCCACAAGAGAAGGACAAAATATCAATAATAATAATAATCAACAACAAATTATCAGTTCATATGAATGCGTTTACACATTGCACATCCATCATTCACAAAAAAAAAACTACAAATAATCTCTAGTACTCCGGCGACTGAGAGAATCCAATCTATTTCGTCATTCACATCAGCAGTTTCAACAGTCCAGCTCTCAGAGCATTTAAAGTTCAAACCCGATAAAAAGAAACAAAAGAGAAAAATATAAACAAGATTAATTCCAATTGGCCCACTTAATCAGAAATATGAATGTAAGAAAATACAAAGGAAAATACTCACATCAATGGGAGTTGTGCATTACGGTATGCGTGGGCGAATGTGGTGTGGGTGAACTTTGGGTGTGTGTGTGTGTGTGTTACGGCAAGCCATGAGCCATCTGACCGGCCACTCGGTAACTTGGGGAAACAGCTTTCAAACAGCAAATGGAGGTAGATTTCCTCCAAAGGCAAGAAGGCATCCAGGTAAAGACACTTCCCTTCAGCTCCTGAAACAACACACGCCTCTGCGCTGGTCCTGCAGCTCGGATAATGAACTCTTTGAAACCCTCCGGCGATTGCTCCAGCATTACACAGTACGTGAGTGTGTGCTCAGTTGAACCTGGTGCGACTTCCACTCTAGACATTCGCGACTTCTTCCTCTGATCTCAAACAAAACCCTCCCCTCTTTGCGATTATGTTCCACTATATATAGCTACATCACTTTCTTCCCAAATTAGACTCTCGTTCCTATTCGCCGGCGGTCATGACAATTGTTTTGGTTCCATTTTCCCAGTTCCGCCACACTCTCCCCCCCTGGAGAGAACAACCCATGGTTGTTAAAAGAGGGTAGTGAGATTAAAATCCTAGAAACTCTTCATCTTCACTGAGGGATTCCTGGAAGATTTCAAGGAGTTTCTGTTTTTCTTGGGTGTCTATTTCTTCTGCAGTGGGAAAACAGGATTTTAAATTGCACACGTGGACAGTGCGGACATCTTCCCCAGTGGCCTCCACCGCTACCCTGTAGTTCAATGGGCCCAACTTCTTGATCACCCTGTAAGGACCTTTCCATTTTGGGGCTAGTTTGGCACTGAAGTGGTGAAGTGCACTTGACTGGGGAAAATTTCTTACCCACACACGATCTTTCTCTTTAAATGAACTTTCTCTTCTCTTTTTGTTGTAACTTCTAAGTTGTCTTACTTGACTTTTTCTGCAGCACTCTTTTGCTCTTGATTGCAACTGAGATAAATGTTCAACAGTGTCATAAGAGGGTGCATCAGGAGAAAGATTCTGACCATGCAGTATTTTGTCCATTGGTCCTTGTAATTTTCTTCCCAGGTGGAGTTCTGCTGGGGACATTCCAATGGTTTCCTGTACAGCTGAATTGATGGCAAACCTTAGCTCTGGAAGATACTGGTCCCATTTTTTGTGGTTATCCTCAACATATGCTGCAATCATTTGCTTTAAGGTATGGTTTACTCGTTCTGTCATGTTGGTTTGGGGATGATATGCTGTTGTAGTTTTCGGAGTTAACTTCCATTCTTTACATATCTCCTTGAATACAGCTGAAACAAACTGCGTACCTTGGTCAGACAGAATGAAATCAGGAACCCCCCACCGGGTGAGAATTTCCTTCCTGAGAAGAGATGCAACAGTCAGTGCAGTGGCTTTCCGTATGGGAAACAATTCAACCCATCGTGAAAAATAATCTACGAAAACTAGAAGATATTCATGTTGGTGAGTGCTGCGGGGCAGAGGTCCCATGATGTCTACCCCTAGCATTTCATTTGGTCGTGAGGTGGTGACTTGTTGAATTTTTCCAGCAGGCTTTTGATTTTCACCTTTTACTGTCTGGCATTTCACACATCTCTTGACATGCTGCTTCACATCGGTCCACATTCCTGGCCAGAAAGCGACATCGTGCAGCCTCTTGAAGGTTTTGTAGATTCCTACATGACCACTCAAGGGATGTGAATGATAATGCTGTAGGATGGTGGAGATCAAGCTTCTGGGGATGTACACTCGGAAATGTACTTGGCCACTAGACAGATGAGTCTTGTGATATAATTTATCTTCAATTACATCAAATTGGGCTTTTAGAAGATTATCGTCTTTTGCCAATTCTTGAAATATCTGTGCAATCTCAGTATCTTTGTGTTGTTCCTCCCAGATGACAGCAGCAGTAACTGGAAGCTCTAGATCTTCTTTCTGGGTGGAGTAAAGACTGCATTCAGGTCGGGAGTGCATCCGTGAAAGAGCATCAGGGGCCATGTTGAGTTTTCCCTTGCGGTATTCAACCACAAAATCAAATTTCTGCAGGCGGAGAGCCCATCGAACCAGTCGGCTGGTAGTCTTGGTGGAACTCATCACCCAATGTAAAGCTGAATAGTCAGTAACAACGGTAAATAATCTGGGTTCAAGATAATGTTGCCATTTTTCCAATGCCCAGACTACTGCCAAACATTCCTTTTCAGTCACGGAATAATTGATTTCTGCTTTGTTTAGTTTCAAGTTTCAAGTTTTATTTGTCACATACACGACTATACAGAGATTGTATAACCAGCAGTGAAATGAGAGTCGGGTCCGCTCCATGGACAGTGCAAATATTGAAAAAACAACTCAAGGGAAGTAAACATAAGATAAAATGAATAAAAATAAGATATAAAGAATAAAATATAAAAGAATGTGCATGACAGTAAGCTGTAGAATTAAATATTAAGATAAGCATGACTGTACAGAGAGGAATGTGCAAATAGGTAGAACATGGTTGACATGAAGCAGCCAATCACAAAAGATAAAATAAATATAAAAATAAGATATGTTACAAGACACAGAAAGTGTTGTGTGCAAGTGTGCAAATGAGCAAATGACACTGACAGTTATGAGGTAGAGAGTAAGTCAGATGATGATGTTAAGAGGCTGAGTTTGAGTTCAGGAGCCTGATGGCCTTGGGGAAGAAACTCCTCCTAAGTCTCTCTGTTTTTGCCATCAGGCTGCGGAAGCGCTTACCAGATGGCAGCATAGTGAAGAGACAGTTTCCAGGGTGATTTGAGTCCTTGATGATTTTGACAGCTCTGCCTCTGCAGCGTTTGAGGTAGATGTCCTGCATAGAGGGGAGAGCAGACCCAGAGATACGCTCAGCTAAGCGCACAACTCTCTGCAGGGCCTTGCAATCTTGGCTGGAGCTGTTTCCATACCACACTGAGATGCACTGAGTCAATACACTTTCTATGGTCCCTGCATAGAAAGTTTTCAGGATTGTTGGAGAGACCCTGAATTTCTTCAGCTGTCGCAGATGGTACAGTCTTTGCCTGGCTTTCTTAACCTGAGTTTGGATGTGTGTAGTCCAAGTCAAGTCCTCGGAGATGTTTACACCGAGGTACTTGAAGCTGCTTACTCTCTCCACAGGGGTCCCGTTGATCACAAGAGGAGTGTAGGGCAGCAGGTGTCTCTTTCTGAAGTCTACAATCAGCTCTTTAGTTTTGCTCACGTTCAGAGAGAGACAGTTGTCCTGGCACCATGATGTTAGTCTCTCCACCTCATCCAAGAGTGCGGTCTCATCATTGTTGGAAATGAGGCCCAGAACCACAGTATCATCAGCAAATTTGATAATAGAAGTGGAGCTGTGAGAGGACACACAGTCGTGTGTGTAGAGAGAGTAGAGCAGGGGACTCAGAACGCAGCCCTGCGGGGCTCCTACGTTCAGGGTGATGGAGTTGGAGGTGAACTGGCCTACCTTCACCACTTGTGGTCTGCCGGTGAGGAAGTCTTGAATCCAGTCGCAGAGTGAAGTGTTTAGGCCGAGGCCTGTGAGTTTGGAAGTCAGCTTGATGGGGACTATGGTGTTAAAAGCTGAGCTATAGTCTATGAATAGCAGTCTTGCATAGTTCCCATTGCTGCTGTCAATGTGTGTGAGGGAGGAGTGGAGTATGTGAGAGATGGCATCATCAGTTGATCTATTGGGACGATAGGCAAACTGAAGAGGGTCCAAAGTAGCAGGGATAGATGAGCAAATGTGGCTCTTAACAAGTCTCTCAAAAACCTTCATGACTATAGATGTGAGGGCCACTGGACGATAGTCATTCAGGCAAGAGGGTTTATTGTTCTTAGGCACAGGGATGATGATGGATTTTTTAAAGGAGGTGGGAACCACAGAGGTAGCAAGGGACTCGTTGAAGATAGAAGTGAACAACCTAGCAAGCTGATCAGCGCATGATCTCAGAACCCGGCCTGTGATCCCGTCAGGTCCAGCCGCTTTCCTGATGTTCACTCTCTTTAGTGCCCTCCGAACCTCGTCCTCCGTCACGGTGATCACATGATTCTCGCTTCTCTGCCTGCTGCTTCCTGACGCGCTGATCGGCAGAGCCGCGCTGCCGCCGTTGCAATCAAAGCGGCCGTAGAAGGTGTTTAATTCTTCGGCTAGCGATGGATCTGCACTCACCTCCACGGAGGATTTGTTTCCAAAGGCACAGATGGTCCTTGGTCCCTGTCACATGCGTCGCGAGTCATTGAGCTGAAAATGAGACTCAATTCTCTCTTTGTAACGATGTTTGGCGGCACTTACAGCTCGTCTGAGAGCATAACACGCTGCTTTATACTCGCACATATTCCCAGACAAAAGAGTCAATCAATATGGACGTTGTTTTATGGGTACTGGGTGAGTGGTGTAAATACAATGTTGGAGAACAGTTGTCCTTCCAAGCTGAAGAGTGCAGACGTTTGGGTTGGATTGTATGTAGTAGGTGAAGTAATTGTTGCTTCCCTTCCAAGGATAAAGTTTAAGGTCCTACTCCCATACGCAATTACCTCCTCTAGGCCACTGTCTTTCCTTTGGGCCAAAACTGCACCCAGTCCGGTGTCGCTGGCATCAGTATAGACCACAAATGATCATTGCATCTCAGGATGTCCCAGTATGGGAGGAGAGATTAGACAGGCTTTCAGTTGGTCAAAGGCTTTCTGACATTGCGGTGACCACTGAAAGGAGTGTCCTTTTTTCTTCAGGGCATTGATTGGCTCAGCTATTTGAGAGAAGTTGGGCACAAATCTGTGGTACCACCCTGCAAGTCCCAGAAAACGCTGAACTTCTTTCAGGTTGCTGGGCACAGGGTAAGATCGTATGGCTTCCACTTTACTTGGGTCTGCTGAAATGCCTTTAATGTTCACCACATGACCAAGAAATGTCAGTTCCTCAAGACAGAATTTGCTTTTTTTCAGATTGATGGTTAATCCAGCGGTTTGTAATCTGGAAAGAACAGTTTGGAGATCCTGGAAATGCTGGTTCAGAGATGGTGAGTATATAATAATATCATCAATATATACAAAGCATATTTTTCCTCTCAATTCCCAAGGAGAGTTTCCATCAGCCTTTGAAATGTTGCGGGAGCATTTTTCAATCCAAAAGGCATTACGTTAAATTGGTACAGCCCAGAGGAAGTGATGAAGGCGGTCTTTGACTTGCTCTCAGGGTCCATTGTTACCTGCCAGTAACCACTGTTCAAATCAATAGTGGAAAAGATGACTGTTCCTGAGAGAGACTCTAAAATCTCTGTGATGTTGGGCAAGGGATATGCATCTCTCTCAGTGATGGCATTTACCTTACGGTAATCGACACAGAATCTTAAGCTCCCATCCTTTTTTGGGACTAAAACCACAGGCGAGGCCCAGGCATAGTAAGATGGTTCTACTATACTATTTTCCATCATTTCCTTTAATTGTTCTCTAACAGCATCTTGTTTTTCAGGAGTCAATCAATATGGACGTTGTTTTATGGGTACTGGGTGAGTGGTGTAAATACAATGTTGGAGAACAGTTGTCCTTCCAAGCTGAAGAGTGCAGACGTTTGGGTTGGATTGTAGTAGGTGAAGTAATTGTTGCTTCCCTTCCAAGGATAAGTGAGCTTCTGTGACAGCCTTCTCTATCAAGGTTTGGTCATCCATGCAGGTTAATGGTTGTGAGGCCGATGGTGGCAATTGTAATGGCGGAATAGAGCTGAGTAGTGAAAGTGTCTGGTTTGAGCGTTGAGTTTGTGGATTTTTTTTTCAGATGTTGGGGTCTTCCAGTGGGAAGTTGGCTGGCGAGGTAAGGTTTGATGTTCTTAAGGATCATTTTTACTAACTTGTTCTCAGTTAGAGTGGGCTTCCAACGTCTGCATAAAGCTCTGTATGTGAAGGCAAAGTCTCTGATTGATTCTTTTTCTCCCTGTGTTCTAGTTCTGACTCGCTCAGCCAACTCATCTTCATAGTCCTCAGAGAGGAAAGCTGAGAGGAAAGCAGTTTCAAAGTCGTTCCAAGTAGTAACAGAAGATCGAGCAACTTCCCACCAATCGCGTGCCGTGCTGTATAGAACAGTGCGGAAGGTAGCCAAGATGTCAGCGTCAGCCAGAGGATGTAAGGCTAAAAAGTCTTGACAGCGAGTTAAATATAACAGTGGATCAGCATCATCTGATGGTCTTCCAAATGTTGGGAAAGTTAACTTCAAATGATCACTTTTGACAGCTGGTGTAGGTTGCTGGATTTGCTGGATGGATGCAGCCTCTGACGGTGGAGATGAAGATGGGCCAGTGTGGTGAGCTGGTAATGGTTGGTCCACCACTGCTTTTTTGAGTGATTTGAAATAATTACCCATTTCCAATTGTAAATCTTTAAAGTCGTTGCCTAGGGCATACAGTTGAGTGGTACAATGAGTGATCTCTTTGGAAAGCTGTTCACAGTCCTTTCGTGAGTTTTCCTGTGTGGCCTGTATGTCCTTCTGTAATTCCACCTGAACTTGTTCCACCATAAAGCGAACTTCTGAAATTAAGGTACTCTCACTTTTTTGGAGTTCTCCTGTCACCATCACCTTCATAGCTTTAATCAGTTGATCTGAGCTTCCCTCCTCACCTTGTTTTTGAGCAGCTATCGTGTCCAAGATTTGCTGATGGTTAGTTTCAATTTTTGCAGCCAGTGTCACAAGCTTTGCATCATGCAGAGAAATGGTTCTTGCAGATTCTTGGGTGAGTTCTCTCACAGCTTTTTCTAATATAATTATTCTATATTATAGAATAATTATATATAGAATTATTATATTCTAATAATATAATATATATTTCTTCATCTATGGTCATCTATTATTCACATTTTAATACAATATTATGTTAAAATATAAGATACAAGATTCAATGAATGCTAGAAATGGTTTTAGCCATTTTCAAAAAAAACATCTAAAGACTTTTCGAAGAAATTTGCAAAACTTAAATTTACATTTTTTTTTCATTTACATTTAGTCATTTAGCAGACGCTTTTATCCAAAGCGACTTACAATGTAGAAGCAAACAGACCAACGAAAGAGCAACAAAATACAAGTGCTGTGACACGTCTCAGTTAGTCTAGCACAGTTCACATAGCAATGATTTTTTTTTAAATAAATATAAATAAATAAATAGAATAGGTAAGTGCTATTATTAATTTACAAAAATCATTTCATGGTTTTAACATTGCATCAACTACTGATGAACACATTCATTTTTATTTGAATTATTACTCTGTAGGTTTTTTCAACCATGTATTATTAATTATAACTAATTAAAATGCACATAATCACGTTATTTCTTAGTTACATGTAATGCAGGCATTCCAAAACTTTTTATCATCTAAACCTTAATCACCAAATATATTTGCTTTAAGTACCCCTGAGATTTTAAAATAAATATTTCAATAATTAAGTATCACATTTGCATGTTCACGGTTTCTTTGATGTTGATTAATGATCACATGGCATGCAGGTAAATAAAAATATTTCATATTTTTTAGTAAGTGTTTTATTTAAAACAATGACTATAGAAATACAAAGACGGTTCACTCCTAGACTTATGAATGGCAGAAACTGCAGCGCGCAATATGGAGGAATAGTCCCACATTTTCCAAAGAAAGTGACAATTGACAGTTATTATGACAACAGGAAGACAACACAGAAGACGTCAAACTATTGCCTGTGTCTGCTATTTACTGCTTAAAGGTCAGATAAATCTCTTAAATTTCTCACCAAAATGCAATCAACATGCTCTAATATAGAATTGATGTGTTTCTTGTGAATGTTTTCTATATTTGTTTGGTCACAGAAAAGTCTACCAGAAGTTAGAGAATATGTATGACCCTAGCGAGAAATGACCACAGTATTATGAATCATTAGGTTTTAAACGCTTCATAAATAAATAAATAAATAATCATAAGGTTTTGTCATTAAGTAAGATCGAACTGTTTGTTTAATTGGTTAGATGACAGTGTGTCATAATCATATGCTAGTGTCACTTACCTGTGTTACTCACCTGTAGCTCAGCCTGCTGTATGAAATGGGATTCAACCAAATACATACATGTACAGTAGTTTGGAATTTATTTATGTTTTATATTTATTGATTGATTGTCATTATAGGTGTTTTGGGTTTATGTTTATATATTTATTTCAACTTATTTATGATTACTGTTTTTTTTTTAAATGTCTTAATGTCTTTGAATGCAGTGTTTTATTAGAGGACCAGCTGACCAACAGCAAACTCTTTCATTTACTGATTACATTCTTCCAACAGCCAGGGACCTGTAACAATATGATTATATTCTTATAATGCCAAAACCAAATAAGTAAAAATGTGTAAAAAAAAAAAATTACAGATTGATGTCTTACCATGGTTGGCTGTGTGGCGTTTGGATGCACCAGTCAGTCTGAGAAGGGAATCTGGATGCATGGCTTCCCAAAAGATTCTGACAGGAGAAAAAAATGGTTGGCTCAAGTTAGCAGAAGCAACCTGACCATTTAAGAGCGACTACAATAACATGAAACTGTGTACAGTTAAGTTTATAATATTTATTTGGACATTTCACTTGTGGACCAAATATCACTGCATTTCACTGTCATATGTACATGATTAAATGGAATTTCGATTGACAGTTATTGGGTTATATCTGTAATGTGTATGGAAATTAAACTCATAAGCCACTCTTTCAGGCACATTTTGAGGAAGAGCAATTCACCAGAACATAAAAAGGTGGCGTGAAATTTAAGGATGATGCTGTTCCAACCATATTTGTGCATCACCCTTAGCCAAACATACCTGTTAACATGCACCAGGACGCCGGCGCACTGAAAGCTCTTTGTTTGCACACGTCATTGTTTTCAAACAGATAAAGTAAAACAGAACAAAATTAATCTTGACAAACTATATATCATTTTGAAGGTCTAAGCCTCAAGCACCGACGACAGATCGCTGTTTCTCGATAGAAAGCTTATAAAGGAATGTATTTGCTAAATTTGTGTAAGCAGTACACATCAAAACATGTATAAAAAAAAAGCAGTACATACCAGATTCATCCTGATAACGACACTCAAATGTATCCACTGCTGTAAATCCCGGTTTCGTTTCAGAGATAAGGGTCCACTGAACAACATTCCATCGAGCACTTTTAGTCCAAAGAAACAGTAACGTTGTAATTTGGATCGTTATTCATTTGTTTACGTCTCCCTGGATCGTTATTCATTTGTTTACGTCTCATCTCTTCAGGGAGAGTTATTGTTTGTGTCCGTTATGGAACAAATTACGCTCAAAAACAGCATCTTGGTGGTAAAATAAATAGCATGATTTTGTAGCAGGCAATGTCCCAAACAGAATGAGACCATCCAAAAAAAAAAGTCAAAGATACACGGCAGATTGTTTATTTTAATTCTGGCGCTTCCTCGCGACGGCGCGTGATGCACGCTGTGACGCACCTGTCATCTGATGGGGGCGTAACTTAGCGATCTTTTTTGCACAAATAAACCTTTCTTTTTTTTCTTCTTCAACAGTTTTCATGTATGTTTGCGTGTTTTGTGGGGAATTGCCTGTATCTGTATGATTAACATCTGTATGGCTGATAATCAGCATGTAATTACTAGGGATGTGCGGGTCTAGTCGACTAGTCAACTAAACGGTACAGCTCCTACTAGTCGACACTGAAAACAATAGTCGACTACACGAGAGAAAAAAAACATGATTTTATCATTCAAATTACCATCATTTTAACGTTACATTTAAAACATTTTAAAGAACAGTTAAAATAAAACTTTTGAAAAAGAATACATATCAAAATATATCAATATATAAATATTTTTACCTCACATGCGTTTTCATGTCAGTTGCAGCGAGCTCCACGCGAAAGACCAGCAAGGTGTGGGATTATTTTGAATTAGAAGGAAATGGAAAGGTTTTTTGTAAACTGTGTAATGTCAAATTGGCTTACAATAATTTTACTGGAGCTATGCGTAATCATATTCAATACAGGCACATATGCATTAGCTTGGAGGCTAGCCAAAGCCAAATGTCAATCATGTCATACACTACAACCTGCCGCTGTGGTCCACGATCCTATCCGCGCCGTCTATTCCTCTAAACGAAGACCCACTTCGGTGGTGGTGCGGGATTTCCAGGCTCTTCTCGAAACTGTCGCTAGAATCGCCTCTTGTCCCATCTTTCGCCAGACCACGTTAACATGTTAAATTCACTGAACAAATGCGCACGGTCTGAGTAAGTAAAATGAGCTTTGTTTTGTTTTTAGACAATATAGCCAACATGAAGTACATTTTTAAAAGCCGTTTTAATGCTATTCCTTGATAAACTTTCCTATTGTTTTTTACTTTTGTTTTAATATGTGTTTTAATATGTTGGCTAACGTTATATGAAAATTAAGAATTCTGTCAGTCTATTGATTGATTTTCCATTTCTGCATTGCTCCACCCGATCTGAATAAATAAGCTATGCACTGGTTTGTGTTGAGTGTATGCTCTTCCTTTTTTTCTGTTTAACTACCGCCTAAAATTAAATGATGATAATGCGAGGCAAGCATACGGCATAATCATGACCTATTTTTAGCAGAATTCATTGAGGGATTTGACAGTGTGATTCAAAGATTAAGTATTTCATCTGTATGCTGTTATATAGACATGCAGTTTTTGCCATTTTTGGGGGGTTTCTAGCTTTTAGACTAGTCGACTAGTGGGATACAAAACTTCCGTTTAAACGACAGTCAAATTAGTCGTAGCGCACATCCCTAGTAATTATTGACTGTTCACAGATATCAGTGTGAATGCAGTCTATATAAAAGGCCATTATAATGTGATTATTGACTATATGGGCGGCCATCTGTATGATCAGCATCTGTATGAATGATCGTCAGCATGTGATTACTAATGTATGAGCAGGAGCATCTGTATGTCAGGAAATCAGTATGTACTTAAGTTATTTTTTTTTATTATTATTGTTTTTTTTCATCACTCAAAAATTATTATTATTGTATTTTTCTAGTGCTCAAATAAATCACTGATACAATGTCTAAGATTCTGTCAGAGAGAGTACAGTGCACGTTGTGTCAAAAACTTTGATTTATTGCCCTCATAAAAATCCCACCCGCCAAGTCCCCCAATCCCTCCCACCCTCCTGTCATAAAGGCCACCTGTTGTACACCCCGTCCACCCCCACCTCATTTAATGATGAATTGATTATTAGGTCCGCTGTGTTTAAGGAATTTTTATGACTGTTGTGCGTGGGCGATAGTTATGTGATTTAAACTTTAAATGGTGAAATTGTGTTAAAGGGGAAGTTTTTATTAAAGTGTTTTTTCACATTGTGTAAAAACGTACAATGATTTATTTTCCCTACAAGACGTCTTGTTGTAGGGAAAAAGCAGTGTTAGGCAAAGCTAGAAAATAAAACATTAGTTTTCTTTTTCTATCGTTTGACAGAGTTAAAGAAGAGATGTTTTGTCCACAAAATAGTAGCAAACACGTACGTTAACACTAGAAATTGGGGTCTTATCTTACCGTGTTTGTGAAATAAGATCATACTGTTTAAAAGTAGAAAAGAGTCTTAAAAATAAACGAACATAGTTCGTTAAAACAAGACTATCCAGCAGTTGTCTGTCGTTACAAGTTAGTTTGACAGAGTTAAAGAAGAACTGTTTTATTCAGAAAAAAGCTGTAAATACAAGAAAAAAGGCTGTCTTTTCTCACAGTGTTGCGACCATACGTTTTAAAAGTAAAAAAGAGCCTTAAAAACAGATGAATATCGTTAAAACAAGACTATCCCGCAGTAGTCTGTCGTTACAAGTTAGTCAGGACAGAAAAAAACGCAAAGACAAAGAAACCACGTGTGTCTAGCGCTGATCCGAGACTTCGTCCGCTCTCCGTCCATGCCGTACTCCAAATGAGCGTTGGAACGCCGTGTGACCAAACCACGCCTACGGCCGTCCCCTAGCAGAGGAGGTCCAAAGATTTAAAATAAAGTAATGTTTCTAACGTTATTTTAATAAATCTATGCCCGTTCTTTAATTAATGAAAACCTTCTCACTTTTAAAACTGTTTATACTTTTAACTCTAGTTCATAGGAAAACATGTTGTTTTATTTTATTTTATTTAGTTATTCACAAATGATCCCTTTACTCTAGTGTTTTTGTCTTTTGAAAATTAGCTTATACAAGTTGCCTTTTAAACAAAATAATCAGTAATACACATAGACCTTTATTTTTATTTAATTATTCGCACTTAATTCAGTCAAGCCTATTATTTACTATTTGATTTTTTGTCATTCGGCCGTCCCCTAGCAGAGGAGGTCCAAAGATTCTAAATAAAGTAATGTTTCTAACGTTAGAACGAACGTTATTTTAATAAATCTATACCCGTTCTTTAATTAATGAAAACCTTCTCACTTATAAAACTGTTTATTCTTTTAAACTCTAGTTCATAGGAAAAACGTTGTTTATTTTATCTTATTTGTTTAATTCGTCTGATCCTTTACTCTAGTGTTTATGTCAAGTTAAGATATAACAGTCTTTTTAAACTTTTTAACTTATACAACTAACCTTTTAACCAAAAAAATCAGTAATACACAGGCATTTATTTATTTAGTTATTCACAAGTGATTCCTTAAATAGATATGTGTTTTTGTCTTTTGAAAATTAGCTTATACAGGTTTCTTTTTAAACAAAAATTCACTAATGCACAGGTCTTTATTTTATTTAATTATTCGCACTTAATTCAGTCAACCCTATTAGGCTATTTACTCTTTGATTTTGTCAAACTTCAGACATCACGCTATGATGGGAGGTATAGATTGAACTACACAAGAGTCCTTTTAAACATAACCTCTGTTTTGTTTTATTTACGCTTAACTTTATTAACTTATTCGTTGATTTTGTCAATCTTAACTTCTAGCATGTTACAACGGTTAAAACGCACGTACGCGCGTGTGTATGCTGACGCAAACAGGATTTCTCTGTGATTTTCCAGCCATAAGGTCCGAGCCAGCGTTATCTATTAATTGAAACAAACAACAAAGAAATGCAAATATCACGTCTCGTGATTACCGCTGCGTTGTAACAGTTTAGCAATCTAATTAGTTTTTGAGGGGGTCTGCCATCGTAAATTGTGTTAGAAGGTTAGTTTAAAAGCCGTAGATCAAAGGACAGCCATCGCATCAATTTTATGACGTACACCTGTGTGTGTGAACTCTGTCAAAAGTTCGTTGGAATGGTTCACTGGATGGACACACACACACACACACTCCTACATTTAAACATTTAGACTTTTACAAATGAAAAACTTTAGAAGTTTATCTAATGAAAAAAACAGGTTGATTAAACAACGATATGACATTTGTTTTAACAAATACATTTTTAGAGCTTTCAAACCTAAAACCATGAAGCTCTAAACAAACCAAAGATTAGAAGTAGTCAAACGATCCTCTGATGAACACAAGACGGGTACAGAGTCTTTCTTTATGATTAGCCCTAAATTAGACTAAAAATGTCTCACAGAATCTTTACAACAGATTAGACTTTCTTGTTCACTTTAAAATGGTTTTATTAAACGTGTGTTTAAATGCGGCATGTTTAATTTTACCACAGTATAATGGTTTATTTTATTAAGATAAAAATAACTGGTCTATATAGTTTTATTTTTTACTAAGATTTGATCAAATAACTGATATAAGAAACATCCAAATATTCGATAAGTCAACTTAGCATCCCCAAACTGATGTGTCTGACGGTTTGTGACAAATATCTTTGACTTTTGACTGATACAGACGTGTTAAGATGCTAAGTTATTGTAAATTATTATACATTTTAAATGTGTAAAATCGTATATGTTGTTTTTACATTTTGTTGTTAAGAAATGTTTTCATTTTAATCTAGCCTGTATAAGAACAAATATACATTTTCACTTAAAACTTGTCTGTAAAATAATTACACCTATAGTTTAGACATGTTTAAAAAGTTTTAAACATATTCTGGGTCGCTAAAGCAAGTCATGATGTCTATGGTCTTCAAATTAAACTTTAGTTTTATTCTTTAATTTCTTTAAAATAGCCTGATGATAATGAAGCCCAGTGTTTTTCTCACACGAGTAGATAACTCTGCGGATGTGTTTGTGACAAACACATCATTTTTACTTCAGAAAAGTTTTTCAAATGTATGACTGAACTTTTCTCATTTGACAGACCTGTGATGTTTAACAGTCGGAGGGAATACGAGTTGTTTTCAAGAAACCTTTATCGATGTAGATTTCTCACCTAGAACACAAAACATGTACATTTTGACTATTTGACTCTTTTGTAAGTAGCATGGCATTTGAAATGGTTTACCAAAAAAAAAAATTAAAGCAGCGTCTGTGTTTTCAACATGAAAGAGTTGTACGAGGCTATTTCAACTATCATCATCGTTTCTTTTTGATCCTAACAAACTGGTAATGAATTTTCTATGACAGGTTTTACAGTGCTCATACTATGTGTGTAAATAGATGTGCTACAACATTTATGATTATTTTTTGAATACCAACAGATTTTTGTTAGCGATGTGGCACATCTAAGATATTTATTTTAGTGCAAACTGCCCACACGAAAAACAGGTATGGCTGTCTTACCCTTAAAACTATTACAACTGAAACTATTGCACTGAAAGCTGTACATTAATTTAAGTTTGAGCATGTTAAATTTCCACGCCCATGTAAAGAGTATTGATACATTTCATCCATAATCATTCAAGAGACAAAATCACTAAGTATAGCAAGACAAGAAAATGTTTATAAAGCAGATAGAACCTAAACAGTTGTGCAAGTTTATTAAACGCTGATTTGTAAATTATGTTTTTTACCCCCGCTGGATTTAGTCATATAGCTCAGATAGCAGACGACACAATTCACAGTTCGTTTCTATGTCTGTATTGTTTTAAGACTCCTCTACAAGATCATGCTAATCCTTGCAAGGGAAAGCGTGCATGACGAGTGCATACTTAATCATTTAAGAAAATCATTGAACATTTGACTGAACTTTTTTTATTATTTTGACAAACTGCCAATTCAAATTACTTCCCTCCACAGAATCTTTTTCCACAGAATCTTTTTCAACACAACGACATTAAAGAATGTTATCAGTCACTATGGCCATCTTCTGTGACTCAAATAAAGCAACATAAGCATCTACAATGTGTGCATGTGCTAAACATCTTCGTTTCTCCAATTCTGTCATATTTGTTAGATGTAATGTAAACAATATTTTGATAACTATGATGTTCCATGTTTTTGTAAAGGTTATAGAAAGAATTCAAACATAATATAGGAATTATCATTGCTCAAAGCGAATTGACTAAAATCATTGAATTACGAAATGCAAATGTGTATACATCATTTAAGAAAAAGCGCTATAATGTATACAAAAATCCTCCTCTCGATCTATTGTGACCGATCAGGACTATGGATGAAGCGGCTCACATTTTGGTTGTCGGATTGCATAAGTCGTTACTACGACTGTGATGTAGGTGAGGCCTTCTCTCCGAGAGCCATCAGTATTTAGTGTTTATAGAAATAAATGAAAATTAAGAAAAACTTCTTGAGAGTGTTTGACTATGTCGCTATGGTCTAACGGTTAGGATCGTATCAGGCCCCATAGGGCCTAGCGGTTAGGATACCTGGTTTTCACCCGGGTGACCCGGTTCAATTCCCGGTGGGGGATGTAATGTTTTGCGGTGTGTGTGCATGTGTGTTCACTGCCGGGGGTGTGTGGGGACTTTGGAGGAGGGTTAAATGCAGAGCACGAATTCCGAGTATGGAGCATCATACCTGGTCGCATGTCACTTTCACTTCTTTTTGTTTAAGAAGTGAAAACAAAACTGTGCAGTTGGGGGGCACTTAATTTCTAGCGATTATCGTAAATTTGATTTCACAGTTACCATTTAAACTGAACTTAGCTAGACAATGACAGCTCCGACTCAATAATGAAATGTCTTTAACTGAAAATTGAGTGTTTAATCTTATTATTATACATTACTGACACTCTAGCCTCCAACTTGATACTGTTAAGTGCTTTGACACAATCTGTATTGTTAAAAGCGCTATATAAATAAAGGTGACTTGATTTGTTTAGGTCAATTATCTATCTATTTGATGTGAGACACCCATTAAGTTTAGACACGAAAATTAAGGCGTTCTGTTTTACCAACTGAAACATATCTAACCATCGGGGTCAAAGTTACATATTCACTAAGTTTGAGATTGTACACAGTATTGAAAAGGGTACAGAACAAAATATCAAGGATTTATTTATGTTTTGTAACTCAAGAGAGCAAGTCACTAAGAAAACTATCATATGAATACAGAAAACACGCTCACGATCATCTGGGCATATTTTGGTAAATGCTGTTTTAAATTAGTTTTTTCTTACATCTAGAACTCTTGTTCAGATGTAACACACACGATGGGCACGTTTTATGCGTCGTACTCATTTCTTTCAACATTACCGCTTGAGATTAAAGCCTAGGTAATGTGAACGCAATTAAGAAACATGGCAATATACCCCTTTGAAAAGGTTATAGACACCGTCGTTTATAAAGGAAATATGTTTGCACAACAGAAACATGTTTCGGCATAACAAAAACCTAATACTGTCTCTTCTAAATATATTGTTAAAGTTGCTTTTGATGGCATGCCCCACTAGATGACACCAATCTATGCATTTCATTGTTTTTAGATGAAGACTATGCTCAGAAACGGGGTCAAACATGTCACGAGCGTTTGCAGGAAAACATTATAAGATAATAAAAGGCTAGTTCTTCTACAAGGATTGTTTTAACTGAGATTGTGACGAACTGTAGAGCTTTTTTAGGGTCTGTTTACAAAGCGGGCCACGAGACACAACCCCCCTCGATCTTACTGTTTCTCAGTTACGTGTATATCTATTTCATTTAGAACACAAAGTTGCGCATTACAAGGTGAAGATAGTGTGGAAACACTATTTTCTTGGCACACGTCTCTAAACATGTCCCATAATAAATAAATCACAGATGTGATGTAGTTAATTCATTGAAAAGGTGCACGTTTTTGACCATTTTAGACACATGTTTTAAGTATTCATCTGACTTTGATCCTGGGGGGAAACAGCGGCTGTGTGTTGTCATGACTGTCTTCAAAATTGATCCACTTTTATTTAAACGATGTTGCATGAAGTTACTGTATTCAACAGCATCGTTAGCCTGAAAATGCAAGTCAACTGAGATTTAATTACTGAGATAATCTACAGAATGCGAAACAAGCTCACAGTTACATTAGAGTTTTGTTTATGTTGAATATTGTTTGTTACTGTTTCAGAGGTTTAACGACTCATTACATGAAGACTGTACTGTATAAATTACAAAGTTTTCAGCCGTCTCTGAAACCAGACCTGTAGAAAGCATAAACCAGTCTTATAAACTCATTGATTTGTTTAACAACTTTAAAATATAATCTGCACGAACGATACGCTCTTAAAATCGATAGTGCGCAAAACATATGTAAAAGGACGGATAACATATTAATGGGGTGTTTTGGTTAGTTTCTTACACAACAGAGCATTACTTAACGTTTTTTATTCAGTTTTAATATAAAAGATAATAGTCTGTTAACAATGTAGAAGCTTTTATTATGAAAGCGCACAAAGAACCGCTGAAGCACGTACCGTCTGTTAACACGGAATGAATTGAAATAATAGACTACCATAAGCTTATTTACACTGCGCTGAATGTAAAACTCTTAAACAGAAACATTAAAACATTTCAAACCTGTCAAACAACCATTTCAATACATTCCTCTTATGAAAACGTTTCAAATAGAATACTGTCAAACAGAACGTTGTCTGCAAGTTCCCGACGTGTAAATTGCTTGAAAACGCTCGAATCTACGCATTTCACAGTACATACACAGATAGGCGTTTTCTTTTGCGTATGTCTCTAAACAACAGCTAGGTAAATGACTTACGTCATTTTAAGGCAACTAGTGTCTTTTGTATTTATTTTGATACCCGCGTTTTAGACGTCTGTCTTTCAAACCAGACTCAGATGTCTCGATATTCTGCTCTTCTTTTTATGAAAACGTGCGGTAAGCAGTTTTGTCCTCATCTGCAGTATACCACCGAAGCGTTTTAATACGTCATAAATTCCAATAGTTAGATGGTAAATGCGACTGTTTATTACTGAGGTAAGTCACAGCAGAGTTGCATTCTAGTTTTACATTTAACATTTTTCATCTACCTACATGTTTAAGGACGCTACCGTTCTAGGTCACTTCACGCCGTTGTGAGATATAAACCACAAAGTTTTTTCATAGTGTTAAGCTTTGAAACCAGAACGATTTTCCATGACTTTGTGCGTTCTTTCTGTATGAATTTGTTTGCCACAGTTTCACAGTCCTTATCTTATCTTCCACCGCCTAAATGTATTTGTTAGGCCTTACGTTTGTTAGTTTTTGCTGTTCATATAAGTCGATATTTCTACGAATTTGTTTGATTCAATAAAATATCGTGTCTTCATTTGAGACATTTATGTCACATTATACGTAATACATATTTCTTATTAAATATCATTAAATTGATAAAAAAAAAAAAAAAAAAAAAACTGCTATCTGTAACGGTACATTTTAAATAAAGACATTTTTATGAAGTTGAGACAACCTTTTATTTCAACAATATATTGTCGAGTATACATTGAAGTAGTGAAGAAAATGATCAAATTTACAAACATACTGTAGTAACAACGTTAAACCGGTGGTCAATCCAGAATAGAAAATCTTTGCAGACAATCATGTTTTTCTCAAATATAAAATCAACCAGTGATGCAACAATTTCACACATCATAGAATCGCAATTGTTTGCAGCCAGCAAGACACATTGATCCGTTACGGACGTACACAGACAGAGAACATCGTTAATGTCCATCTCATCCTCGCATTCAGACATTACATCCAGAATTTTTCTGGTAATTATACAGACCGGCTCTCTGCTGGTGAGAAACATGCTAGTCAAATCTGGCCATGGATATTTTACGCTTCTTACAATTTTCATTTCGTTCTTGAGTTTTGTTTCACGTTTGGTATCTCCCGTACAATCGTAATTCGGATCGCACGCCGCAGCGATGATCTTGCGTATCAGTTTGATCATCTGTCCTCTGTAATGCGGTTTAAACGTGGGGTCTATGACGTCTTTTACAAAACACCTTTTTCCCATGCCACAGTCCAGTTGCTTAGCGTCGTTCAGATCCGTCGAAGCGTTATTAGTAGAAAAATTACAGAGCTCAGACAAATTGGTTTGTTGAAGTTGGTCCGTATACTGTAGATAACGTTTTGATCGACAAGCCAGTAGCTCCGTCGTCAGCACTTTCAAAATGGTCGCAACAGAGTTTATCAGGTCAGTCGTCGATGGTTTTAGTGTTTGGACCCACCTTGCGCGGCTATAGGTCGGTTGTCACAGGTTATTCATAAACATTGGTCACGCCCAAGATAAGTTTTAATTTAATAAGAAATATGTATTACGTATAATGTGACATAAATGTCTCAAATGAAGACACGATATTTTATTGAATCAAACAAATTCGTAGAAATATCGACTTATATGAACAGCAAAAACTAACAAACGTAAGGCCTAACAAATACATTTAGGCGGTGGAAGATAAGATAAGGACTGTGAAACTGTGGCAAACAAATTCATACAGAAAGAACGCACAAAGTCATGGAAAATCGTTCTGGTTTCAAAGCTTAACACTATGAAAAAACTTTGTGGTTTATATCTCACAACGGCGTGAAGTGACCTAGAACGGTAGCGTCCTTAAACATGTAGGTAGATGAAAAATGTTAAATGTAAAACTAGAATGCAACTCTGCTGTGACTTACCTCAGTAATAAACAGTCGCATTTACCATCTAACTATTGGAATTTATGACGTATTAAAACGCTTCGGTGGTATACTGCAGATGAGGACAAAACTGCTTACCGCACGTTTTCATAAAAAGAAGAGCAGAATATCGAGACATCTGAGTCTGGTTTGAAAGACAGACGTCTAAAACGCGGGTATCAAAATAAATACAAAAGACACTAGTTGCCTTAAAATGACGTAAGTCATTTACCTAGCTGTTGTTTAGAGACATACGCAAAAGAAAACGCCTATCTGTGTATGTACTGTGAAATGCGTAGATTCGAGCGTTTTCAAGCAATTTACACGTCGGGAACTTGCAGACAACGTTCTGTTTGACAGTATTCTATTTGAAACGTTTTCATAAGAGGAATGTATTGAAATGGTTGTTTGACAGGTTTGAAATGTTTTAATGTTTCTGTTTAAGAGTTTTACATTCAGCGCAGTGTAAATAAGCTTATGGTAGTCTATTATTTCAATTCATTCCGTGTTAACAGACGGTACGTGCTTCAGCGGTTCTTTGTGCGCTTTCATAATAAAAGCTTCTACATTGTTAACAGACTATTATCTTTTATATTAAAACTGAATAAAAAACGTTAAGTAATGCTCTGTTGTGTAAGAAACTAACCAAAACACCCCATTAATATGTTATCCGTCCTTTTACATATGTTTTGCGCACTATCGATTTTAAGAGCGTATCGTTCGTGCAGATTATATTTTAAAGTTGTTAAACAAATCAATGAGTTTATAAGACTGGTTTATGCTTTCTACAGGTCTGGTTTCAGAGACGGCTGAAAACTTTGTAATTTATACAGTACAGTCTTCATGTAATGAGTCGTTAAACCTCTGAAACAGTAACAAACAATATTCAACATAAACAAAACTCTAATGTAACTGTGAGCTTGTTTCGCATTCTGTAGATTATCTCAGTAATTAAATCTCAGTTGACTTGCATTTTCAGGCTAACGATGCTGTTGAATACAGTAACTTCATGCAACATCGTTTAAATAAAAGTGGATCAATTTTGAAGACAGTCATGACAACACACAGCCGCTGTTTCCCCCCAGGATCAAAGTCAGATGAATACTTAAAACATGTGTCTAAAATGGTCAAAAACGTGCACCTTTTCAATGAATTAACTACATCACATCTGTGATTTATTTATTATGGGACATGTTTAGAGACGTGTGCCAAGAAAATAGTGTTTCCACACTATCTTCACCTTGTAATGCGCAACTTTGTGTTCTAAATGAAATAGATATACACGTAACTGAGAAACAGTAAGATCGAGGGGGGTTGTGTCTCGTGGCCCGCTTTGTAAACAGACCCTAAAAAAGCTCTACAGTTCGTCACAATCTCAGTTAAAACAATCCTTGTAGAAGAACTAGCCTTTTATTATCTTATAATGTTTTCCTGCAAACGCTCGTGACATGTTTGACCCCGTTTCTGAGCATAGTCTTCATCTAAAAACAATGAAATGCATAGATTGGTGTCATCTAGTGGGGCATGCCATCAAAAGCAACTTTAACAATATATTTAGAAGAGACAGTATTAGGTTTTTGTTATGCCGAAACATGTTTCTGTTGTGCAAACATATTTCCTTTATAAACGACGGTGTCTATAACCTTTTCAAAGGGGTATATTGCCATGTTTCTTAATTGCGTTCACATTACCTAGGCTTTAATCTCAAGCGGTAATGTTGAAAGAAATGAGTACGACGCATAAAACGTGCCCATCGTGTGTGTTACATCTGAACAAGAGTTCTAGATGTAAGAAAAAACTAATTTAAAACAGCATTTACCAAAATATGCCCAGATGATCGTGAGCGTGTTTTCTGTATTCATATGATAGTTTTCTTAGTGACTTGCTCTCTTGAGTTACAAAACATAAATAAATCCTTGATATTTTGTTCTGTACCCTTTTCAATACTGTGTACAATCTCAAACTTAGTGAATATGTAACTTTGACCCCGATGGTTAGATATGTTTCAGTTGGTAAAACAGAACGCCTTAATTTTCGTGTCTAAACTTAATGGGTGTCTCACATCAAATAGATAGATAATTGACCTAAACAAATCAAGTCACCTTTATTTATATAGCGCTTTTAACAATACAGATTGTGTCAAAGCACTTAACAGTATCAAGTTGGAGGCTAGAGTGTCAGTAATGTATAATAATAAGATTAAACACTCAATTTTCAGTTAAAGACATTTCATTATTGAGTCGGAGCTGTCATTGTCTAGCTAAGTTCAGTTTAAATGGTAACTGTGAAATCAAATTTACGATAATCGCTAGAAATTAAGTGCCCCCCAACTGCACAGTTTTGTTTTCACTTCTTAAACAAAAAGAAGTGAAAGTGACATGCGACCAGGTATGATGCTCCATACTCGGAATTCGTGCTCTGCATTTAACCCTCCTCCAAAGTCCCCACACACCCCCCGGCAGTGAACACACATGCACACACACCGCAAAACATTACATCCCCCACCGGGAATTGAACCGGGTCACCCGGGTGAAAACCAGGTATCCTAACCGCTAGGCCCTATGGGGCCTGATACGATCCTAACCGTTAGACCATAGCGACATAGTCAAACACTCTCAAGAAGTTTTTCTTAATTTTCATTTATTTCTATAAACACTAAATACTGATGGCTCTCGGAGAGAAGGCCTCACCTACATCACAGTCGTAGTAACGACTTATGCAATCCGACAACCAAAATGTGAGCCGCTTCATCCATAGTCCTGATCGGTCACAATAGATCGAGAGGAGGATTTTTGTATACATTATAGCGCTTTTTCTTAAATGATGTATACACATTTGCATTTCGTAATTCAATGATTTTAGTCAATTCGCTTTGAGCAATGATAATTCCTATATTATGTTTGAATTCTTTCTATAACCTTTACAAAAACATGGAACATCATAGTTATCAAAATATTGTTTACATTACATCTAACAAATATGACAGAATTGGAGAAACGAAGATGTTTAGCACATGCACACATTGTAGATGCTTATGTTGCTTTATTTGAGTCACAGAAGATGGCCATAGTGACTGATAACATTCTTTAATGTCGTTGTGTTGAAAAAGATTCTGTGGAAAAAGATTCTGTGGAGGGAAGTAATTTGAATTGGCAGTTTGTCAAAATAATAAAAAAAGTTCAGTCAAATGTTCAATGATTTTCTTAAATGATTAAGTATGCACTCGTCATGCACGCTTTCCCTTGCAAGGATTAGCATGATCTTGTAGAGGAGTCTTAAAACAATACAGACATAGAAACGAACTGTGAATTGTGTCGTCTGCTATCTGAGCTATATGACTAAATCCAGCGGGGGTAAAAAACATAATTTACAAATCAGCGTTTAATAAACTTGCACAACTGTTTAGGTTCTATCTGCTTTATAAACATTTTCTTGTCTTGCTATACTTAGTGATTTTGTCTCTTGAATGATTATGGATGAAATGTATCAATACTCTTTACATGGGCGTGGAAATTTAACATGCTCAAACTTAAATTAATGTACAGCTTTCAGTGCAATAGTTTCAGTTGTAATAGTTTTAAGGGTAAGACAGCCATACCTGTTTTTCGTGTGGGCAGTTTGCACTAAAATAAATATCTTAGATGTGCCACATCGCTAACAAAAATCTGTTGGTATTCAAAAAATAATCATAAATGTTGTAGCACATCTATTTACACACATAGTATGAGCACTGTAAAACCTGTCATAGAAAATTCATTACCAGTTTGTTAGGATCAAAAAGAAACGATGATGATAGTTGAAATAGCCTCGTACAACTCTTTCATGTTGAAAACACAGACGCTGCTTTAATTTTTTTTTTTGGTAAACCATTTCAAATGCCATGCTACTTACAAAAGAGTCAAATAGTCAAAATGTACATGTTTTGTGTTCTAGGTGAGAAATCTACATCGATAAAGGTTTCTTGAAAACAACTCGTATTCCCTCCGACTGTTAAACATCACAGGTCTGTCAAATGAGAAAAGTTCAGTCATACATTTGAAAAACTTTTCTGAAGTAAAAATGATGTGTTTGTCACAAACACATCCGCAGAGTTATCTACTCGTGTGAGAAAAACACTGGGCTTCATTATCATCAGGCTATTTTAAAGAAATTAAAGAATAAAACTAAAGTTTAATTTGAAGACCATAGACATCATGACTTGCTTTAGCGACCCAGAATATGTTTAAAACTTTTTAAACATGTCTAAACTATAGGTGTAATTATTTTACAGACAAGTTTTAAGTGAAAATGTATATTTGTTCTTATACAGGCTAGATTAAAATGAAAACATTTCTTAACAACAAAATGTAAAAACAACATATACGATTTTACACATTTAAAATGTATAATAATTTACAATAACTTAGCATCTTAACACGTCTGTATCAGTCAAAAGTCAAAGATATTTGTCACAAACCGTCAGACACATCAGTTTGGGGATGCTAAGTTGACTTATCGAATATTTGGATGTTTCTTATATCAGTTATTTGATCAAATCTTAGTAAAAAATAAAACTATATAGACCAGTTATTTTTATCTTAATAAAATAAACCATTATACTGTGGTAAAATTAAACATGCCGCATTTAAACACACGTTTAATAAAACCATTTTAAAGTGAACAAGAAAGTCTAATCTGTTGTAAAGATTCTGTGAGACATTTTTAGTCTAATTTAGGGCTAATCATAAAGAAAGACTCTGTACCCGTCTTGTGTTCATCAGAGGATCGTTTGACTACTTCTAATCTTTGGTTTGTTTAGAGCTTCATGGTTTTAGGTTTGAAAGCTCTAAAAATGTATTTGTTAAAACAAATGTCATATCGTTGTTTAATCAACCTGTTTTTTTCATTAGATAAACTTCTAAAGTTTTTCATTTGTAAAAGTCTAAATGTTTAAATGTAGGAGTGTGTGTGTGTGTGTGTCCATCCAGTGAACCATTCCAACGAACTTTTGACAGAGTTCACACACACAGGTGTACGTCATAAAATTGATGCGATGGCTGTCCTTTGATCTACGGCTTTTAAACTAACCTTCTAACACAATTTACGATGGCAGACCCCCTCAAAAACTAATTAGATTGCTAAACTGTTACAACGCAGCGGTAATCACGAGACGTGATATTTGCATTTCTTTGTTGTTTGTTTCAATTAATAGATAACGCTGGCTCGGACCTTATGGCTGGAAAATCACAGAGAAATCCTGTTTGCGTCAGCATACACACGCGCGTACGTGCGTTTTAACCGTTGTAACATGCTAGAAGTTAAGATTGACAAAATCAACGAATAAGTTAATAAAGTTAAGCGTAAATAAAACAAAACAGAGGTTATGTTTAAAAGGACTCTTGTGTAGTTCAATCTATACCTCCCATCATAGCGTGATGTCTGAAGTTTGACAAAATCAAAGAGTAAATAGCCTAATAGGGTTGACTGAATTAAGTGCGAATAATTAAATAAAATAAAGACCTGTGCATTAGTGAATTTTTGTTTAAAAAGAAACCTGTATAAGCTAATTTTCAAAAGACAAAAACACATATCTATTTAAGGAATCACTTGTGAATAACTAAATAAATAAATGCCTGTGTATTACTGATTTTTTTGGTTAAAAGGTTAGTTGTATAAGTTAAAAAGTTTAAAAAGACTGTTATATCTTAACTTGACATAAACACTAGAGTAAAGGATCAGACGAATTAAACAAATAAGATAAAATAAACAACGTTTTTCCTATGAACTAGAGTTTAAAAGAATAAACAGTTTTATAAGTGAGAAGGTTTTCATTAATTAAAGAACGGGTATAGATTTATTAAAATAACGTTCGTTCTAACGTTAGAAACATTACTTTATTTAGAATCTTTGGACCTCCTCTGCTAGGGGACGGCCGAATGACAAAAAATCAAATAGTAAATAATAGGCTTGACTGAATTAAGTGCGAATAATTAAATAAAAATAAAGGTCTATGTGTATTACTGATTATTTTGTTTAAAAGGCAACTTGTATAAGCTAATTTTCAAAAGACAAAAACACTAGAGTAAAGGGATCATTTGTGAATAACTAAATAAAATAAAATAAAACAACATGTTTTCCTATGAACTAGAGTTAAAAGTATAAACAGTTTTAAAAGTGAGAAGGTTTTCATTAATTAAAGAACGGGCATAGATTTATTAAAATAACGTTAGAAACATTACTTTATTTTAAATCTTTGGACCTCCTCTGCTAGGGGACGGCCGTAGGCGTGGTTTGGTCACACGGCGTTCCAACGCTCATTTGGAGTACGGCATGGACGGAGAGCGGACGAAGTCTCGGATCAGCGCTAGACACACGTGGTTTCTTTGTCTTTGCGTTTTTTTCTGTCCTGACTAACTTGTAACGACAGACTACTGCGGGATAGTCTTGTTTTAACGATATTCATCTGTTTTTAAGGCTCTTTTTTACTTTTAAAACGTATGGTCGCAACACTGTGAGAAAAGACAGCCTTTTTTCTTGTATTTACAGCTTTTTTCTGAATAAAACAGTTCTTCTTTAACTCTGTCAAACTAACTTGTAACGACAGACAACTGCTGGATAGTCTTGTTTTAACGAACTATGTTCGTTTATTTTTAAGACTCTTTTCTACTTTTAAACAGTATGATCTTATTTCACAAACACGGTAAGATAAGACCCCAATTTCTAGTGTTAACGTACGTGTTTGCTACTATTTTGTGGACAAAACATCTCTTCTTTAACTCTGTCAAACGATAGAAAAAGAAAACTAATGTTTTATTTTCTAGCTTTGCCTAACACTGCTTTTTCCCTACAACAAGACGTCTTGTAGGGAAAATAAATCATTGTACGTTTTTACACAATGTGAAAAAACACTTTAATAAAAACTTCCCCTTTAACACAATTTCACCATTTAAAGTTTAAATCACATAACTATCGCCCACGCACAACAGTCATAAAAATTCCTTAAACACAGCGGACCTAATAATCAATTCATCATTAAATGAGGTGGGGGTGGACGGGGTGTACAACAGGTGGCCTTTATGACAGGAGGGTGGGAGGGATTGGGGGACTTGGCGGGTGGGATTTTTATGAGGGCAATAAATCAAAGTTTTTGACACAACGTGCACTGTACTCTCTCTTCTGTCTACTGTTTTATAATTGAAAAACTGCAGTGGCATGTATAATGACTAAATAGTTTGTAGTAGAACCCTTCAATAATTTGGTAAATATTTTTCCTCAAACAGAGAGGGGGGACTAGAAAAATGGCTGCATTAATTTCATTTTTCATGGTATCTTCTTCAGATTTGAAATATAAACTCATGAGACGTGACTTTCAACGCATTACTTTTCTGGATTGCTTCAGGACTGATTTCATTTATTTTTATATGAAATAAAAAAATAAATCAGTGTGGTACAATTTTTATCAAGGCACTTTAGTGTCTATAACTTTTTTTATTTTTGAGCATTATCAACTCTGGATGATGGATAGTAAAGCCCAAAGCGTCTTCTTTCCAAAGACACCAGAATTGTGTGTGTGGCACACTGAAGTCAGGAGCTGTTACCATTTTAAGTTAGTTAGTCATTTTCAGCTGTGATTCCCAATATGGGGGGCGCTGGTTAACAGGTTAAAGGTAAAAATGGCCATAAAACATAGGAAAAGACTAATTTCTATCACTGCTGTGAACTGACCACACAGAATATGAAGAATACCAAAAAAATTCAGGAGTCAACTGTCCACGGTAATCTTTAAGATATTAGAACAATAACACACTTAGCAAAATATGGTCTAATAATTGTTACCGATAAAATCCCAGAAAATATCAAGATATAATTGTCAATTTCGCACACCCCTAATTAATGTTATTTAATTTATATAATAATTTGATAATAATTGTTAAAATCAATATAATACTTTGTTTAAAAGCTGAAATGTAAAGTTTACCATTTCATAAAACTTTTTGTTTTTGTGAAAACTTGTATCGTGGTGGAAAGAGTACTAAAATGTTTTACTTAAGTACAAGTACTGTTACATTGCTGAAATAATACTCAATTACAAGTAAAAATACTGGTGACAAAATGGTACTTAAATAAAAGTACAAATTACTCCTCTCAAAAACTACTCGGAGTACTAGTTACTTTTTTAGCGGCAATATTTAATGAATTACCAAAAAATATTAATTCATATCTTTGCTTCTGGGTCCTAACGCTCTGCCAGATGCCCCAAGAAAACAACAAACTGTGCTAATATACACCCACGATGTCATGTAATACTGAAAAATTATAACCCTAACCTTTATCTCCTTACTGAAAACCCAGATGGCCTGACAGTGATTCAGCTAAAATATTAGTGTCTGAGACACTGTGAGCACGGAGACTGTAGTGTGCACTGCAAATTTTTAAATGTTTAGCTTAAATATGTAATATTAATTAAATAGTGCTCATGAATGGCTGTTGAGATAGTATTCTCAAGTGAAATGAGTAGAGGCTTGGACCCGGAAACAGCATTCCTTACGTCATGATTTAACAAGAGGATTCTCCCCAAACCTTCAACCTGACGTCATCAGAGCGAGAACGCCATTCCAAAGCGGAAGCAAATTTTCAGTTTTTGATTAAATATTATGATGGCAGACTATATTTTTCCCGGTGTATTGACTTGCACGGTTTAATTATTCACCACAAGACTAGTCATGTGCACTAAAAAAGTAAGTAGGGTCATTTTTGATTTCATGACGACTTCATGACTACCACATACTGTATACTGCCATATAGATATTTTAATATTTCAAATTGGTTTGTCCATCCATTTTTTCAAGGCAATCATTATTTCAAGCTTTGAGTGGTTTAATCCAAGTCTTCTAAAAAAGACGCGTTCGCTTTATATGATGAACAGATTTTAATATAGGCTTTTATTTACATAGCCTACATATAAACATTGATTAACTACCATTACAAAGATCTCAATCTTAAACATTTGGTAATTCTGTGTATTTGTGTCTTTAAAATAGGGTAACTTTGTTGCAAAAGCTTACAGCAAAGAAGCTTGATTTCAAACTGAACTGAATTTACAAAAAAAGACAAGTAAACTGTCAGTAATAAATTCAGAAAACAAATTCCTTGAATTCAGTTGAGGTATTCGAAATATAACACTAAATTTTTATAAGCAGTGATTTAAGAGCCAAATGTTATTAAAGCTTTGTTCAGACTGTCAGCCCAAATCCGATTTTTGTGCAAATCCGATTGAAATCCGATCATATTTAAATAGTCTGAACGGCAACGAACTACATGAAATCTGATTTGTGCAAATCCGTTTCGAGCTACATTCGTATGTGGTTTGGAATCCTATTCAAATCGCATTTTTGAAGGAGGGTAATGCGGGCAGTAGCCACAAACAATGTATGGAGCCACTACAGCCTGCATGGGAAGCGAAAAAAGCTGGCTCTGATTAAAACAACAATGTGCAAAGTTATCACACGTGAGTCACAATGATAAGTTTATGAACAACAGAGACAAATGTGCTACAAATTTGGTACTGAAATAGTAAAGCAGCCATTACATCAGATTGCCTTGACTTTCTACAAGTCCTTTTGCATTTTCTGGCATAACATTCTTTTTTCTTTTTTTACTAAAATTACTATTTTTAATTTTGATGTTGGAATTTCTGTAAAGATACTTTAATTAGTATGATTTTTTTTAAATAGTATGACAAAGTAGTATGATTAATGAATTTAAAATTATAAGTAAACATTGTTTTTAAATAAATGTCAAGTGTACACAGTAAAATATTGAGTGTTAAATTAACACTGCTCGGAGCATATATGGTCCCACTCTAAAAGAGTGTTAAAGTAACACTGAAGCAGTGTTAAAGTTAATGGGATAATTATGTGATTAATTAAGTGCTGATTGAGCATAAGTGATGAACACCTGCTGTTAACAAGCAGAATCACTGAAGAAAAGAGGAACACAAGAACTACAACTGACTTCAGCCACAGCCTTAGATGAAATCAACTGAAATAAAACACATTAAATCTCTCAAGATTTCGGTAGAAGATAATTAATCATCTCCACAAACAGCGTCACCAACTTCACTCACCATTAACCAGTTTGACTTTTTTTGTCATGCATCTAAAAATTTCTTATTAAGAATTAACAGAGGTTTAGATGTTAATTTTTATTGAAAATAATAAAATTTGAATTCACCGTTGTGGAGATAAGTGTTTGCTTTAGTTGAGCTCTTGACCTTCGTCTTTTTAACATTACATTAGTTTTTCTCTGGTTGTTGTAATTGTGTTTATGAAATACCTTTATCATGGCAAAAAAGCCAAGAGAAAGTGTAATCCGGTTATGTTGGCTATTATTTGATAATGACGTAGTTGTCATGTAGTAGCCTGATTCACTGATGTCATCAGTGGTGTTGCATAATTTAGTTTGTTATTGATCACAACTGCATTTTAATGAAATATGAATAACTTTAAAAACACTTTGCACACCAGTTTAGAACATCTGTACTGTTTAGACATGCAGACATCAAGAATCAGCATATGAATCTCAACAATGGTGACGATCATCAGACAGATTCATGTTGCATTGCATTCTGGGTGCACCAATCATAACTCATCCATGGCTCCCAGCATGCATTGCGACATGAATAAATTATGCAGCTGCATTGTCTTAGTATTTTTTATTCTTACTTTCACCATTGCTGAGATTCACATGCTGATTCTTCATGTCTGTGAGTGCCAGAATTGAAACTTCTTTATGAGCCATACTTATAAAAGTGGTTTATAAAATTTTCTCACATTGTCATCTCATAGAACTACAATATAGAAATTGTAAAAGCACTACAGATTTAGGTAAAATGCAATCAGAGACTCAGACAAACAAAATAATTTCATCATAAGTTCCTTGCCATCACATATGTGCTTTATAAACACATTTGTAACAGCCAAAGAGAAACTTGTATTTAAAAAGTCAAGGGTCAAGAGGCAACTAAAGCAAACACTATTCACCAAAACGGTAAGTTGAAAAAACAAAAACTAACAAACAACAACAAAAAACACATCTAAACCTTAATTCTCAGTAAAGAACTTCTGTTTTAGGTCTGGACGTGGGTGCCAAATGGTGCCGAGCCCCTGAGAAAGGAGGTCCTTCCTCAGAGGAATGCGCCAGGGAGGGGCTGTCGCGAGGAGAATGAGTTCGGAAAACCAAGTCCGGGTGGGCCAGAAAGGCGCGACCAGCAGGACCTGCTCCTCGTCCTCCCTGACCTTGCACAGTGTCTGTGCGAGCAGGCTCACTGGGGGAAATGCATACTTGCATAGAGCCCGAGGCCAGTTGTGTGCCAGTGCGTCCGTGCCGAGGGGGCCCTCGGTCAGGGAGAAATACAGCTGGCAGTGGGAGGACTCACGGGAAGCAAACCGGTCTACCTGAGCTTCCCCGAATCGACTCCAGATCAGCCGGATCATCTCGGGAAGTAGTCGCCATTCTCCGGGGAAAGTGAGCTGTTGTGAAAAGCCTTCAAAAGGGCAAATCGCCGGGTCTAGATGGTCTCCCCCTGAATTATATTTAGAAATTTGAGATTTGGTAGGGATACTTATGCTTAGCATATTTAATTTTGCAATTGAACATGGGGTATTTCATAGAGATAAAAAAATCACTGATTTCATTACTTCTTAAAAAAGGGAAAGATCCAGTTCCAGCTACAGACCGATTTCGCTAAATCCCATGTGATCTAAAAATCTATGCTAAAGTTTTTGCTTCTTGTATGGAGAAGGTAATTCATAGTTTGATCAAGGAGGACCAAACTGGTTTCATCAAGGGGCGCAATGCATCTGACAATATGCGTCGACTCCTTCATATTCTTGACTTTGCAGACTCCCACCCAACCCCTTGTGCGGTCTTTTCACTTGATGCAGAAAAAGCCTTTGACAGGCTAGAGTGGAATTATATGTGGGCATATAACCTGGTTTTGTCATCATTACTGCGAATTGATTGGTCTGTTAACCCAAGTTTGTGTCTTCTTAATGATGATTCTGGTCTCTGTATTAAAGAGAATGTTGTTTGCTGGTTTTACAGCTGCGAAGAAGACAACAATACAGAACTGGTTTACACCACACATGTGTAGAGAGGCATATTGGATCCGTAGCCTCCTGCAAATAGTGACGTGTGAATGAGCAACGGCGCGAGTCGGTGGGGCCAGGCCTTCGACCATTGATGCTTGGCAGTGTTTTTTGTTGGATATACGTGATTGTATAAAGGAGTGACTTTTGTGTTCTTGTTGTCCTTCCCTCTCTCCCTCCCTTTTGATTGGACCTTGAGATGTTGAGTATGTGTCTGTTGTTTTGTTTTGTTATATTTTGGATGCTATGTTGTGTTATGTATGGAAAAATAAAAAATAAAATTGTTGATAAAAAAAAAGAAACAAGAATGTGACTTTTCTTGCTTAGGAATAGGTATTATATTAGACGTTTTCCATAAGCAAGGAACTACATCTTGGTCCAGGGATGCCTGAAACAGAGAGTGAAACACAACACTGAGCTGCTCTGCACAGTATTTAAGTGTTCTCCCACAGATACCGTCTGGACCAGGTGCTTTATTAACAGGTGTGGCTTTCAGCTGCTTTATTACATTGAAAGGATGCAAATTCAAAGAGTTAGAGGGGCTTAATTTTTGTTTAAAATCATCAAGAACAGCACTTGTGTCATGCTTCTCAAAACGCGTAAAAAACAAATGTTTAACATATTATTACAAGTCCCTGCTTACCTAGTTTATGATTAAATATAGGCATGAGCTAACAGTCTGTAAAAATACTGGTCACGCTCAACATGCAGAAGCAGAAAATTCAAACAAACCACTTCGGTTCATGAGGCACCCTGTCTTACACAACACACATTCTCCAGAATGGGGTAATGACGGGTTCATAATTTCATGATGAAGACCGACTGGATATTCAGACACCAGGACCTGATTGATTAAAGATTACAAGGTAACTTTGTCATTTAAAACATTTAAATGTAATGATTTAGTAGGCGCTTTTAACCAAAGCAACTTACAAATGAGGAAGTATTGAGGGCTAAATGATGTGACAAGTCCTGGATAGTCTTAACATGGTACAGATAGCAAGTTTCTTCTTTTGTTTGTTTGTTATCAATTTAATAAAAAGTAAACCTGTAGACAGAATAGAACGTACGAGCGTAGACGGAAAATAATTCATAAGAAACTTTGCAATTTATATCTCACAATGGTGTGACGAGGCCTAGAGCAGTAGCGCCGTTAAACATGAGGATAAAGTCAAGATATCTAGCAGTTTTAGGTGTACTTACCAGGGAACAGTCTGGTGTGTGAAAGAGAACAAGCATTTGTGTTTGTGTTGTTGGGCCATATTTTATTTATTCTCGCTATAAAGATTTGTACGTTTATATTCATTTCAACGTATTTATGAACACCGTTACAGAATTTGTCTTAGTGACATTCAAAGCAATATTTTATTAAAAGAAAACGCAGAGGACTGTTTGAGTAACACTCTCATCTGTCACATATACTGGCACATTTAAATTTTCACCGCTTACATGCACTCAACTACCGGAAACCTGTAACTCTGTAAAATTTGTAACTCTGAAAACTGTAACTTTTGTTAAGGGTTTCAGGAAAAATTCTCCTCGTTCATCCAAAAACAAACTCCAGCATATTCAGTTGTCAGACAGGACTGGAACTTCAAATGGGACTGGCTTCTACGGTCAGATGAAACTAAAAAATTAGCTTTTTAGCAGCAAACACTCAAGATGGGTTTGGTGAACACAGGGATAAAAAGTACCCCATGTGTACAATGAAATATACAGCTGTATTTTTGATGTTGTGGGCCTGTTTTTCTGCCAGAGGTCCTGGACATCTTGTTTAGACACATGGCATCATGGATTCTATCAAATACCAACAGATAAAAAAATCAATAAGTGACTGACTTTGTTAGAAATCTTATAATGGGCCATGTTTGAGTTTTCCAATCGTACAATAAGCCAAACCTCAAAAACAACACAAAAATGGGTCACTGAGCACAAACCCAAGCTTCTGCTATGGCCGTTCCAGTCCTCTGACCTGAACCCTGTAGAAAATAAGTGAGGTGAACTGAAGACAAGAAGCTGTGAATCTGAAGGATCTGGGGTGATTCTGGATGAAGGAATGGTCTCTGATCTCTTGTCAGGTGTTCTCTAACCTTATCAGGCATTATAGGAGAAAATTTAGAGCTGTTAAACTGGCAAATGGAGGTTTCAAAAAGTATTGAATAAAAGGGTGCCGTGAATTGTGGCCAATGTGTATTAGAGAAAAACATTTATTTCATAATGATATTTCCCCCCCATTTTAAATTCTTATTATCCAATAAAAGGTTAGATTTTTGTGAATTTTTTAAATATATGATCAAAAGTATTAACAATGCAGATTAATTTCCACAACCTTCTTTGATCATATTTACCTAGGGTGCCGATATTTTTGGCCATGACTATATATATATACAGGTGCATCTCAATAAATTAGAATGTTGTGGAAAAGTTCATTTATTTCAGTAATCCAACTCAAATTGTGAAACTCGTGTGTTAAATAAATTCAATGCACACAGACTGAAGTAGTTTAAGTCTTTGGTTCTTTTAATTGTGATGATTTAGGCTCACATTTAACAAAAACCCACCAATTCACTATCTCAGCAAATTAGAATACTTCATAAGACCAATAAAACATTTTTATAGTGAATTGTTGGCCTTCTGGAAAGTATGTTAATTTACTGTATATGTACTCAATACTTGGTATGGGGCTCCTTTTGCTTTAATTACTGCCTCAATTCGGCGTGGCATGGAGGTGATCAGTTTGTGGCACTGCTGAGGTGGTATGGAAGCCCAGGTTTCTTTGACAGTGGCCTTCAGCTCATCTGCATTGTTGGGTCTCTTGCTTCTCATTTTCCTCTTGACAATACCCCATATATTCTCTATGGGGTTCAGGTCAGGCGAGTTTGCTGGCCAGTCAAGCACACCAACACCATGGTCATTTAACCAACTTTTGGTGCTTTTGGCAGTGTGGGCAGGTGCCAAATCCTGCTGGAAAATGAAATCAGCATCTTTAAAAAGCTGGTCAGCAGAAGGAAGCATGAAGTGCTCCAAAATTTCTTGGTAAATGGGTGCAGTGACGTTGGTTTTCAAAAAACACAATGGACCAACACCAGCAGATGACATTGCACCCCAAATCATCACAGACTGTGGAAACTTAACACTGGACTTCATGCAACTTGGGCTATGAGCTTCTCCACCCTTCCTCCAGACTCTGGGACCTTGGTTTACAAATGAAATACAAAAGTTGCTCTCATCTGAAAAGAGGACTTTGGACCACTGAGCAATAGTCCAGTTCTTCTTCTCTTTAGCCCAGGTAAGACGCCTCTGACATTGTCTGTGGTTCAGGAGTGGCTTAACAAGAGGAATACGACAACTGTAGCCAAATTTCTTGACACGTCTGTGTGTGGTGGCTCTTGATGCATTGACCCCAGCCTCAGTCCATTCCTTGTGAAGTTCACCCAAATTCTTGAATCGATTTTGCTTGACAATCCTCATAAGGCTGCGGTTCTCTCGGTTGGTTGTGCATCTTTTTCTTCCACACTTTTTCCTTCCACTCAACTTTCTGTTAACATGCTTGGATACAGCAATCTGTGAACAGCCAGCTTCTTTGGCAATGAATGTTTGTGGCTTACCCTCCTTGTGAAGGGTGTCAATGATTGTCTTCTGGACAACTGTCAGATCAGCAGTCTTCCCTATGATTTAATCAATTTGAGTTGAAGTAATGAAATAAACTTTTCCACGACATTCTAATTTATTAACATGCACCTGTACATACATATTAGTGCTGCCAATCAGTTAAAAAAAGCCTAATTAATCGCATGTTTTTTTCTGAAATCAATCTCGATTAATCCCACCTAACATTAAACTTTTTAAATATACTATTATATTGCAATAATATTACATTTAATCTTCAAATTAATGTAGAAACAACAAAGACAGTATATTTTTTGTTTAATTGCATCTTTTTTTATGACTGAAGGCCAGTATCACTGACATCAATACTACTGATGCCTCTGTTATTTTTTTCCTAATATTTAACCATTGACCATTCAACACTACAGTATGAATGAGCCATCAATGTTAATATTTATTAGACTTTTATAAAATAACTTCTATTTTAAGTGAACTTTAAACAATCTTCACATAAACCCATTATAACCAATGTCATATTTAGCTGCCCTTCAGCAAGTAGGAAATATACAGAGACTGAATAAAGTTATCAAACACTAAAATCTAAATTTAATATAGATGAATCCTTAAAGCTACAAAATGTATTGATTTCCCTTTTTTTACTTTTGTACTTTGATGAACAGACATCACAGCAGCTGGTTTAATCTCTCTTTACCTTTTCTGACCCACTTCAGGTCTTAAAGTCTCTATTAATGAGCTGATGAGTTGAATCGGGTGTGTTAGATGAGGAGACCAGGGGCAGACTGGAACAAAATTTCAGGCCGGGAAATCTCACTCTCATCCAGGCCATCCCATACATCCACAACAAATTTTGAAACCGGACAACAATATTTTTTGTATGGCCATCATCATCATTGCATAAAAAAGTTTCAATTCCTAGGCTGGGGCCATGCAAAATAATTAAAGGTTATCTTTGGACTTCCATTTTCCTTTTTAGTCTCTTCCTTTTCCCTGACATCTCTGTGTCTCTCATGTGTATGTTTACTTTTTTCACTAATTTTCTTGCACCTGTCACTTTTCTAGCACCTTGTTGCAAAACAGCCACCTCATTGTAATTTGTTTGCACATAGTATACATTTATTTTAGAAAAAAATAAGTATGACATTATTGTTTTATCTTGTGAAAATTAGCACAATAATAGCTACATCTTGAATATATCTTTATAGAAAAATCTTAAAATTGAATATGTTTTTGCATTATCATGGGTCATGTTTGGTCCTAAGGAAAATTATCCATGGTATCATTAGGCCTATGGTAAAAGTAACCATGTTTTTGGTGGATTGATTACTATTTGTATAAGCAGAGTTTTACTACAAATACCATGGTGAAACTATATCGTGTAGCAAAACCATTATTAATTTGTGGTTACCATGGTTAACGGTAGGCAACAAAAACAACAACAACAATATAAAATAATAATAATAAATTATAAAAAAATAAAATAAATGCAGGGCAGCGGGCCTCCCAACCCTTCAGTAGCGGCCATAACCTGCCACCAACACGCCACTGGCGTACAAACCCCCACCTCCTCCCACATTGCCATTTCACCTCAGTTCACTGCTAATGATCTCCTCTCACTCCAACATACGGATCAAACACTGCGAACTATGGCAGCTCACATTTCCGACCCCTTAACTCATCCTATTTCCACCTCCGACCTAGCCACTTCCTCCGAGCTCCGCACGCTCCACTCAATCAAGCATATGCTGCATCTGAGAGACGGTGTGCTCACGTATGTCCCTGAGCCCCTAACTACGCCAAAGCTCGTAGTCCGAATGGTCTGCGAATTCACAAAGTGGATAGAGTGCTTCCCAGCTCCCAATGATACAGCAGAAACAACAGCCTGCCTGTTAATGAACCACATCTTTTCAAGATTTGGACTGCCTTTAAGGGTCAACTCTGACCGCGGAACCCACTTCACCGCCGACATCATGCAGGAAGTGTGGAAACTCCTCAGTGTACAGGCCAAGCTCCATATAAGCCATCACCCAATTTCCTCGGGTCAAGTTGAACAGGCCAATAAAACAGTGGTCAGCATGTTGAAGAAGTATGTGGCCGCCAATCAAAAGGATCGGGATAGTAAACTTCCGCTGGTACTGATGGCTGCTCGAGCCACCCCTCACCAGTCTACCGGCGTACCCCCATTCACATTGATGACAGGGAGAACCATGACACTACCGCTACACCTACTGTACCAACCTGGTGACCTGAATCTCGTCACCGCCTATACCACTCACCAGTACCTGGAAGAGTTGAATCAGCACCTGAGAACGATTTTCGCCTTCGCACAACAGCAACTTCAACGAAGCGCAGAAGGTCGTAAAGCCTACTACAACCAAAAGGCCTCTCACCATGAGTTCAATGTCGGAGACAAAGTGTGGTACTAAAGCTTTGCCCAACCAAAGCAGAACACTCCCCATCGCCTGTCAAAGAAGTTCCTACCTCACTGGACAGGACACCACGAGATTGTAGACAAGCTCTCACCTGTCGCCTACCGAATCAAAATCAGACAAGGGCGCAGCGAGCCAGTCCTTCGATGGGTCCATCGAAACCAGATAAAGAGGCACCAGAGCTCCAGCCGACCAGGAAAGGGGGAAGATCAAACCCACTGACACAGACCGACAATCATACGCTCTACACCACACTAACATGTTTTCCTAAACAACAGAAATTATGTAGCGACCTTGTTGAAACACAACACTTACACTCTCTCCTTAGCTGCACTGCTAGAGTCAACCTCTAGTAGAGAGGAGTTACTTCACACATGTGACACTCGTTTGCTGCCTTACATCATTCGGTGTCCCTGTGCCTCCGTTTTTCGTTTTGTTGTTTCCTTTCACCTGTGTCTCTCTTTGTGTTTTTCCTTCTTCCTCTCTCACTATAATTTCCTTTCCCTTCTAGTCTCCTCATCAGGGAACCCCCTTTACCAATTATTTAAATGCATGTCCTGAAAATTAAGATTGACTCCCTTCAATAAGTCATTGTAACTCGTTGTGAGAACCGCTATCAACCGATCGAGGCGACCCACCAAATCATGACCGACATGCTACGTGAAGTAAGTTCCTCGATTGATAACTTAGCCATGGGTAGGATTCCACACTACTTGATACCTCTTAGCCTTGTCCAAAACATCCTAACTTCGGCCACCGCGGGCCCTGCTAGTCCCATCCAAACCCATCTCGCCTTTTCCCTGGGTAGCACTATTCCCTTGTACGTAGACCCGGACGAAGGCGACTTGGCCTTTCTCCTCAGTTTGCCCATTGTTGACTCTAATAACATTTACCGGCTCAAAGACGTTGTGAATGTGGGATTTTGGCAAGGGAACACCTATGTCAAAATCCACACTCCTGAAGTCATTGCGTATCATGATAACAACGAGCAGTTGTACTTGGCCCCAAACCTAAGGATGTGTATGCTCACTAACGACATTCACTTCCTTTGCCCAAGTAAACCCTTCATCCGCGATAATCCATTAGGCCCTACACTAGCTGCCCCGCCGAAGCGACACCACATTCTCAAGTTGAGGTAACGCAAGCCGAAATCATCGGAAACCGATGGCTGGTCAACACCCCAACACGAACAGCTACCCTCACATACGATCAACACGACACAGCCACACGCATTATCCTGCCCAACCAAACTTTATGGATCACTGTCCCTAAGGGCTCGATCCTCCATATTGACGAGTTAGCATTGTATCACCTTACCGACGACGAGTATCAGGCTGAAATCGAAATCTCACCCTTCTTCAAACAGCACTCCTTCGTCCTCGGTCCAGAATTGGAAGAAAGGATCAAGGAGGAAGGAATGCAACTTATTGACTTGACTCCTGTTGATACAGCTTTAGAAGCTATCGCTCGCCTTCCGCCCGCTGGCGCGCCAATTATTCGGTCTTGGTCTGCCGCTGACACAGCGCTGTGCATCTCTACTATTGTAGGGTACGTTGTGACATTGACACTGGCCTTCCTCCTACACAAGCGAGTGAACGCCGTTCAAGAGTCTTTCAACAAATGCACGTCAGGCGTCCTGCGCATTTTCCGACGTGATAAAACCGACCAAGAACCCGAACCTGAGAACTCAACCAACCTGCTTGAGATCATGCCTATACCGCCTCGTCGAACCCCTGACAATTAAACCAATCGGAATGACTCAATTGCCAGTAATCCTAAAGAATGCACCCCTACATCTTCTCAAGTTCCTAACCTGTTCTTTCCCAAATTACCCTGCACCAGGATTCAGTCAGTGATGGAGATGTTGTTTGTGTCTTGTGTGTGCCTGTTCTCCCTGCTTCTTGTTCCAGTGCCCGCCGACGTTCGCAATGGGAACCTCACCGAGCAAAGGGGATGTGTAATGCCTTGGGGAAGCAAGAACGCACACACACACCACAATTGCTAGCACATTCTTTAGGCTCAAAGAACTTCTTTCTTCACTATCTGCAAGTTGTAAAAATTGACAAATGAACAACACCTCACCCAACTGGCTGGCCGATTTCCTGCCATGCTATCGGGTTATCATCTTAATGAGGATTAATCAATATTTTATTTATGAAAAGAAAACTTTTGATTTCAATTTCTGTACCTGAAACTTGTTCAGTTGTATTTATTTATGCTATTGCTAATTGATTACTTTGTTCCTATTTTATTACTGACTGTTTACTTGTCTTTAACAATTTAATGTGTGAAAATTATATTAGTCCGATAATTATATATTACTAATAATAATCATGCTAGCAACATGCTCTTTAGGGTGTGAGTGTGCTCATTATACCACGGTATTGGACTCTTTTCCTTAATCTTCATGTTTCTAATTATATATTAGTTAGCTGTGGTATTTTTGATAAAACTATATCAAAAAGTATCAAAAACTATCTAAAAAAGTCCCCTAGGAACAAAATTGTACCTCCGGTAGGGTGCATCAAAAAACACAATTCTTGAATTTGGATATGGCTGGGTGCTAAAAGTGTTCCAATATATGTAGAAACAACACATGCAAAATATTTTTCCAGTACATGATGATTTAGGGGTGCCACCGCACATCTGTTTTTGTTGGATAAAGTGGTTAACAGTGCTCAATGGTCGCCATGGAGATCTGAGGTATACAATACTACAGCTCAAGAAAACTGAGGTGATCTTTCTGTTTGAGGTGATCTTTCTGTATTGGGTATGTATTATTACATATTACTATCATACTGTATCTGTAGTTGTGTCTTTGTATACTTATTTATCATAAGTCATTTAAGTCATATTTATAGGTATTAGCAACAGTTTGCTAACCACAGTTAGCTATCTATGTTAGCTAAGCTATTAAGCTTAACGTCAACAGTATTCTAGAGTGGACAATGTCATATTTAGAGTATAGATGTCTCATGTTTATTGAGAGTAGCATTGTAGTTGTTACAGTAAATTAACATTTTAAATACAAGTATATTTGCAAGCACAGCTAGCTACTCTGGTAGTGATGTAACGGTAAGTTATGATGAAGTTAGACTATGTACAGCTAAAATTTGAGGCTTATGCAAGAATGGTTTATCATAATTGAGTGATATTAAGTATGGTAAGATATGATTTTAAACACTATCCTTGAGCTTGTATCCTTTTCATTCTCAGGCACTGCACAACACAACCTGCACCCCAGGATCCAGCTCTCCTAAGATGCTGCCCTCAACAACTGGTCCCTGACAGACTAGCAGTCGCAGCCTGGTCTTTGGTCTGGGCCCCAGCATCACCAGTGAGGATGGCATCATCACCGGGGCCAAACTACCAACTGGTCGTCAGATCTTACGCGCGTTGGCGCAGTTCGAGGCAGCCAAGGTTGTCCTGGAGCAGGTGCGGCCATTTTACAAGAAAGCCAACATCCTAATGGTGAGCGACAAGCGTGTGTGCCACAAGATGGTAGACTTAGTCAATGCTAACAACAAGCTGCGGAAAATCTCCCAGGCCAAGCGCTCCAGTGAGATTACAGCGAAACAATTGTAGAAAATGGAGTGCAGATTTGATGCCACATTTCCGCTGTGGCCTCCAAATGTTGTAAAGCTGATTGTTAACCCAGAAGACCTAGCTTTCTTGGCCAGCATGAAGACTGACAGAGTGGCCACATTTGGTGTATTGGACAAAAAGCGGCATCTCAAGGTGAAGCGGCGAGAGGAGCGTCAAGCTGCCGCAGCAGCCAGGCAGTCCCGCTGTGAAAAGGAGCTGGAGGAGATGACGGCAATGTCCAGCTTGGAGTCGGAGAGTGATGAGGAGTCAGAGGAGGATACTAACACAGTTTATCCACCATCTGAGGGCGAACCATCCCAAGCATAAGAAGCATAAGAAGACTGGAACAAACATCTTCATTCCACATGACATCCTTAGCCGGCCAAGTGTCATGTCACTGGCTACAAGGTTGAAGATGTCACCAATGCAACAGGCTGCCTTCACGCGTGGCCTTGTTGCAGAGTCAGGCGGTGAATGTACACATCTCTCTGCATCTTACGCAACAGCTGACTGAGCAAGACGCCAAGTGCTGGAGACAATCAGTGAGAAACAGCACAAGCAGTGGACACCACCTCCATTGTGCACCCTACACTGGGAAAGCAAGTTAACACCGATGCTCAGCAATGTGCGCCAGTTGGAGGAGCGTCTTACAATAGTGGTTGGAGATGCAGAGCGGCTGAAACTGCTTGGTGTCCCGGCGTATAAGAAGCAGACCAATGAGGCATGTGGAGTGATCATTGCCCGGTTGACATGCAAGTTGCTGCAGGACTGGTGCTGCGCTGACCAGGTTGTCAACATGGCATTTGACACCACTGCGTCAAACACCGGCCATCTCACAGCAGCCTGCATTGCCATACAGCTCTCACTGGGCCGACCACTGCTTTGGTCTGGGTGCCGGCACCACATTGGTGAGGTCCTCCTGAACCAGGTTTTCACAGACCTGAAGGTGGAGTTATCACGCTCGCCAGAGGTTACCTTGTTCACACGTCTGAGAGAGAAATGGAACCTGTTACCACAAGAATCCAGCAGCCAATGGTCCCGCTACATTCCTGGCAACACCGAGCATCCACTCCTGGGCAATTTACGTGCTGAACTTGTCAGGTGCGCAAAAGAAGTCACTGACCACAAGCGAGGTGACTACCATGAGTTTGTGCAGCTGTGTCTTGTGTTTCTGGATGCAGATGGTGAAGAGCAGACTGCAGTGACCTTCCAACGACCGGGAGCACTCCACAAGGCACGATGGATGGCCAAGCTGCTCTATACTCTCAAGCTGCTTTGATGGAGCAGCACATTGCGTTGCTTCCCCAGGGCACAATCACCACAAGGCAGCAGGTGCCGAAGATTCGGGCATTTGCCATTTTCATTACACACATCTATGCAAAGTGGTGGTTGACCTGCGAGAAAGCTGTAGATGCTGCCTGGAATGACCTGACACTCTACCACCACCTGTAGGCATACAAGGCTGTAGATGAGGGCATTGCAGCATCAGCGATCAAGGCGCTGGAGAGGCATCGCTGGTACCTGACAGGTGAGATGCTACCCCTGGCTCTCTTCAGCAGCAAGGTGCCCAATGATGACAAGCGTGCACTTGCCAGAGCGATCTTGGAGCACAAGCCCGCTGATCTCCCCATGCACATCCCTGAGCAGCGCTTTGGCACTGGCTTTGACAAGCCAAAGTTCCCCACCCTCTTGCCAACCACCAGCTTGGCTGACCTCGCCAATAAGGATTGCTGGTTTGGGATGCACCAGCTGCACATTGATCCAGAATGTATGTCTCTCGATGTGAAGGAATGGGCGACCAATGCTGCGTTCAAAAAAAGTGAGGTCAATGTATGTGCAATGAATGTGGTCAATGACTGTGCCGAGCGTGGCGTCAAGCTCACATCCGACTTTGTCGCAGTGGCAAGGAAGGAGCAGCACCTGCAGAATGTGCTGCAGGCAGTTGAACATGACCGCAACCAACAGCCAAACCTTCGCCGCTGCAAACGCAAGCTAATCCCTGAATAGGACGGTTACTCTTGGGTGGCGGGTGGGGAGACATATCTGGGGGGAGACGCACTGGCTAGGTTCAGAGTTCAGGTTCCATTTCCTCTCTCTTTCTCCCTGGTGATGTTGCTCAGTGGAGCAGACTCTGGCACAGACTGAGCAATTAAGTTTGAAGTTTAGTCAGTGTCAGCTCTTACCATTAGGCCCTGTTAGTTGCCAGTGAGTTAGCCACTAGAGAGGGTTTGTTCTTTTAAGTGTGTCAGTATCGCCCCTTGTGTTTAACAATAAAGTCAATTAAACTTTATATGTGTGTCCGACATCCATCACTGCAGCACAAAATTCAGGGTAAGGCTACGTGAACATGTCCCATTGACCTCCATTCATTTTGTCTATAGGACAAATGAATGGAGAATCTTGAAAGTTGAATTCTGAGAAATGCCAAACAAACAACTTTTACTTTGATAACCCTATAGAACATGTTACTGTATAAAAGTTCACTGTACTCAACATTTCCATGTCAACCTTCTAGCAATTAGACTAAAAATTGCACATTTTTTGAAATTTCGCCAAAGTTCATGTGTTAGGTGGCACCCCTAAATCTCAATGGAATTCCTCAAAACTTTGCAAAAGTCATTTTTATGTTAATTGGAACAAATTGCAATGCCAGCCAAATTGATATTTTGAAATTAAAATTTCTCATTCAAATTTGATGCACCCTAACCTCCGGGATACATTTTTTTCTGACAGTGTATAGTGCAGATTATCCTCAACACTGCATAAATATTCAGTATAAAATGAATAATAACATAATCAGTTCAACAATCTGAAAATGATAGTAGATATGGCAGGTAAGTGGATTTACGCCTTGGGGTTCAAAAGTCATCATTCATCGGAAATCATCTTTCAAACTTTCAAAGAAGGTTAAGGGTGTTGTTCATCTTAGCATGTCAATCGAAGAGTAAAAAGGAAGATTTCATGAGCTGCGTGCGTCACTGTTGAAGATGACACATTAGGAAAGAAAAAAATCTAATGAATTTTTTTATGGCAGCAGTTATTTGCACTGTGTAAATAGACACTCCATTTTTTTAATAGGGTGTTAGTATAATAAACACACACGAATTAGCAATAAATGTATTTCAGTCAGGACCACTCTGTTTGATTAAGTTTGTTGTAGAGGTCCTGATGTTGTGTATTGCAACCAACGGCTCAGTCCCCCGCTCACCCCTCCCTTTAGAGAAGCTACGGTGGCCGATACAGGGCTAAAATGCCGTCGCCTGAGACCGCAGAGAGCAATAAGGTTTCTTTACAAAGGTAAATTAAGGAATTATTTTACTTAATTATTCAATAAACCGATGTCATTGCGAATATTACTGTTACTTGTTCATCCTTGTGTCCGTGTTTTTTCGCAAGAACAACATAGTGACGAAACGTGCTCTGTAGAGCAGTTTGTCCGTTTAGGACTACTGTAGAAACATGGTGGCAACTTCCATGTGTAACGGTATGTCATTCCAAGAATGCAGGAAGACGAGGGGTCAAAAATAAGTAGTTTGTTTAATAGCAGAAACGTATGCAAATACAAAGTAAACAACATTAACGAAACTTCAAGACTCGACAAACTGGATAACCAAACAGGAAGCTTATAAAGGAACAGGGAACAAAAGAGTAAACGAGATAATTACTGGAACACAGGTGAAAAGACTAAACGATGATTAATTACACAACAGGTGACAGGAATAAACGATAATGACTAATGACAGGAAACAGACCAAATAAGGTTAAACAGGAACTAAACAGGAATACACATGTGACACCATGTAAGGGGACCCCGTGGTGTATGTAGATATAAATTTCCCATTCTAAGGTAATAAAAATATAACGGTTCATTATGTAAGGTCTTTATACTCCTCTGAAAATGTAGTTATGTATATTATATTGCATTTCTGTCTATAGATCATCCTAAATATTACACAGTGCACCTTTAAGGCTATTTCAGTAGTTTGGTGCATAGAGCTTTTCTTCTACTCTGATGAATCCCTCAGTCCCTGTTGCTGAAAAACAGCCCCACAGCATGAGGCTGCTACCAGCACACTTTAATTTTGGGTTGGTACTCGGCAGGAAAAAGAAAAAAAATCTTCTAGAAAAATCTCAGAAAAATGGCTGCAGGAATCTCATTTTTCATGGTATCTTCTTCAGATTTGAAATATAAACTCATGAGACATGTGACTTACAACCCATTACTTTTCTGGATTGCTCCAGGACTGATTTCATGTATTTTTATATGAAATAAAAAATAAAAATCAGTGTGGTACAATTTATTTCAAGGCACTTCAGTGTCTATAACTTTTTATATTTTTGTGCATTTTCAGTAAAGATAGTAAAGCCCAAAGGGTCTTCTTTCCAAAGACACCAAAATTGTGTGTGTGGCATACTGAAGTCAGGAGCTGTTACCATTTTAAGTTAGTTAGTCATTTTCAGCTGTGATTCCCAATATGGGGGGTGCTGGCTAA